>JAWQUT010000450.1:347614-373590 GCA_033807755.1 Ellobium chinense
GAGAGAGAGAGAGAGAGAGAGAGAGAGAGAGAATAAAGGGACAAGAAGACAAACACGACGGGTCGGAAATCAAGCTGAAACTGAAATGCTGTCACGATGGTTTTTTCCCTTGACTTTCCATGTAAATGTAAACAAGAAGGCAACACAGAAATGTGTGAAATTCCGGCTTCCCGACAGAAGGTTGTATGTAGTGTGAGTGACCTGATACCTTCTGTCTACACCAGGTGAGGATGACACGTATGGTTCTCAGAGTCCAAACCAGCTAACGTTACATGCATCGTAAGTAGGAGATATGTCGTTTCTGTCATCCCTGGGTAAAGCCAGGATGTCTTCGGGAAGAGATTTGAGCAAATCATCGCATTATCGCCAGTGAGCAGGTTTTTCGAGTCACCACAGGGGTTGAGTTGCACGTGTTTGTGTTGAAGGGGAGATAACCTAGCTGGCTTCCCGTCTATCTGAGCTTGTTTTGTATGCCCGGGCTGGCCACGCTGCGGTGCGCTGACTAAACACTGAAGTTTGTTAGGAGTGCAAGCCAAGAAGAGACAGTAAATAAAATTTCATCGTGCCATCTTCTCAAATCTCGCTCGACAATCGTGAAGAAAAAAAAATCAGAACAAGCCCCCTTCAACGACGAAAGACATTCGACGCCTAATATGACAGTGATGGGTACTCGGTTAAATAACAGAACACAGTAGACTGGCTATGTGCAACATATGGTCATCTTTGATTAAAAAATATCAGCGAATAATATGATGATTCTGCAACAAATCCCGAAAGAAGAATTTTTTATATAAATGTTGCTTTTTTTACATGAAGAGTCTCCAAGTGTCAAGTCTTCAAGTGTCTTTTTTAAACTGGTTTCAAAGGTGCCGAGGGAAAGCTGCGCATGCGCGATATTATATGAATTATAAAAGATATCAAAATGAGCTGCGCATATAGGATACTGTAAGACGGTATTACACCAGAAATAACGATGATAATGCGCAATATACTTATCCCTCACGACATTCGCGGCGTGACGGCAACATAAAATGATCTGGCCTTGTCACTCTGGAGAAAAGAAAGTCGCAGACAAGCATCCTAGACTAGATGCTCTTTCGACAGCATGCATAAGATATTCTACTCTTCGACACATGGTGCCATAGATGATGTTTATTCGAAGTGACAATGACAGGTGACGACTAGGAATGCCAGACGCTCTGATTGGCAACATGACGAGGGTATACACCCACACCCTTTTAATAAATACTGCACTAGCACTTTCGCCTCTCCATCATTTCTACCGACATAGTTACATAGGGGCAAAATGTTTGTCTCTTACTTTTAGTGTAAAAAAGTCCAAGGTTTGAACCCTGACAGCGGCAAGCTTGAGCATTTTACACGTTGTCCAACAGGCCCTGTATTACTGGTGGCCTGTTAACTTCATTACTGATTACTGATTTGCAGAACCGACATCCTTGTACTCTGGACAGACCCACAAGTGCTCAGTCCCCTGCATCAAACCGTCAAAGGGACGTTTGCTGATGGTGCCAGTCACCCACTAAAAGCACCAGATGGACATTGCCATTTTGCCAAGAAAGTCAAGAAATATTCCAAAAGGACTACACGGGTTGACTAGACATCTCGCAGTGCCTGGATGCTGGACAGTCCCGATGAAACAGGGTAGGACTGACTGCGTCGACGCACTCAACCAGACTGTCTCCGAACAGTGCTTTCGTTCAACAGGACACTGACATTACCAATGTGAACGATCATGGTGGGCAAACTTTCAGAGGCCAAATGACAACCCCTCCACATCCCGAAATGAAAGGTTACAAACTCTACAGAGGCGAAGCGACAAATTCCGTACCCTTCTCCCTAGTATATCATATCGATTTCATAACTACTGGCGGAGTAAATGCTAGCATGAAAATGACATCAATAATTATGAACGCCCGTCCCAGTACAATAAAGATCCAAGCAGATTTCCATCACAACTAAGGAAGACTAACGCCGGGGCCGAATGGTATAAACCCTTACACCTGAAAGCGTTTTGTTTATAATACTGGTATGCCTAGGATAAAAGGGATTGAGAATGGCACTTGCCAACTGGCATACAGGTAATCCAATGCCGAGTTCGGTTTGCCAGCATTCAAGGAATTTAGTGGATCGAGACTGGCCGAAGACTATGACACTTTGTTTATCAATATTAAAATATGGAAATCTCATACACTCGGAATTTGGCGCGACTCGAGAGCGACAGTTTAACACGCAGGCTGTCCATTTCAGAGAGTACCCTTCTAATGGCACCTGCTGACGCTGGCAGGTCTGTAAATACGAAGCTCCTATTTTAGTTCCGACAGCACGTAATCAAGTCACCATAGCGCGTAGTAAATAGCACGTAGTCAAATCACTGGAATCGAAAAAGAATACGAAGAATTGCAATGTTGCACACAAGCCATGTCAACGCAACTAGCAATGGCAGAATCATACTTTTACACGCTCCAAACAGTGCTAGTGCATGCAGGAGTTGTTATACAAAAGGGTCACGCTATAACAAATACTAGGGTACTCTGGTAGAAGTCACTCTAAGAAAGACCGTTGTCAAGGGTACGTCACTTGCTGGGTCTGATAGTTTACGACGCCAGACATTAAATAATTTGAAGAACCCCCAAAGGGTAGGCTAGATCATTCTATTCCACCTACAAGACACTCATGGAAGGACGAGAGAGGGGAATGAGCAAACTGCACTGACAAGATAAATACCCCGCCTTTCAAACATCCGCGGCTTGGAGTTTTTACTGTACAGAAATTAAAACAACGGCCAAACCCGTCTGGTGTAAACACAAGAACCTCCGCCGCCGGAAAACGGCACGGGTAGGTGGGGAGGAGAGGGGGGAGACGACAAAGGGAGGGTTGGAGAACTAAACAGAACGTTTACTTTGAAACAAAGAACCACGTTATAACAGTCAAATGTTTTCAACTGCGAAAGCTTTCCTACATGACACTTTATATGGCTATTTAAAATACCTCACGCTGGTAATACATGACGTCAATGAACACATTTTGTTCCGTAAAATTCCACACCGCTCAGAATTATAACCGTGACGTCAGACCCCGCGACTTCAGTGTGAAAGCTTTTCTACATTAGTCTACACTCTATAAGTTTATTTAAAATACTTCTCGCTGGTAATATATGTCGTCACTAAAACACATTTTATTCCGTAAAATTCCATACGGCTCAGAATTATTATGACTGTGACGTCAGACCCGGCGGCATCAGTGTCAGGGAGGCTGTGGCCTTCACGTATTTTTCTACTCACCATCTCCTTCCGTTCCCGGTATATCCCTCACTCATTCTTCACATTCTCGCCTCCCGCCTCGTCCCAACCTGCATCTCTGCTGAATGTTATCCCGGCATTCTCGTGTTGCCTTTTTATCGGTTTCCGGTTTCTATTCTCACTCTTTTCCCAACTACACAGTTGCTACAGAATGTCAAAAACATTATTTTTCAGATTTCTCCATGTTTTCATGTAGTCATATATTTTTCCCAAAATAATAACATCATTAAAACCATCATACAATAACTTCTCAGGGCGTGCAATTTATGTGGTCTTTAAGACGTTCTCCAGCAAAGCAGTTCCAAACAATATTATGAACTACTAATCCAATCATGTTTTAATTTTCCATGGATTTTCCATGACAACTGGCCATTGAAAAGTGGGAGGGGGCCGGGGAGGGGATTCCAGGTGGTTTCCAGACCTGGAAATGCCAGTGGCAATTTTATGAGGTTTTTCTAGATTTTCCAGATCTGTGGCAACTCTGCCGCTAACAGAGTAACACTGTCTACTGTTCTTGGGTCTTTCTACTAACATCGAACATTGTCGCTGTCGTCTCGTTTTCCGTCGTATCCCACTAGCCACTAAACAAACACAAGGTCGCATAATATTTTTGCTCTTTAAAATTTTGTTCGATGAGAGGAAAACGTCCTGAAAACTGGGATGGGGTGGGGTAGGGAAAGAAGAAGAAATGGGATCCAAAGAGCATTTCAAATAATTAGAACTGGCGTAAAAATATTGTGAACGAACTGTTATTTTCAGTTCAAAATAAGAAAAAAGGGTGGCCTAGATCTATGTATCCCTGTAAACCAACAAATCTTGACCAATTTTATTCCCCCTCTTTTCCCAATTTTCTTTCTTTTCCTCCTTCCGCCTCCCCAACCCACTACCCCCCCCCCCNCAAAAAAAAAAAATCTCAACTTCCTGATTTCCTCCGCAGACCCCTCTAACCCTTCTTTTATACGCCCCCGAAGTCCAATGTTCATTATCATTGTTCTTTTCCAGTCAATATGCCAGATTCAGCCCTCCCTCCCAGCCGATTAGCAGCCCTTGCTAGCGATATATGCGTTCCTCCTCCCACACCTGGCATGGCAAACTGGCAGGTCGAGGTGCCAGCGCGCGCAGGTGATAGGAGCCATCATGCCGGTATCTTCCTCTACCTACCTACACCAAGCATGCCCGATACCCACAGGGTGACCGCCTTATTGATTTATGACTAATCGCCGAATGATGAGCTCTCTCTAGCCCGATGTAGCTTTTCCTTGTTATCCTTGATCCTTTTTGTTTTCTTTCTTCTTTCTACTCATTTGGGTGTTTTGCCATGCGAGGGGGTATAGGTAGGTACGTGTATAATGTGCATATAATGGCGAAATGTGGAGGGCCGGGAGAGTTTGGGATGCTAAAGATCTGATTCCACTGAGCCTCCTTAGATGTGGTTTGCCAGCCTTCAATTTGGTGGTTTGTCAGCCTTCATTTTGGTGGTTTGTCAGTCTTTATTTTGGTGGTTTGTCAGTCTTTATTTTGGTGGTTTGTCAGTCTTTATTTTGCGGTTTGTCAGCCTCAAGTTTGGTGGTTTGCCAGCCGTAATTATGGTGGTTTGTCAGCTTCATTCTGGTGATCTGTCAGCTTCATTCTGGTGGTTTGTCAGCCTTCATTCTGATGATCTGTCAGCTTCATTCTGGTGATTTGTCAGCTTCATTCTGGTGGTTTGTCATCCTTCATTCTGGTGGTTTGTCATCCTTCATTCTGGTGGTATTCTGGTGGTTTGTCATCCTTCATTCTGGTGGTTTGTCAGCCTTAAGTTTAATGTTGGTGGTTTGTCAGCCTTTAGTAAAACTCGTCAAAAAGAAAGATCTCATCGTAACAGTCAAGCTGGAAGTGACACATCTTTAGTTCAAAAATATTCTGACCGGTGACAATAAATACCCATCCCTCACCGCATTCACCCTTTCTCTCTCCCTCCCCCCCCCCCCCCCCNAAAAAAAAAAACAAAAACCACCAACTTACTAAGGAACTAAAACCCTTCAGCAATCATTACCACTGATTTTCGGAACCATCCCATGGCGCGTATAACTAAATCGGATGAACACAGAATCAGATATTACGTTGTGTGGGGGCCGGACTCCCACATAAGTACTGTATCATTGAAGGCAGGTCTTAAAACATGAAAGTTCTGCATCTATCCATTACAAGGAATGTAAATCATCGTTTAATCAAAGGAATCATTTAAAACAGCATCGCTCACTTTTCCCGATGGTAATCTCGCTGTTGAACAACAAACAGTAATAACAAATTTGCCTCCTTAAAGCGACACTAAAAAAGCCGTAACTAGGTCGCTCATTTGTCAGATAAACTCAAACGACATGATACACGATGATGCTATTTTATCATGAAAAGCTGGACTTACGTCCTCCTTGGGACCACCAATGCATTTCTAAATGCCAACACATTCATCCGGCCAAGTTTCTGTTTTTATTCCCTTGCATGCAAATTTGGAAATGACGAGCTTTAAAAGGCGAGGAAAATTGTGGTTAACTTGTTCGAACCTGTCATCTGACCTGCCGATTTTTGGACCCATCCATCTTCACCTTTGATGGTCTTCAAAGCCGAATATTCTGCACTATCTCCCAAGATTAAAGCTGCACCATCCGATTGTTTCCGCAAGAAGACAAGCCTCCGCCTACTAATAACTGACCCTGTGGCCGTATGCATAATCCATACCTTAGTTAACGTATTGCATTAACCACCGTGAACACTACTAATGTTTTGGGAGTTTCCCGTGGTTACCGCAGTGCGTTAACTAACGTAAGGATTATGCGCACGGCCACTGGACACTGCCTCGACTCAGACTGGTGAGCTTCCATACAATAATACATTAAATATTAAATGTAGTGATATCAATTTTCTTTACCATAATGTTCGAAGGAACAATGTATAGGCCATCTGTAAAGTTTCTATGCAGCATGAAATGCTTTCTCGTGGAAATCTGAAAAATACAGCGCTCGAATTTGAAGCATGCGATTTTATTCAAAAAAGTGATATGTCCCATCATGCCCCTGCTCTCCTTGTATACCCCGGGCGGCCCTTTAATCTTTTACGCTCCTCCTTGAGCTGCCAGTTCCGAGAGCTTAGTCTTCAACCCGTTATGTCAGTTTGTTATTAGACAGTATCTTAAACAGTAAGTACTTTCTCACCGTACTTTTCTACGTCTGCTGAAATGGTTGGCAGACGACAGATTTACGAGCCGACTTTAATTCCCCGTTGATGGTAAAAGGGGGGAGGCTAGATGTGGTAGTGTCTGGCGCTTCCACAGTCAAGGACAGGTAAGTATACAAGAAAAGGGGGCGTGGTGGAAACCTATTTTCGTTAGCACCGCAATTTTCCTTTCACCCAAAATACACTCTCTTTATTCCTCAAGATATGGGGGGGACGGGGGCAGGGCAATAAAATGGAAACTTCTGATCGATGAATAATGTAAAATCTCGAGTTCGTAGAAAATAAACAAGATCGAAGAAGGTGAAAGGCAGAAACGAGAGCCCCGACAAAGGAGATCAAGGGAGAGAAGTATGGGGCCTCGCAAAGCAGCCGACGACAGTTGACACTTATACAACCATCATCATCAGGGGCAATAACCCTGCAGTGGAGATGTGTGAGCTCTTCAGAGCTTGAGGACCAATCTATCCAAAACTGCGAAAGATAAGTGGACGGGCGGAGGAGATTCTAAAGAAAATTTCGCGTCTGTGTGTGTGTGAACGATAAGAGGCCGTCCAAAATCAGTGATAATGTGCAGCTGAAGGATTTAACGACAGATCTGAAAGTTTTATCAATGTGGCAATAACGATGCAGCATTTTCCCTCTTCTCGTCTTAAGAAGTATCACCGATAGACACTGAATAAACAGAAGCATATAAATAAGGCAGCACAGTTTATCACCCATTGGCTTTCATGGAATACTTTGGGGGCAAGGAGTCCAGAAGCTGGGTAGCAGCTATATCAAAAATCCATTGGGCTATCAAACGGACGGACTAGAGGACACTTCCTGGCTTAAAGGCAAACTGGTGGCTCGAAATATTTCTAGTATTGTGAAAACACAACGTTACCCTCTTCTAACTACAGACCCTCAAAGAATTTTTGGGTTAATTCTTACAAAGACCTTAGCCATTTAAATTTGGACTTCTCACGATCGAAGGGACAGCTCTTAGTCATGGAACTTGCTTCCATATCTTAATATCTTTCCATATTTCAAAATCGTGTGTCATTTGAGATAAAGACACGAGCTAGGCTGAGGCTAAAGTTTCCAAAGCTGGAGTTGTCTTCAGCCTAGCAAGTCATCTCTGACCTTCCATTGCACCGTCTCCGTAATCTGAAGACTTCGACTTTTTACACCTACGCTGAGACAGGTGATGTGTCAGTTTTTTTTAAAAAATGGAAGTTCTTTTTCGCTTCATCGTAGTGCTCGTATGATCGATTTCCACAGAAGGCATCTGCAGTTCTTTGTGCGGCCCTTTGGTGAAACTAAATAACGGCCATGCTCATTCGTGCCAAAAATAATAGTCAATATGTTGAAACTGATCTATTTCATTGTACTAAAATGTCAGACGATGAAGTGACAACAAGAAATTGTCATACCAAGTGGACGGTAATGTCATCTCACCAAAGGAGTCAGTACAAATAGGTTCTACTCCCTCAGTCCAAACTGAGACATGCAACTTAACCGCAAGGTATTCCAAGGAGCGGAGACCTCAGAAACAAACCTGGTAAGTCTATTAGATAATTTTCTGAGAATCAAAGAGTGGCACCTCTGGTGTGTGAGAGATATCAATGTGTCTTGGTCTAGACGGCCATATCTTCACAAGGACATCCAAAACAATAAAAGGAAATGGTCCCGCTCATTCCCATGAGAATGGCAAAGCGTCAGACTGTTGTATTATACGCTCCTCGATTCAGATCAGGACAAGATTGGCCACGACACGGCTGACACCCCAAGCCGCGGCCGAGCATGAGAGGCGATTCTAGACTGCGGAGACTGCCCAAAGTATCCGAGGACGGATCTCCACGAGTGCTCGATGGAAGCCCGTACTTCAATCAAACACCAATAAGGGGGTGCGCTAGTCAGCCTCAAAAACGACGGACGGACTGGAGGGCGAAATAAATGCCGAGTGTAGAGCCTAGCCAAGAGACCCTTGTGCCGCAGCCAGTGGAGTGTTTGTGCGTTCTGGAGAAGGCAAGTCAAACAATAAACGGACAGATGGGCCATTCCGAACGGCAAGGTATTCACTCGATTCCAGAATATCTCTCTGGATCTGGAATCGATAGATTTTGACTGAACTTTCACTATCTGCTTCTTCTAGTTGGCATGGGTATTAATCTCTTGTTGTCGCTGTTGGTTTTCTGGTCGTTGTAGCACTTGGTCCTATTGTAACTGCTACCACCTCTGATCCTGTCGCTTTTCTATGTCTCCTTATATGGCTGCTCATGACGAAAATGATGACACGGTAAACAGTGTTTGCATGTAATTTACACCTGCAGACTATTGGGTAACTTACATCACGTCCTGGAAGTAAAGATGGAAACCTTGATACTTATGGAGTAAATCTACATGATCCCATGACTCCACCATAAACCACATCTGATACAGGTGATAATCAGGATCATCAGTATCGCTGTTGTTGTTTTATCACTCCAATTTTGAAAACTACTCAAACCGAAATCTTTTAAATCGAGTATCATGTATAGGTAGCTGGTGAAAATCGAATACAGAAAACGCCACTCGGTACCACCCTCACAATAAAGAGATGATTTGTCTCCATTGCTGCGCTACTGGCACAAGTTAATGTCGACAGCCATAAATGTCTCTCACTGTCTCGGCTAACGTGCTGACACCACTCAAATTTCACCACGGCTGACACGTAATACATTTACAGCATTTTTCCTCGCACTCTCAGCTATTCTGACTCGCATCTTTTCCCCCTTCAGTAAATCCTAACCCCATTACCTTCAGAACCTCCTTTCAATTTTCTTCATCTTTCTTTCTACTATGACCCCACCCCTCTCTCGCTCGCTCTTTCACTTCTGCCTTCTCGCCTGTTCACACCATCTTCCGATGTCGCCATTCATTTTCAGTGTTGTCTGACAAGCTACGGTAAAACAATCAAGGCAGGTTGTCCCCCTTTGACGCGTGTTATCTTTTCATCTCACTAATCTGATTTCATGCGCCAGCTTTTGCCCCTGTGATTTCCTTTTATTAGCCGTATACGCCCATGCAAAACTGCGTGAATGTCTCTGTCAATTTATTATTTGTTCATTCTTTTGCATCTAACCAAGCAATCTGCAAAACACAACAACACGAACAGACATATAGCGCAGTCAAGGCGGGAGAAGCATCAATGAGCGCGCCGGAGATACTATAATACGTTCACTGGTGTGACTGCACGTTGTGACTAATCTTAGAAGTATTATCTTCAGCTAAAAGGAACCTGTAGGCAAATGTTATCACCTTTCTAAGAACAAACAGCCCGTATCATATTGTTCCCCAAATCGATTGAGGTTCAGTTACCATTTGTAAATTTCTACATTGACAATTTTATTGCTAGCAGCTTCTACAAACATTCATTCATTATTTTTTTCACTTACTTCCCGTATTTTGCATTCAACATTCATAGAAATTAAAGATGCCCAATTTTCTACGTTCATTTGTGTTCATTATTGCATCACCCACCTTGACAACCCTTTTCATTCCTAATTCCCCACCCACTGCTTACTGTACGCCTGAATTTCCTGAAAAATATAAAGACTCGTGTTTTCTGTTATCACATCACACTAAGTCACTGATCCCTTAAAGCACATGTCGCCCAAGACCATCTAAAATGATAATAACCAAGCCAATTGTGCCAGCGTGACGTAGTTTATTATTTATCAATAACTTTAATACCACAATGATAAACTTATCATATTTTGCAATCGAAAATGTGCACTGACAGGCCTCAATTTCATGCAAGCTCGCACGCGACTTCTTTATCCAAACTCTCCAAAAGAGATGCTGAAGACAAAGCCCAGTTTTCAGGTCAATTGATATATTGAATATGTCATGTATCGCGCAAGGCTTAACAACGTATTCTGTTCTGAAACTCAATGCAATTCCTCTTTTTATTTTATTTTACTCCTCTTTTTCATTGTGTTCATAATTATATACTGATAACGGATATTATGGAAAGGACTTGGATTTCACGTCTTGTGACTCAGCTTGTTTATTATTTCCCAATATGTCCGCTTGTTAGGGATGTCTATTAACCCTCTAGTGCCCACTGGTCCATATTTGGCAACCCACACAACCCAGTGGTCCAAATATGGCTCGGATGTTTTAGTACCCGGAGGTCTGAATTTGACCCAAAATTTCTCACCTACTAAATATTGAAATTGTTCAAAATCAATGCTTTATATGTAATTTGAGTGGCATTTGAAGTGTGTATGAATGTCAATTTTCAGAATTTTCTTACCAGTATTTCTATGCCTGGGCACTACAGGGTTAACTTCAAATACCGCTCAGCACTTCTCACCTCCCTGCAACTAAGAGACTGGTACTAAACAACCTTCTCTCGATCGTCAGAAGCCAGGAATTCAAATGAGCAGACAATATATATAACAGGCTACCTACCAAGTGTATAAATATTCTTGCTGTTGTTTTTATGTGTACTTAAATCACCTTTGCACGTTTTGGGAAGTGTTTAACACTCTCCTCCCTGATGTATGCAGATGTTTAGACATCCGTGCTAAGTATTGCGTACACAGAGTAGTACCATGCTCCTACGTACTCCGTGCTGCTGCAGGGCGGAGTTTGTGTCTTTTCCTTCGTTTCTCTTACTTTCATTCATGATTTCTTGATTGTAGGAACGGCCAGCCGGTCTACTCATACACAAAAATCTGAATCCGCAAGTGTAATGGCTGGATGCAGCTATTGCCACGAGACGTCGCTGCTGATTGTACCAATCCGAATTTTAGATGAGATTAAAATCGATGTTTTCTGACTGTTCCGGTATATGATCCACTGCAAAATCATGACAGTACTCTTGAACATCTAACTGCCAAGGGAAAACGAAGGCTGGAGGATCTAGGCAATAGAATCAACACACTACTGGGGGCGATTTTTTTTTTTTATGAGATAGTGTTGATCTATCTAGGGCAAAAATGAGGCGCCACTACTGACAGCTGCTCATCATAAAAATAATAATTTTTTGAAAAAAAATTACAAAGCCTTAAATCTGAATGGCTAGAAATTGGTACAGATTTTCTTTAATCACATAAAAAAGGGGGCAAAAAGAGACTGTGAAACGGTATCAGGCCATCTCAAAATGGACGCAACGCAAACAATTATTGTGTCAAAATTAGCATAAAGACAATTAGATAATTAAATTCAGCATTAAAAGACGACCACGACAAGATGCTGTTACGTCAATCCGAGACAGGCAGTGACATTTACGACACTACCGTCTTCGCTGACTGTAATGTGCATTCACAATCATGTTTGAGAATCTACACGTGACTCTACAACCATATCTGCAATCCATCTAGACTTAGAAGTACATGTGTTCGCCTATTTCACCTTAACTGCTGCATTTTTGCCTTGATCACGGAAGCTTTTTTTTTTATTATTTTTTTCAGACGACATGTGAAAGTCTAAAGAAATAGTGACTCTTACTGGCCTTGTAGCAACTTTTGCCTAATCTAAACTTGCTCATGTTCCCGTGGACACATATTTTCAAAAAAATATTTTATGATTATTAATATTATTGTTATTATTACGATTAATTTGTTTTGTTTTGCAAAAAAAAAATGGCCTGCAATCTGAGGTACGTAATATTTACAAGATAAAAGACTTTCTTTGCGATACATTTCTATTACAGTAAACAACCGTTAAAACAAAATTTGTGGGACTTAAAGACTTATGTTTGGTTTACACAGAGGTTTGGTTTAGACAGAGAAATCTAAACTGCGGAGAATAAATGGAATTTCTTGCTTCCCTTTGCTTTAGCGGTACTTTCGATTTACTTGTTTTCGTTTCAACCGCTGTCCATTCTACTTCCATGGAAATAACACTACGCATTAAATCCCCTGGATATGAAGAGGACAGTCTACAAAACTACTGAAATTCACTGACCCACCACTAGCCGTATGCATAAACCTTACATTAGTTAACGCAATGCGATAACCATGGGAAACTCCCAAAACATTAGTAGTGTTCACTGTGGTTAATGCAATACGTTAATTAACGTATGGATTATGCATACGGCCACTGGTGTTTTGTCATTATTACAGAATGTCACCTTCCTTGTCCTTTCTTTTTCTCCCCTCCTCCCCTTTTTCTCCCTTCCTCCCCTTTTTTCTCACTTCTGCCTGAGGCCCCTTTCTCTCATGTAGACCTACAGTCCATTTCCGCCCCCTACAAGTGCAGGACAGTATCGTTTCAGAATATCGATCCTTTCGATACTTTGAAATTTCGATTCACTAAGCCTGCCAAAAGTATCGCTAATTTCGATTTTCTTCCGGTCTTCAGTACCAAAATTAGCGTCTGGTCTCCCCATCGCAAAGTCTGTTGGTATCAAAAGGTATCAAAATGATCTGATCGAAATTAGAATCGATCCTCTTCCGATCCTCAGCCTCAAACTAACTACTGTCTCCACCAGTTCAGATCCTATTGATGGTATTAAAAAATTTCAAAAGTATCTAAAGTGTCGAAATTGTATAACTTTCTTCCTGCTACTAAGTATCGGAATCGAAACTTTCGATACTCAAATATTAAAAGCTAAATTTGGCGATACTTAAAAATTTATACTACGTCCCATCATTAACGACAGATGCAGCATTGCCACTCGTTGGGATTTTCCCTTCAGGTAGGATAAAAACGTACGAAATGCCATTTTCCCCCGAAAGCCATTGGTTCCAAGAAAAGGGAAAAATCGCTTTATGTAATTTGCTGAGAAAAATACGAGTATAAGTGAAATGCTTGGTTTTCTTCTTTTTAACAGTAAAGTTCAGGATAATATCCACAAAATTTGCCTCAAAATCGTCAGCACGGAAATATCGCTGTAGAGGAAAGCACAAGACTAGAGTGGCAACATTGAACATAAGGATAATCCTGTAATTGTACTTACCACGAAGAGGTGGTAAACTCTGGAGAATATAAAGGATGCGGGAACTGACCGGGAGGGGCGGGGTATGCTGCATACATGGGGGGCCGTGGTAAACCTGCCGAGAGAAAGAACATTCATTACATAATGACGATGCTATAAAGGCATTTTCCGTGAATGTACAAGACGACTGTTATTATCTATCATACATAAAATGTTGAAATGGATGACTGCTGTAAAAGTCTAAAGAATTGTACATCTTTGTTTTTGTAAGGTATTTAAAACCAATGCAGTGGAGACTGGACAAAATCATAATATCCTTTACAGATGTTATTACTAATTATTATCATTTACCCAGCAAATAAAGAACATTTTTGACCTCCACAAAGATCTCTGCGTATCACTGTGCTACATAATCATCAACATCAAGAAATTTGCTACCGCTACCACATGCCATACAGCTGTTGCTTCTCATATTATTGCTACTGTTCTAACTACTCTTACTTCTACAAATAAGACCTCCATCACACACTGACAGTAACTACTGATACTTCTGATAAACAACGGTGATAATCATCCACGCCAAGTCGCTGTTACTGTACTATGTTGGTTTTCACTTCTCCTTTACAATCATCTAAATGCCGTCGTAAGGTCTGACCAGTGCATCGACCGATTTCTTGATAAAATTATCACATACATTGGACCGTCTAAACATTTGAAGAGTAAAAACCCTTCAAGGTCCAAGCAGGCCAAGGAAGGATGAGGCATGTTGGGGGGAGGGNAGAGGGGGGAGAGGAGAGAGACGCCTAGTGACATCAAGGCCATAACTATAAAACAACAGCGAAAACAACCAAAATCAAAACATAGCAAAAACACAAACAAAACAGGCTCTTACATTTCTAAGAAAGTTTCAGCCGCTACGAAACGGGATCGGTGCCGTGACCCGCAAGAAATCTAAGAATCATCTTGTATTTGCTGATCAGACGTGAAATTACCCCCTGGCTATGATGAAATGCGAGCCAATCGCTGGCAGTAATTCGGACCACCCATAATGATAACACAGAAAGATGATACATCTGTTGATAACGACATAACATCCAAAAGATAACACAACAGAAAGAAAAAAGAATCATCCACGCAAGAACCTGTCAATTCACATAATAAAGCTACATAACAAGAAAAACATTTCTTATGGGAAAACTTTCACCCATTCTCCCCATAAACAAGATAATATTCGGGGTATGCTATGAATGAAGGTAAGTTGGCTAAGGTGTAGGGAGACGCCCCTTGTGGAGATGTGAGGTGATCGGCGCCGGTATTACTAGTCTCGGGGAGAGAAAAGAGAAGAGAAGAGAAGAGAAGAGAAAATAAGAGAAGAGAAGAGAAGAGAAGAGAAGAGAAGAGAAGAGGAGAGGAGAGGAGAGGAGAGGAGAGAGAGAGAGAACGGAAAAGATGTGAAAAAAAGATGAGGGGCGGGGACGGGGAGAGAAAGAAGAAAGAGAGAGACAGAGATAGAGAGAGAACAGAGAAATGGAAAAGAGCTAAAGAGGAGGAAAATTAAGACTGTGATTAAGTTAGGATGGACAGAAAAGAAAAGCATTAAAAGAAAGTGCTATGGTTAAAGAAAAAGGCATGATTGGGAGGAGAAAGCGAGAGTGAGAGGTGGGATGCTAGGATCTTCATGAGCAAAATATATTGTAGACCAGGGGTAATATAAAAGGCATTAAATAACTCCACACAACTCCACATATCTTCTCCTGACGTCCGCAAGCTCGATTCCAGACAACCATAAAACTGCCAATTTACCTGTTACTGCGTTTCAATTTGTAGAGTCCATGTGGAAGGGATTTGAGCCAACACTTTCCTTCTTCATTTTTCTCCCTTTCTTTCTCTTTGTTTTTCTCGTTCTTTCTTTCTCTCTCTTTCTCTCTCTCTCTCCCTCGTTTAGATTTATAATATAATATCAAAGTAAGCACACAGATAACCACAGCTGTTGCCCGTATCTCCCTTACATCTGAATACATTCACTGTAGAAGTGTTTCCTTTTTGTTTTTTCCTCGCCAGGATCTAATCTAAAAGAATTTCGCGAGTTCAGCTTGACTTGCAAAAATTACTTCCCACGATTTAAAAAAAAATAAAAAGATTTCCATTCAACATTTTCAAAGGGTTTTCTTGTCTTTCCATCCTTTATTTCTTCTTCTTGCTATCCTCCTTACACCTAGAACCTCTATGTTATTCGCGAATTGGATGGTAAGGGCAGTATGCAGTGCGCAAATGATCTCAGTCTGTGCAACTAAAGCGGATGAAGAGTGCAACTGTTTTCCACTGCTGTCGGCATTCTTTAACATCACTCCCAAATACTCTTAATTTCTGAGCCCAAAAACACACATGAGAAAACCATCATGAGGGACTCGCGAAAATTAAGATCCTCGCCAGAAGTCATTCCCAACATTTCGCTAAAATTTTATTTTCGCGAAATTAACCACTTTTATTAGTAAACAACTCTCGCCATCAACCCGTGCTGGACCTAAAGATATCTCCGTGGGAAGCCAATCGCATTGGAGAACACTGCCTTCCTAAGGCCACGTCCATCACTAAGAAAATGGCACCAGTCTGGCATTCAGTTTCATACTTCAAATGAAAACGGACCTCAAGTGCTGTTATAGCACATATCCAACCATTTCATCTCTTAAAAATTAAACAAACAACAACAAAAAAACAAAAAAAAATATCAACAATCAACATACAGAACAAAGTTCAAACTAACAAAATGGATAACATTTCAATAACAAATTTAAAACTTTTGAAACTGAAAGTTGTCAACACATCTGTCAATGTGCAAATACCGTATGTGACGGCAGAGCTGTCTAACATACTGGAACACATGGCACACAGCTGGTACAACTCGTAAGTTATTCCTATGACCAAAGCAAATAACATGGGACAAATTATGAAATACATACTATTAATTATTTTGTTATCACTGTTGGAATACGTCGTTGTGACATGAACAAAATAAAGTTTGTAGAGTTTCTGGGGCTAGTTGTCATCATAAATATTTTATCAATGTCATACGTCCATTTGGTAAATTTTGGGGCTTTTCTTTTCTTAAANAAGAGCAGACCTGGGGGAATTTCACTGGAGATATTAAACCATAATTGTTACTTAGCAGGGTGGTCCTGGAATAGGTAGTCTTATCCTATTTGCCATTGAACTGATGGGGATTGAGATTAGTGCTCGGGGCAGGGTTAGGGAAAACAGAGCAACACTGGAGGAATCTATGAATTGAATCTAGGGATCTAGGGATCTTTTTTCTACCCTACCTCACTCCTAACCACAAGTCCGATCCTGACCCAAGCACACCTTAGGAAAATCCCAGGATCATAGTACCAAACTGACAAGCGATCCTAGTTAACCGAGGTGACCGGGTCTGGGANGCGGGGGGTGGGGGTGGGTTGAAGAGATAGCGGCGTTTTGTTGTTTACAAAAACAAATATATTAGATATCACTTTGTTTGTGGTTACTATTAAACACCACCAAAAGGCAGTGATATTAAATTCAGTGTTAAATTTCTATCTCAAACAGAGCATCGAATAAAAGTGTCAATTACGATACATTACTTCATTACATTCTAAACATTAGAGAGTAAGTACCCGTTGCTTTCAGCACCAGCATAACGAATGAGCCTAGATTTCGATTAACATATTTTATATAACAGTTGGGAATGTTCACTGTGATTAAACTTAATAGACTATGTCTATTCGTGGACAAGTTCTGATCCCCGCTTCTAAACGTTCAAAGTAATTTTTTAAAAGTTAAAATTCAACAACCTCAATAAAAAAAAAACCAAACCACCAACACCGTTCTGGATCATTGTATATGCGGCAGGTTTGTTGTTTTTTTCTTTAAAAGTGTGTTCGAATTAATCATCCAATGAAAAAGATTGTATCATTTTCAGAGCATATGGGTAGCGAAAACGATGGACGGGCTCAGTGCTGGTAACTAATTTCTCCAATCATAATAAAACCATGCCGTGAAATCATAACATGCAACAGATAATTAATTTTCAAAAGTGCATCGCTCTTTCATGGAGATACGTAGTGAAAATTCTTCAGCGGATTCAGTAGCGGTGCACCAATTCAATCATGCTGAATTACGACACTCCGACCACAGACTCGTGACAAACAGGAGATAGCAATCTCGTCAACAGCCATTTCAGTCATTTTTGTTTTGAACTACTGAACTACATTTTGGAACAAAACAATTCAAAAGTTACGGGTACCACTGTGGAAGTCACACTTATAATCATGCCGGTACCGGCACTTAAAAGCAACATGATTTCGCTACAGAGCTAATGGTATCGACTATGTTGAACAAGGAAATATTGCTGATCCCAGAGGAATATAAAACCTTGTAAAAAGAAACCCAATTAGGGGCGGGGCCACATATGGACTTTCGTTCTAAAAACACAAAAGTGTAATTCAATAATTATAAAATAGCTAAAGAATGAGTAAGCCTACTGGTGTAACGACAATAGACAGTGTCGAAGGCGCGCAATGCCTGTAACGAGACTTTTAAAGCTTATTATCCTAAATGTATCAATATTGTTATCATCATCATTATTATTATCATCATCATTATTATTATTATCATCATTGTTCATCATTTGTTTCATTTGATACTGAAGAAGATCCACATAGGATCGAAAATTCTATTAAACTTAATTTCTTCGTTTCATTTTGGATTGTTGCGTCACTACACTGTTGGCAAGTGCGTGCTTTTCAAATATCAATTATTATTATCATCATCATTATTATTACTATTATGATTATGATTATCATAAGGAATAAATCCATCGCTATGTGATGGTTTGGTCTAAAACCTGTGAGCCCCAAACAGTTTCTT
Organism: Ellobium chinense; assembly: GCA_033807755.1. Taxonomy (NCBI): domain Eukaryota; kingdom Metazoa; phylum Mollusca; class Gastropoda; order Ellobiida; family Ellobiidae; genus Ellobium; species Ellobium chinense. The sequence continues at coordinate 365,960 of JAWQUT010000450.1, forward strand.
TCTTCAGTGGCTAGTCTCAATCGTGTGGTGCACATTGACAAACCGCGCAAGCAGTTATGATTTGTAGATGGTGTATCCCACAGAAGCATTTTAACTGGAAGACGTGGACTGGGTTCACGTTAAATATGTAAATAACGGAAAAATCAGTGACCAAACTGATTAAAATACGGGTATAACATACCAACACAGTAGCCTACATGTTCAGTTCGTAACAGAATGCAAGGCCAAATTTCAGTTGTTGTTTGGGTTTTTTTTGGATGACGTGACGGTCGCGTATAATGTAACTCAACAAGAGGCCTTTTATTCTACTTTTTATTCTGTAATAACTCTTGGCAAAAATGAATATCTTGGCAACTCTTCACTGCCCGCCATCAGTGCTGAGTTTTCATTTCACTTCAAAGCTGTGACGACGAAATTATCGCTTGCCCGCAGTGGTCGGGGGCATATGATGAAGGGATGTTTTCATAAAGGTTCCATTTAAAAACCCTTAAACATGAGCTATCGCAATATTTCATTTGGTTTTGGGCGAACATGATAAGCGCAAGATATTATGTTTTGGTCGCTCGTTTTGAGTGACATTTTTGTTTCCATGAAAGAGCGACTGTAAACAGCAAGGTTTAACAAGATTCTTAAATCTTTCAAACGAAAGGTTATGTCGTCGCGTGGGTGCAATACTGCGATAAACGCTAAAATCCAAATTTACAGGAGAACATCCCCCTCCCCCACCTTTCCATCATTACCCTCACCACCCCAAATAAAAACAAAAAACCCAAAAACTGCTAATTTTTGTAAAACTGCACCTAGCATAACGATTTTTGAAAGTGAGCTCTACTGGTCAATGCGATGTTATGTACACCAACGTTTCGTCCACTGAGTTACAACTTTCTGAGCAAATTTTCAAAACAAAAAAAAAAGGATTTTAAAAAATCCCACTGCCAAAAACAACGCTCTCTCCGCTTTCGGTCTGTAACGTAAATTTAAAAAATCAAGGCGTCCTTGGGCGTGGGTATAATGAAAAAAAACAAAACGATAAAGAGGTGTAGTTATAGCAATCGCGGGTCGGCGAGGCACGACGACTGTAAGTGAAAAAAAAAGTTATATTATGAAAGATGGTGATTTTGGCATAATTTTGTTTTTCATCTGATGGAGCCTCAATAAATGTTACAGAGACTGAAATCGGCCAAAGAGGTGAGAGATCTCATCTATGAAGTATGTGCTGCTGATGTGACTTTTTCTTTTTCAACGTGTGTCCAAATTCCTATCACTAGCTGCTAAATAACATTTAAATTTCAGGTATATCTTTTTGGTGTTGAGAGAGAGANNNTCTTCTAAACTAAACTTTGTGTTAGCCTCTCAGTTTGCTGACTTAATTATAGACCAAGAGATATAGACTCCTTGGTAATAAAATTCCACTTTGTGAGCGTGTATCAGCTTAAATCAACTACATTTTAAAAATAATAACCAAACGTGCCATATAAAATTCACAGGGTGACACTGCTGGGTGCTTCATTAGACTTCATAATTCAATACATCACACCAACCAATACATAATATTACACTCAAACATATATATGCTAAAAACCCTTAGACATATTAAAACCAACGCTTTTCTAGAACATTCTGCACATCACAAAATGAGGGTTGAAGATCAGTCCTACGGATATTACAAAATATGATTTAGACGAACCTATTTAGAACGACCCGTGTAATTTGTTATAAGCGTATTCAGAATTAATATAATTTAAGAAAAAGCTCTCTTAACCTTTAGCAGCCGTCTTCACGCGATAATTTGCACAGCTTCATTATCTACAAACAAACCTGATAAATAGCAATTACAATCCTACACTGCTTAATTCGTATAATACATCATTTAATGAGTATTCAAACAGTGCGTGGAAAAGGAATAATCAAAATGACATATTATATGTGAAAGGTTAACCTTCTCTGTCATACTTGATACACTCTTCAGACCCTAAAGCTAACTTTTGTATCTGTCACGACAAATTAGGTATCTCTCAGAAGACGTTGATCGGGACTTGAAAGCTATATTTACATGTAATATTTTGCAACTCACACGGAAAATTACAGTATCAATTTGTATAAAAAATGTGACAGAATATTATTATAGCATTTTGACGCAGGGTTCGGGGACCGGTAAAATTGTCATAAACATTGTATCTATTTCACTTATTAAAATGATTTTCTGTTTACTTTCATTCTGGTTTACAAACACAAACCAAAAAAAAGGATACATACATTGCGCAATTTTGGGTGCTATCTCAGGATCTTATGTATACAATTATATCGAGTGACCTTTTTTTCTTGTTGTTGTTGTTGTTTTTTTTATGAAGGTTTACTGTGAATAATACAAGTTCTCTATTCGTGCCCAATTATCATACTGCCTACAGCATTAAGCTACACCCACCTTGTGTCCTTAAATATCGAGAATGACGCTCTAGACTACCTGGTAAAATGTTTATGACTAAGCTGTTGGGTGGAATGACAAACAAGAAACTAAAAATGATATGAAACAGTAATGGCAAGAACCACATGAGAACTTCTAAAAATCTTCAAAGGCCATGAGAATTATAACGAGTACTCCTTTGGCTGGTAAATTCTTGTCTCCTTGACAATTTGCCTAAATCAGAAAATCAGAAACTAAACAAACTGAAACTGCCCTGAGAATTATAACGAGTACTCCTTTGGCTGGTAAATTCATGTTTCCTTGACAATTTGCCTAAATCAGAAAGTCGGAAACTAAACATAAACTGAAACTGCCCTGAGAATTATAACGAGTACTCCTTTGGCTGGTAAATTCTTGTCTCCTTGATAATTTGCCTACATCAGAAAGTCAGAAACTAATCATAAAACTAAAAAAGTGGAAGGGCAGGAACATTAAAAACAACCCCTATGTCTGGAAATGTCCTTAGAACATCGTCATTTTCAAGAACATCCAAAGTACTTCAGGATCTCACGAATTCGATTCTTAGAAGACGTTCCCTGATTTTGAACCGAGGATCAATCCGGTCAAGAAACTGAGGTTTTCAACTTCATAAGGATCGAGGTTGTGACGTCCAACTATATGACTGTAAACCACATAGTCAGAATCTGCACTCACCTGTTTTGGGGTCTGTGTAGACGGGCGGGTAACCCTTGTGTGCTGGAGGGGGCTGAGCAAATTCATTGTACATAACAAGGCCTGGATATGGGGGTTGCACCATGCCAAACTTGCCGGCCTGCGAGAGAAAGGACAAGAGCTTCAATAAATCAAGAGTATACCAGGCACTAATGAGCAATACATAAGAAGCAGTAATCTGTGTTGACGTATAAAGGCGTATTTTCCATAAATTAGACCATGTGCAGATACTGGAATAATTTGGTGAAATATTTTTGCTGAATTCTTCTGAGCTAACTGTGAGTTATACGAGAACTTTAAGACGTAGATTAAGGTCGTTGAAATTTTCAAAGTCTCTTCACACCGAAATTAAGATTGTACGTTTTTTTTATCATTATTATGCTTCGTTGGTATTGTTGTTTGTGCGAAACACGGGAATATACGTCAGCACAGACGGTGTGTAGCTAACTGTTGCATTCACAAATAACACATTTATTATGGAGTCGGGCAAAACATTCCTCTATATCTTAAAGGAAACAGCACTGTAACATTACACAAAATAATTGATGAAACTCTGTGGTGCATCGTTCAGAAATAAACGACAGTGGCTGATTGGCAAGTCAGTAGTGTACACCTCTCAGTGTTAGGAAGTATCGTCCACACAATGGTAAAGCTATCAAAAACTTTTGCACAGTCACCATGGGTTTTCTCAACGGGCGTCTACTTGTCCTAACCACACACCTAGTAAAAGCCTATGCCTCTCACACAGGTTATCCTTCACGAAGTCTCATTTAAAAGGAAGGGTGGATCCACATGTGTCCGGATCCAAGAAGAATGTTGATGACAGCAAGAAAGACGTAAGAAAAACCGCCAGATACATGCTGTGTGTAGTTTGCTTTATCTTTATATATCTAAGACCTTTCGAAAGTCATCGTCGGCTTTGTGACTAAAAGCCTTCCTCTCTCAGCTGGATCTCATATAGGTCACGTGATTCATTAAGGAGTTATAGGTCAAAGGCAAGAGAAAAATCCATATGTAGATCTTTCAGATTAAAGTAAAGATATTAATGGAAGAAATGAAATACTCAACGTCTGGCAAAGGCAAAACAATCAGTGAAATTTCGTGTTATCTGATGTGCAAGAAAAACAAAGCACTTTCGTGACGGTCCAAGAAAGCAACTGACACTTTCATTATTCAACTGTTGGTAAATCGCGCAGACAAACACCAAAAATCAAAACCAGTACAGTAAACACAAATTTACTAGCAATTAACGGTGATGATGAAGCCACAATAATGAGAACGTTTACAGCAAATGGAGAAAGGCTCTTGTTGCTGCTGGCGCTTGTGATGATGTTGATGATGACGATGCTGATGATGATGATGATGTTGATGATACAAACTCACCAGGAAATCAACGCCAAAAATACTCACACTCTAGCGAGATTACCGAGTCTTGTTTTGTATCGTATTCTATATGTCAGCTACTAAAACCGGTAGATCAAAGAGCGCTGGAGCCTTTCATCTCATTCATTAAATTACCGGCCCGGCCTTAAGTTTCAGTGATAAAACGATCTCCATGCTCGAGATTTCTAGCCTGCTCTCCCCACATGTATATCATTTGGGAATGGTTTAGAAAGCATAGCGACATGTAATACTGTTGATAAGGATAGATAAAAAAGCAACAAACGACTCTATCTGGGAGAAAGCGTGTGATGTAAAGCGTACTGGAAAAAATGCATATGTTTGTTGCTTCCATAACTGACTTGTCGAATATGAAATCAAACGATTGTGATGGAAACGGCGTAGAACAATAAAAGGCGGTATGTCAAAGCAATTCGGGGTTGGCCAAGGTTCTCGCTTTCCCATAATCTGTTTTAACAAGTCATGCGCATTAATAATAACATTCATTTCCTTTTTTTTCCCTTAAAAAAATGGCGGCAAGGTTTCAAGATTTCGCAAGTTTGTATATACAATGCTCTAAGATGCGCTGAGCAAATATTCATCATAAACAGCGTCGTTTCTTCGGCTCTGGCACAATACGTCAACTTCCTGTCATAAGAACCTTTAAAAAACAATAACGGCAATTGCAACAACAACTGTAATATTATCGGATGTGCAAAGCGAGTCACACGAGCTGCATTTGAAGTCAAGGGCTACCACCCTCATGTGCCAGTCGGGAGTTTTTGAGTTATTTCCCCTCCCAAAGATACACTCGCATTTTGAAGCTGCCGGCGCTTCTATGACTGTTACACGAAGGGTCGTGGGTTCGATTCCCACCATAGTCCTGCTGTGTCTTGAGATCATTATTATCTTATTCAGATTTTCCTTAGTCGATTTTCCTTTAAAATGGGATCTGGCTGTTGTTATTGTTATTATATCAATATCGGCAGAGAAAGATATCAGACTGTTAGCTTTCAAAGTTTATAAAGTAGCGGCTGCACCGCATGCTTGCCCAGGGAGTTGAGAAAGCCACTGAATGATCTGGCCAGCTGCGTTAAAAAATACACTGGGGAGTGCAAGAGCCAGACATTTGCCTCCAGACAAAACGAGTTGTGTAGTAGAAGTAGTAATTGTAGCAACAGCAGCAGCAGCAGCAATATTGGTAATGGTAGTAACAGTGGTAGTAGTTGTTGTTGTTTTTGTTGTCTTTTTGTTGTTTTATTAGTAGTACATATTACAGTGCATAACAATGCTATTCTTGTCGCAGCCATACTAAGTGATGCCAATTACCAAACAATAACAACTCTGCAACCCGTCTATAGAATGGGGATAGTTAATAAAAGCTAGGGTTGAAGATTTGGAATGGAAAGGGTGTTGGGGAGGAATATAGAGTGACAAACACGTTGAAAGTGAGTTTCAAGAAGCACACACTAATATTTTGTCCTCCTCTATCTCATCCCCTGTCCCAATCCCTTTGTTGAATGGGGATAATCAAGAAAGATTAGGATTGAAGATCTGAGATTTGGAGGGGGGAGGGGGGGGGGTTAGACAGACAATTAGTTGAAAGTGAAGAATATCAAAAGCTACACACCATAATAATGTTGTCCTCCTCTGTCTCACCCCATCCCCCCCCCCCCCCCCCCNNNAAAAAAAAAACTCCGAGCGACAAACTGAACATGCATTTACATCATGGTACAAATCTTCAAAACGCATACATGTACGTGAAGCTCACACTCGCTATTGCTATTATCGACCTGGCAGATACGCGGCACCATGGCACAAAAACGCCTCTTTCGATAACATTAATGGAGGGGGGAAAAGGGGGGGGGGGNGGGGGGGGGGGGATGAGAGAGTCGGGTTCTATCTTATCGCATGAACACCCGACCAGCATGGCCGACACTGGTCTTAAATAGGGATGTCAGATATTTCTGGGCATTAATACATCACACATACAGTGGAATCTCAAATGTTAGGTATCCATGTAATAAGTAGATCTATACCTTTCAGGAAGGATGAATCTCACATGCACGTTTTCATTATTTTTATTTCATACTTTCATAAATGAGGTAGTCTCGATATAAAGTAAACTTTTTCCACACACCACGGGCAAACTTAGTATCGAGATCCTATTGTAATTTTCAACACCCGATTACTTCAGCCGACACTAACTGTAAGTAGGAAGTCGGATATTGCCGGATATTAATCTATCAATTAAATTTTCATTCAAATTTTCGAAGTCGGAGATTGTTGATAAGTTCCTGTGGCTGGTTCTCTCTCTCTCTCTCTCTCTCTCTCTCTCTCTNTCTCTCTCTCTCTCTCTCTCTCTCTCTCTCTCTCTCTCTCTCATACACACACACGCACGCACGCGCGCGCGCACTGAACCAACCTGTCTGTCCTGAAATATTAATCTGTGATTTATGCTGAGCTCGGCGAAAAATCAGACTACGTAAGGCTAAGCCGTAGATTAAGACAAAACGATCAACCGAAGCGAGAATGTGACAAAAGTTTGTGACAAAAATTTTGCTGATTCAAAAGGTTTTCAAATTTAAACTGCTGTTGCCGCTACAACTCTTCGTGCTGCTGCTACTACTGCTGTTGCTGCTTCTGTTGCTACAGTTTCTACTGCTAGCTTGCTGCTGCTGTTGATGCTGTCCTAGTGTATACAAATGAAGTTTATTGTTGACTATATCATGTCAATATTTATCAGTGCCGGGCACCTTGAGCCTCTCTGAAACAGTTGTAGGAACACCTCTATAGACAACTGTTGACACGGGTGGTAACGAGCGCACAAGTGAAATCTTGTATCGTCTTACTGCCTGAAAGTCCTGAAATCGTCAATTTCTTCTCAAAACTTCTAGAAGTCAACATTTACTGTTCAAAGAATTTACCAATCTACATAATGAGTGGTTTTGGCGCAAATTTAGTGATAAACTTACTGACCACCGTTCATTTCGATGCAACTGCCTAGGGGCAAGCTTCAGCTCATCAAATGTCAATCAAAATTAAAGTACTGTAGGACGGAATGACATTGTGCCGCACCTAACCAAAACGTTCGTAGATCTAATGCTTTGGCCCA
>JAWQUT010000450.1:374753-398027 GCA_033807755.1 Ellobium chinense
GGAGAGGGGAGACGACCGCAGCGGCCTGACGATATTGTTAAAAGTGGATGGGATGATACCATAAAACAAACAAATAAACAAAACATCCCAAACGTTTCCCTGAACTGGAATATTATATCAAAGAATCACGTTCACATTGGGTATTGTTTCTTCTTGTAGAGCAACCAGATCAATGGAGCGTACAACAATTGTAGATTATATCTGTCTTTTTATATGCTCAACATCAGTTTCTTTTTAATTTTTGAACTTTACATTCAGTATTTCGATTGGGGGAAGGGAGTAGGCCTTTTAACAAACAGGCAATCTGGATAAAAGTTGGTATCTTCTACGCATTTCCGGGGGCTGAAACAAACAGTTTTAACAGACCATATTATTATTGTTAATATATTTCATCTTCACGATTCCGACAATATCATCAGCACCAGCTTATAATGATGGACAAACTGGTATCAAAATCTGCATTAAGACCCAATTTCTGGAATACAACCTTTTCAACCAACACGAATGACAATTTCTGAACATTCATATTTCCACATTTTACTCACGTTATCGCATGGTCTCCATGTTATTATTACTCATACTATGGCAAAGGCCGTGTTTTATTAGTGTTACACGTTTGCAGGCTTATCCCAGCATGTAACCTCTCTCACTCCCAGTAATAAAATTACCACAAGTTTATTTCATGACAACCCCAGCCGGCGGCGCGACCATGTAATGCCTTGTAATCCATTTTTATCCACTCTGATATCCAGTCAAATATACAGTAATGGATATAATGTGCAATTCCCTTTTTTTTTTATGATGTCTATTTTGGAGCCCTCTCATCCTCGACTCTTCATTTACTCTCGCGTGGAAAAAAAGATTAAACAGATGTTTACCAATTGGTACTGACACCCGGTGCGACCATGAAATGCCCTGTACATCTGTTATTTACCCGTATTATAACGCACTCTGGTGCACAGTACATTATGCGTGCACAGTCGTATCCGCTTAATTACAAAGTGCTTAATCGCACTTTTGCTTAATCGATGACATCAGAATTTAGGACTAATGTAATGGAAACGTATAAAAATGCCTTAATCAAAACCTTTAAGAATGCTTCAATTGAAACCTTATAGAATACTTTAATCGAACGTTTAATAATAATTAGAGCCTTTAGAACGAATTTATCGGAACATTTAGGATCACAGGCAAACGCCAATCTCTATAATCGTATAATATAATAATAATAATAATAATAATAATAATAATAATAAAGAGAATTTTATAGCGCCTCACCCCCGAAAAGCTCGAGGCGCTTTACATCGCATACATTTCTTTTAAATACCAGCCATATTACAAGCATGAACATACACACTCGCATATACTTATTGCATAACATAGACATACATTTCAAAAATCTTCTTGATACAGCAAGCATTCCAAGTACGGACTGCGGTAGCTACTCTGACAAATATTTTACAAATAGATGTTTTTTTAACTGGCATTTGAATGATTCAAAACTGAAGAATTTCTAATATTCTCTGGCAGTGAATTCCAAATAAGGGCCCAGAATAACAGATGGCTCTATCACCATACTTCCTTAAATTAGATCGAGGTACAGATAGCTGTTTTAAATTTTTAGATCTTAAGTTTCTTAATGGTGTATATGGGCAAAGTACATCTACCAGGTATGATGGTGCAGATGACTCCTGGGCTCGAAAACAGAGTGTTGCCACTTTATACTCAATCCTAGCTTTTACAGGTAGCCAATGTAATGTTCTGAGAAGAGGAAGGCTGTGGTGGACTTTTGATGTTTTAAGTGCTAATCGCGCCGCATTGTTCTGAATCCTCTGAAGTTTATTTAGCTTATCCTCTGGCAATAATGTTAACAGTGAATTACAGTGATCCAGCCGTGATAGCATAAAAGCTGAAATAAAAGTTTTAACAGCATCCATTGAGAGATAGGATGCTAGGCGCCCTATTCTTCAATATTCAAAATATGATGGTCTTGTTAACTGATTTACCTGGTTCTCCATTGATAAAGTACTGTCAAAAATAACACCAAGATTTTTTGCCTTGTCAGAGAAAGTTACGTCACACCCCGCGATCGAAATGCCCGTCTGTGACAACAACTTTAGTTTTGCTTCTGTGGAAGAGGGCATGACTTCAGTTTTATCGCCATTCAATTTCAATTTGTTTGCTTCCATCCCAATATACAGTTCGAAGTAAGTTGATTGAATAGAGCCACCTACTCGCGTCCTCCGCTTAATTCCAACTTGTACTATGCTCCCATGGCGTTTCATTTAGTTCATAGATGGTCTGTATAATATAGGTATTCTTCAGCCAAAATGTACTCTTGCACCATATCACAACAATACTTTTTAGTTGTTTGATAAATTGCAATTACGCGAAGTCGACAGTGATGCGTGTTTTGCTATTAAGTGAGCCTTGTCTATCTGCTCTCTCCGCCTTCTAGATAGAGAGTTAGTTAAGTCGGGTTATTTAACGCCACCACCATCAGTCGAGTCGACCCTACCACGCGATGTATTGCTACTAGGCAAATCCATATTTACATAATGACTGACGCCTGTTACCGTACTGTCGGTAATAATATTACTTCATAATGTGCATCGTGTGCGTGCGTGTGGTTTTTATAATATCTTTTTTTTTTAGGCTAATGCCCTACACCCTTTGCAGCCAGCCCTGTGTGTGTGTGCGTGCGCGCGCGCGCGCGTGTGTGTGTGTGTGTGCGTGCGCGTGTGTGTGTGTGTGTCTGTGTCTGTCTGTCTGTCTCTCTCTCTCTCTCTCTCTCTCTCTCTCTCAAACAATGCTAAGACACGTTTATGTCTACTCAAAGACACCGATGCCCAGCGCTAAAAAGCATGACACCAAACGCTAATGACATTTTCTTTTTTAATATAAATCTATCTTCACATGTATATATTCACCGACAAATATCTCAGAGCACAGAGACTTATTTTAGGCTCTAAGCCATAATAATCTCGGCAAGGGTGTCTCCCTTTTATTTTCCTCTGTGGTATATATAGCAGAATAGGTCCCGAAGTTGGCATTTCTAGCCAGGGACCGGAAGGTGGCCTCCTAACGTTATTTATTTAATACATCAAGACACAGCTGGGTAACGTCTTGCTAACCTGGGGTTTTTGCGAGGCAAATCAGCTGGGGAGGAGATGAGGATGAAAGAAAGAAAGAAAGAAAGAAAGAAAGAAAGAAAGAAAGAAAGAAAGAAAGAAGGGGAAGGGGAAAGAGAAGAGAAGAGAAGAGAAGAGAAGAGAAGAGAAGAGAAGAGAGGCCAGCAGTTTAGACAGAAGATAAGTCTCCAATTTCAGTGGCTCTCCTTTCTCCATCCCATCCCTGTCAAAAATAAAGAGGTACGGAGAGACGGGAGGAGGGTGTCTACGCACTCTCAACTCCATCCCCCTGTCTCGCTGCCATGAATGAGCGATGTTTATTGAGAAATCTTATCAGTGAATGGTGTCAAACCCGTACTTCAAGCAATGAAAGCTGACTAAAAACATAACAGAACAAACGCCTGGGGTTAAAACAGCTCGGGTGATAATGGTGACAAAACTCCGACGAGCGACAGGCACCTCAGATTCCATTGCATTCCCAGTTCTCATTTCCTTATTCCACCACACCCCCCTACCCTCCCCTTACACCACACTCCCTCTTTTTTAATTTTTGGTTCTTTTCATGAAAGCAGCCCCACCGACTTTACTTTTGTGTGCGTCTCCTTTTTCGGGAATGGTTTCTTCTCTTTAAGCCTGTCTTGAATGTATATATTTTTCCTACTCGGCTTTCTTTAAATACCGGCGACAAGAGGTAGGGGTGGAATTCACACATCCTCCAAGCCCATTAAACAACGGGTACAATAGTGCCCTCTCACTGTCGGCAACAATCACACGGAGATTTCCCCCAAACAGCCGCCTTTCTGTATCAGCCGGGTTTTTGTTTGGTTACATGGCCATTAATCACAACAGCAATGGATATTGATGTTTCTAGTCAAGTTTACAGAGCATGACAAAAATGAAAATTCGCTTGGCACTTGGGATCGCCCGCCGCCGAGGGGGGTGCGGGTTGCGATAAGAGCCAGGTAGCGAGGCAGCGACCACGCGAAAGGGGTGAAATTAGCAAGCGAGGCCGCTAATTAATCAAGCCAGCGCCGGGAGGTGGGCAAACTTACCCCCAAATGACCCTACTGGCCTCGGCCTGCCCCTTACGCCACGGTTTAAAAAACAAACAGCGCGTAATTGAAACCGATACGCCACGGCTGGCACCCCTCGCGCGGTAGACTCGTCCGTTGTGACACCCGTCCATCAAAGCTCATGACTGCAGGGGTACAAGAGGCCTGCTCGCGAAAATATGGACTGCACCAAGGTAGGGGGGCCAATCCTCTTGTGTTAGAGGCCCCTCTTGTAGGGGTTGCTATCAGATAACGGGAAGGACTTCTGTGGGAGAATGCGAGCAGTTTTTGCCAGTATTTTTATTTCTTTTCATGAGATGAACTCGAAAGGAGTAGGGGAGGGTCGGGGATAGGATGAGAAACGTGAATACGTTGTCAGTCTCTCCGTGTGTTAGGGTATGTGTGCACGAGCGAAAGAGAGAAAGAGACAAGAAAGAGAGAGTGTGTGTTGAGTGTTATGTTTTGGTATAAAGAGACGCAAAGAACATACAGCAATTAAGAGGGGGGAAAAAACACGTTATCATCATAGACTTATCATTGAAGACGTCTCCCTGTTCAACCGCTCTCCTTGAGGTGCTATAGCAATCCAGACCGAAATGTACATAACCCACCTCTGACAGCCAGAAGATACAATCAGCATACGCGAATGATAATTTTATTTTGACACGTTCATCTTCATGTGCTTATTTCCTCATACAGGTCGGGGTTTTTTATTGAGAAAAAAAGGAAGAGCATTGCTCGCCATCCCGGATAGAGAGAGCACTAGTCATAAACGTTTCATGGCAGTCTAGTGTTAAAATGCCTCTGTGGATAGACAGATTACCGGGCGAAATTTGCCACATCGCGAGCGTAGGAGGAGGGTGGAAACTGATGCTGGCGCCTGCTAGTTTAAGTCAACAGTGGAGTAACCACAAATAATAATTACATACATACAACAGAATATCAGTCTCAGGGAAAGCAGTCTATAATTTTGAGTTTGCTAGACTTATTCGACTTCATGAGTAAAGTTTTGATGGCGAAAACTAAGCGATTCGGGACCAAAGTGGATGATTCTTTTTTTTAAAAAAATTACAACTAATCTTTCCGAAAACCTCAAAGAGCAAGAGAAGAGACAGAATAAAAGACAGACGGATAAACAGACGATCAGACCAAGAGAGGGGAATATAAGGACAGAGAATTTTGTTTGCTTAATATGTTTATGTATAAATAATGTATCGCTATAAATGTTTTGTGATTGATCACTGGTCTTAATGAAAATGAGCTTAAAACTTCAAAAAGCTTTCCACGTGGCTAAACTAGAACCAGCCAACGCCCACTTTGTAGTTATTTACTTTGCAGTTCTGTTTTTCAGTCAAACCGCTTGTTTACCAATAACTGAAGCACTGCTCGGTTATTCACGCTTCCGAACCTCACTGTGAGGCCAGGGCAAATAATTATGGGATTCTGTCCTGGTTGACTGATTCGGAAAGGCGCACTCAAGTGAGGGAGTTATAACGCTATATCTACCATATTGCACTGTATTCTGAATTACATGTACCCTACTATATAAAATTATTATATAGTCAAACTCTTTTTAACTGTGTAGGAGACAAACGATTTGTGAAAGGTCAGGAAAAGGCTTCAGAACGATGCAGAATGAAGGCAGAATGAAGGGTGAAGGAAGAGAGGTAGATGAACCACAGCTGAGGATTAAGACAATTTTCTCTTTCAGCCTTTGCATATTATTTTGTCGTCAAGTGAATCGCCAGGTTTATAGTGTACCAAATGCAAAAAATGAAATTTAACAAATCCAGAGTGTTGATTCCTTTTTCAGAACAGCAACGCACAACATAGAACGTCAAACCACAAGTGTGAAAATAACTGAGTTGGTCCTACTCCTCTATCTCGAGTAATACCGATATCCTTAGGCACACAATTTCCCCATGACACGCAAGGATGAAAGAACCAGGCTTAAAGCATTATAGTATGGTGCTGTGAAGTACTAAACCCACCCACGATATTTAAGACTTAAGGGATATGAAATGACTGATTTGACACTGCCAGAATGTGATTTGGTAGTGTTGTCTTCACACTTCGGGTTTAAGACTTATAATCTGTTGCGTGGAAGTCTGCTACGGTTCGCCGCCTCTCTGCCTCTGTATCGGCCATGTTTATTTAAACGATTCTATTCTAGGCCGGCTGGTGTTGTTTAAAAAACTGGAATCTACACAAGATCGGGTGTGGAAGAATTCACTGAATTAATGATATTGTGCTTATTTCCTCATATAGGTATGGTTTTTGATTCAGTATTTCGACTTTTTTGCAAGTGTCATTTAGCATACAGTACATTAGCAGGTAGATATTGTATGCTAATGCTGCAAGTTTTAATTACCTCCACGTGTTATGCCTCTGTTATGCTTAAAAATGAAAAACAAACTATGTCTCTCTCTCTCTCTCTCTCTCTCTCTCTCTCTCTCTCTCTGTGTGTGTGTGTGTGTGCGTGTGTGTGTGTCTCTCTCTCTCTCTCTCACACACACACACACTCTCAAGGATTGCAGTTTGACATACTGGCCAGAGTACATCACTTGCAGACATGTGTTTTTAAGTTTTGTTGGGTTTTTTTTGGCTGTAACAAAAAGTATTGTACCTAAATCAATGAAGTTGCAGCAGTTATAGATTATATCTGTCGGTTAATGTGTTTAAAATACATGGTATATTTTCTTTTAAATTTAAAGTTGCTGAACTTTTCTTTTTTCTATTTTAGCCAGTCGGTATAAGATATACATCGGAGGACTAACATTTCTTTTGATGTGATCCGCCATTCTTAATGTCGTCATGCTGGAAGTAAGACAGGTATGAACAGTCGTTTGCACAAGCGAGATAGCTCCACACCATTCAGCCATTTCAGCTGAGTACATTTTTTAAAAAATAAAAACGTCCAAAGCTGCTTCTGTTTATCGTTTACATTTCTAAACAGCACTCTTGCCTGTGTTTTCATTAAATTAAAATTTTTACCCCCGAAGAAAAGCACTCAAAAATTTTGTTTCTCAGTGCGACGCTGTGCCTTTTACGTGATTCTATTCATAAATATTATTTAGTTTTAATAAATTCGTAAAGAAGATCAAACTACCTCCATCTCATTTACTAGTTCGTTATGTGTTTTGCAGTCCTCCACACTCAATTTTTACCACAATTCACCCGAGTTAAATGAGAGATTGCGCATTAACCATGGGATCTCTTACCACAGTAAGACTTGCATCAGTGCATTAATTACACATGTACCTATAACAGCGTTCAACATGCGTTGTAAGTCTTGCAGTGGTAAAAGATCCAATCGGTAATGCCCAAGTTCTAAAAAATCCTGAAAATATTCCTGTGCTCAGTAGTATAGGGACCGCTTTCGGAAAGCCTCACGCGAATATTATTCTCCCTATATGCATGCAGGTACCCGCCTCATATCCCGAGAACTGTGCACATGTTTCAAAGATCTCAAATAGCTCAACTTTCCTTGTTAACTTACATCAAACCTCGGAAATATTTTCTCAAACATGAAATCTACGTCTGCCAGAACTTTTTTCTTCCAGCCTCCCTCTTAGCTTACTTAGTTAGCACCGAAGACAATCTCTGTAGTAGGCTATAATATACAGTTTTCTATTCAGATCTCGCGCTCTCTTTCAACGCCCGCATCGGGATCTACTTGTTACATTTTGCACAACCGAACGAAAATAAGTAGACTGTTTGTCAGAACAATAAACAAACCCACTATAAAGAAAAAAATGGCTTGCTGCTCCCAGTTGGGGGGAAAAGAATCTGGGCAGCTAGTGCCAGTTTCTCACCTGTGGTCACCGGCTTATGACAATTAATCTGATGGTCTGGCGGTACTGACCAAAATAACAAAGGAAACCATTTTAGGTGACAATTGGGAGCTTGCGCATTACCGATGGTATGTCCTACCATTGCAAGAATAACATTAGTGCATTGGTACTGAGTGCAGCGTTCAAGACGCAGAATTGCTGTATTTCTTACGATGGTAGGAGATCCCATCGTTAATGCTTAAGCTCTTAAATGTCTTTAAGATTTACTTCCGTTATTCCGAGGAGAAGAAAACCATCGTAGCTTGTTGTAATCAGATACAATAGATATATATACAGCATCACAATATTCAACACATCCACATTTCGCAAAAACAAAATTAATGATCTCATAGTCTGGCCGAAATGGAAAACAAAGGAACCAACTTAAAAAAAAAAAATCTTCCACAAAAATAAAGGGACCCATTAACAAAACAATCTTCCAGACAAAAAAAACCCACAAAAACGGGAACAATTAAAAAACAATCTCCCAGAAAAACAACTGGAACAATTAAGAAACAATCTTCCTGACTACAAAAATTTAAAACATCTAAATCTCATTTTCTAAATGGTGACCATGACAGTGGGTCCTCCCTCCCTTCCTCTTCTCCCTCCTCACACCCAACCTTCCCTTCCCCCAAATCTCTTTAGTATTCTTAACAGTTTCGGCAAATACGCAAAACAGCATTACAAAACTCATCCACTTTTCACGGGATTTATTTTGGCGTAAATGAGGTGAAGAGCGCGTGAAAAGCTTCGGCCTGTCATCATTGCCGGGCAAACACTCGAGTCCGGGCTCCTTGAACCCCTCCCGGCCACAACCATGAGCTGAGACCCCCTTGAGCAAATATCTCTCGCCCATCTATGCTACCCCTTACTACTGAATGGACCACCGTCTGACACTTGTGATTGACAGCTCGACCAGCGGTCAACAATGCTTTTACGATTATCGGTATGCCCGACGCGGCCTGAGAGTCCGGTCATCTGCTGTGTGACCTTACAACTGCCAGGACACAGGTGAAACTTAACACCTTCCTCCTCCAGGGGCGACGCCACGTTGGAATTCACAGTTGGGGGGGGNGGGGGGGGGGGGTGCTGGCAAGCATTATACATTCAACGGTGCACGTTGCATTTCATGAAAAAAAAAAATAACACTTCATAGGGATTGGGAGCTTGCCACAACAGATTTATTAAAAGCTAACAACAACAACAACAACAACAACAACAACAACAACAACGAAATCTACAAGTGACGTGGCAGAAAAGTGCAACAAGCACAGTGCATAAACCCGTCTTTGTTGTTTCCTGGTAACTAGTCAAGCATGGCGAACGTTCTTAGTGCTAAGGCGTTGAGACGGAGACGACCGGAAGTTGCATCATGAAAATATCCGGTGGCCATTGCCGGTGTAAGTTAGCGTTCAACTTCATTACTCAAATATAAAAAGGTATACACATGGCTTTATGTGATGGGAAAGGGACGTCTAATACCTACATCTAAACTCCCAAGCCTTCTACGCCCCTGCCCCCCATCTCCTCTCCCCCTCCCCAAACCTCCATCTTTCAAAAATCCGTCTGTCATCGGTGTAGGGAGCTTGTTTCTCACGGCGATGCGATACGTGTAAAGAGTGGAGAGATAAACAGTTTCTTTCACTATACTGGTAACTCTGTACTCCCTCGTGTCTCAAGTCTAGTCTCCTTGTATCCCCTTCACTACCAGCTTACTTCCCTCGGTCATAAAGTAAGAGACAAAGACTCGCATTTAGTGGCCAGATGACAAATAACTGAACAATAGGTCATGAACGATGTAACAACACTAAACCCTAAAGGTCAGTTCAGTAGACTCCCACGATTTCGAACTTGCTCGGGAAACAAAAACAACATGAATAATGGTTGTCATGGATTATCTCAAATATACAGTATACGTGCACGGTCATCCGGATGTTCCAACAACCATTTCTTCCGCTTTCCTTTTTTTTTTTCAATTATTAAAGTAATATGATTGGCTGATATGGCTACACAGGCTTTCATTGGCTGATACATCATTCAATTTCAGAAACGAGATATAATGACGCAATCACATTGCTATCTTGCTTGAACGAGAAGTCAGCTTCATTAATTAATTAAGAATGGGCTATGCTCCGAATCTCCATATTTCGTTCCTTGTCAAATTTTATCACTAATTTGAACACTCCACCAAGTCGGAATTATGGTTTCGTCCATTACAAATGGAGTTCGTGGAATCCCACTGAATATGCTTTTGACCCATTTCTACATTAAACCCTTGAATTTTAGTCTGTCTTAATTCACTATGCGACACCGGATGTGACGTCGTGCTAAGGATAACCAAAAAAAAAAAATGACGTCACAATGACAAAGTTATAATTTACTTTGGAGATATCTCAGAGATTTCTGTATACGTACAATAATAGTAAAACGCTGGAAAATCGGATATCCCTCATTCTCCGTGTGTCTCTGCTAGATTACTCTGCGAAATTACTCCGGAAGTCGAGTGAATTCACACATACAAGTCATTCATACTTGAGACTCTACGGTCTGGTGGAAAGTGGGTTCTTACTGCAAACCACAGTAAATAATTATCCTTGAGTGGAGTAGGTAAACAGTATTCTCGTCCAAAATGTCTGCCACCTCGAGGTAGCAAGAAGATCTTGGGGAGGTGAAATAGAAAAAAAAAAGGTAACACCAAATTCAGTCTACACCGTAAATGAAAACTGCAAGGTTCAATCACATGAATTTTAGAATACTTGAAATATTTATTACTAGCATGAGTCTTTCGTTCCATGCGCTCTTTCATAAAATGTCCAGATCTGTACTTTCTTAATGACGTCCGAGGCTTCATCGCTATGACATAACCGCTTTACTTCTTTCGTGAAATTAATGAGTACAAGATTGTGTTAGTAAGTACAAGATTGTGCATGAAAATGTTTGATTCATATCTTCAAAATGGCCCAACACTCGAAAACCGTCTCTTTCCGTGCATTTTTTTTTATTTCCTTTTTCTCAATAACAGTAGAAAATACTAATGTACCGAATATCGGACTGGCGTTTTTTGGTGGTTTTTTTTTTTTTTTAGTTTCAGTNCCCCCCCCCCCCCCCAAAAAAAAAAAAATTGCCTAAATATAGCAAAGAGCAATTTCACAAAGCAGGACAATAATTTCACTGAAAAAAGATTTTTTTTTTAAAAAGGTGTAAGGATTTTTTTGTTTGTTTGGTAAAACAAGGCGCCATACAGAACAGTTCATGTGAATCTAACCAGAACAGTCTTTTGAATTATTGGCACGGCTCTGGGGCGAACAACGGATCAACTCGTGCACTTCTTGAGGTCGGAGATGACAGAAATTGCGGAGAATTTCTTTAGAGAGCTTGCACACTAACGATCATAAGAATTACATTAATGAAACTGTGCTGAATGCATCTTTAGTAGGGTCCAACATGCAGGGTTAATGTACTTCTTACGATGGTGAGCCATCCCATTGCTGATGCGCAAGTTCTCGATTATCTTAAAACGCCCACACTACGCTCGTATTTGTTTGGCGTCACTTTTGTTTTACAATGTCGAATTTCACAAATTACATGTAGTTCAAATGCAAAATTTGGTATCATTTCGTTCAGAACTTTAAACCAGTTCTGATAACAGTATCGAATTTCATGTCTAAACGAAAAAGAAAAGAAAAGAAAAGAAAAAAAAAGAAAAGAAGAAATATTTAGGACACAAATTTACCAGTTTTTATGAGGAAATAGGCATTGATGTGCCACGTAAAAAAATGCAAACCGTTTCTGTTTTCTCAAAACTGGAACTGCGTTGACTCCCCATGTTAGTGTTAAGTATAAATTTCACAGGCACGGAACCGTTAATTTTCTTTTACATCACCATTGAAATAAAACCTCGATAATAAGTATATCTCAGTAACAAGTTTACTTTGTCTATGCACCAAGGCATACCTTATATCGAGTTTCGTACTGTATATGGAATGTAAAATTGAGGTCACTACGGACAAGGTGTGGATGGAATGAATAGCACACTCACATGATGCATGCATGTAGACATTCAACGTCATGAGACAAAAGGATAAATTCATAAATATTTTGTAAAACGGAGATCAATACAACATTGTTCTAGCGATGATTCAAACACTAGACGTTGCACGGTTCGATACGTCGCAGTCAAGCTACCAAGGATGCAAGGCTAAGGAAGCTTTCTGAAAACGACATAGATCTACAAATACACAACACATTTTTAAAGTTAGAAATGGTCGGGGGAAGAGGGGGGGGGGCGGAGAGAGAGAGGGAGAGAGAGAGAGAAAAGGAGAGATGGTGAATGGGCAGGCGCAGAGCAGAACTACATAGTAAAACAGATGAAAGCGGTAGCCAATGTGAAAACTCATGGTAGTTTTAGAAGTAGATTACGTCTGTACACATTGAAGGTTCTATCGTTCTACGATAGAACCTTCGATGTGTACAGACGTAATCTACTTATGAAACAGCCATGAGCATTAGCAACGTCTGTATGACTATCATCTATTGTATTTCAAAAGGACAAAACTTTCGGACTACAAGATCATTTGAAGGGTCCTGTTAAATACGGAAGTTGTTTTATCATTCTTAGGAATTCGCACAGTAATAAGAGTGCGTTGTTTTGGTTTTCCCAACAATTTTGGTGTTCTGCCCTCCTCGACTACGCAGTGCGATTATAGCTGTGAAAACTAGAGGCTGATGAAATTTCTCCAATTATTGGATGACTGAACCGAAAAAGAACCTGTATACCTTTCTAGGGCTCCAAATGTGGACCGTACGAGTCTCTAAAATCTTTACAACTTACATTGGTTACAACCATTAAAAAT
The DNA here is from genome assembly GCA_033807755.1 of Ellobium chinense. NCBI lineage: Eukaryota > Metazoa > Mollusca > Gastropoda > Ellobiida > Ellobiidae > Ellobium > Ellobium chinense. The sequence goes on from JAWQUT010000450.1 coordinate 387,626, forward strand.
ATACACTAACGCAAGCCGGGTGCTGTTTTAGGGGTGGATGTACCTGAAATGAACAATAATGCAATTCCATTTAAAATCGCAATCAGCTAAATGACGACTTCTGCTGAATTACATTTGTCATGTAACAGAACACAGTATTTTCATTATTAAAATCACATTTCTTTTTTCAGTGCACCTAAGTCCATGTTCCCGAGGAACTGCGATTAAACGAATTTCATGTATCAGAGTTGAAAAAAAAATTCAGGGGTCAGCCTGGGCAATCCCGGTGATTCATCTCCACTCAAGTTCATCAGAGCTAGTTTCTTATCAAGAAGGCCAGGATATAATCATTACCCTTGACCCTACTTCTCTCCCAACTCCATGTCTCTAGATCAGTCAAGTCGTTCACAGCTCATATCTATGACCAAATTTTTAAACTCCGTTTACCGGTGACACAATCTACAAGTGTTGTAGCTTAGATTAAGCTGGCTGCATGCATTGACAACCAGGTGTCAGCTTCTCTCTTTTTTCGCTCTCCCTCTCTCTCTTCTGGGCCACTTCGCAACCTTTTCCTCTCAAAGTTATCTACTGTTGTAATGGTTATTTGGTTCAATGTTTATTGTCTAGAAGAAACGGTCATCTTAACCATTTTTGACGGCAAAGAATGAACAATTCAGGACCAAACACAGTGTTCATTTTAACCGATGTTTCAACTTAGGCGAGTTCACTTTAGAAGGGGACGACATCATTTCCAAAACCTCGTTACGAGACAAAGAAACAAAGGACAGGAAGTGGCAACTCTGCTTGTAGATCCTTGTCATCCCGACAATATTTATCTCCTCTTTCATACCTCCTCTTTTCTTAAATTCCCTTCTTTAAGAAATCCAAGACAAAAATCATCTCAACAGCCTGACATAGGCAAGGCGAAGAGCGTCATAAAAGCTTTGGATATTTCTGAATCATGAATGACGTATTACTACTGCTATTACTATTGAGTTCCTCAACAATATTTTCCAGCTACGCACCTCTCGTTGAACCAAGACAATATGAACACCACTGCTTGTGTTTTAGCGTCTATTAGTGTACAAAGCTCAGTGCCAGGGATAACGAGACATATCAAGTTTTCAAAAATGCCGCCAATTACTGCTCAACAAGCATCTCTCCCCCCCCCCCCCCNCCCCTCCAAAACACACACACAGTCATTAAATACAGTAATATAACATCAACTGCAAAAATAAAAAAAAAGGTTGTTAATAAATTCCTTTCGCTGAGCTAGCCAATTGCTGCCGTCCGTTTTTTTCCCTATGCATCACCATGGCCTTGCATACCAAAGTAAGAGTAAGCGTGTAAAAATCTGCCTTAGTTTCCAGAATTCCAGCCACACACAAATACAACAAAAGCTCGATACGAAGTACTCGTATCAGCAAGTATACCTCGGTGGTAAAAATGAATTTCATCTTTGCTGTTCTATCATTTCATTATGTAAATGGACCTCGATTTTAAGTATACCTCAATAATACATACTTTATTCCACGCACCAAGAGCATATTATTTATTATCGAAGTTCCACTGTATAGGATGTTACGTGTATACGCCATAACACTCCGGACTGATATGGTCAAGAAACCAAAGCTACTGAGCAGGAAGTCCGCAACTTTATGAGCAGACACAAAACATAATAATCAACATCTACCTATCTAAGGTGGAAACCGAAAATAAAATCAAGTGTCAAAATAACAGTATCATGACAGTTATTGAACAAACAGCGAAGACGACAACAAAACAAGGCAATTAATGGCAAGATTGGACTAACACAGGGAAAAGGCAAGCCGCAAATTATGTTACATAAGTTTAACCCAAGATCACTGCAAAGCAGAATGTTGTCTGCTGATAGCAAACTAGATAAATAAGAAGAGTGTGTAAATGAAAGTTGCCCACTACGGGGTCATCAACACACATCAGAAATGTTTCTCACTGGCACACCCATATAACAAAGAAAATGGCATCCTTTTCTGTGTGTAGAAGCCGAGTTTTCTGAAACGTCAAATGCGCCGTTTTTCAGCTGCTACGTAAACCACGAATCAAATTATAGTCAAAGAACTCCCGGAAGATCTTCAATCCCGAACGTTTGCGTATACTTCCACGGACCAACCCTGGATTCGAAGATTTTTGTGACAAGGTGTAGATGAAAGAAAAGAAATATCGTGTAGAAAATCATATTTTAAAATACTGTGAAGGTGAATAGAAAAAGTGTTCATTAAAAAAAATGGGGGAACTCGACAACGCCAATATTGTAGTACAGCATGTTGTCCTCATGCCTTCAAACGCTATGGATGCCGGACAAGGAAAGCAGCCGAAGAAGCGGGACAAGCCGCATACTCACTGCGTTGTGCTCGGGATCCCTTACTTTGTCAAATTTCTCTCACGACTTCAGAATAAGGAGACTCGAAGTTATAGCATACTTTTCTTTTCTGTTTGTATGTTGTTGTTTGTTGTTGTTGTTGTTTTGGTTTTGTTTTTTTTTTTTAAACAGACGTGCTATATCCACTTTGTCGCAATTCAGATAATGACACAGTCTAATAGTTTAAAACATAGCAAATCTAACAATCTGGGTCTAGTGTCGATACAATAAAACAAGAAAGATGCCAGACTTTTAAAACTTTGACAGCCCTATTAGTTGGTGCTTACCGCTTTATTTCAACAAAAAAGTATACTTTCATTTTGCAGATATATGGTCTTTTAAGTCTGAATTCCTGACTGGTACCCTGGATTTAAGAGTTCTTGAAGTACTTTCTGAATATGGTATATTTTCTGTTGCCTTTTCTCCACATAACCCATCCCCTAACCCTGAATAACAGAATGAAACAAACTCTCGTCCGCGTAGATTGATGGCGATGAAGTTGGAATGCACGCGTCAGATTGCTGATAGCCGAAAGCGATCCACTACTCCAAGCGATACATTCAGACAACGTTCATAATGGTTCTTTGACCCCTAGAAGCCCGCGATAACCCGAAGATATTAGAATATTAACAGGATACCAACCCAGTGGGTGACCAGCCGCTCTGGTCTGTCATAAAGCCTTGTCTGATGACCGGTTCGCTGCTTTTCGCAAATGATACAATTTTTGTTTTGAAGGGCAAGTGGAAAAAAAAATGATGAGGAAGGGATACCTATACGGAACAAACCTTTCTATCTATGCATTCATTTCATCCACACTACCCAAGCAAAGCAGATGATTAGCAATCTAAATACAGATCTGATGCCTTTTTTAAAAAATCTTTTCAACCTGTGGCAAATAAATTAAACTGGCAACAAATGTTGAGTGTTTAACATCTGGTCTGTACATTTCATCTATTCAGGCTGTGATTTTTTTACTTCCAATCAAACACAAACTGTAGCGGTATGCATAATCCTTGCTTTAATCATTGTACTGCATGAGCTCGGTAAACACTACTGATGTTTGGGGAGTTTCCAATAGTCAAACGATGGACATGTGCAAGGCATTTTGCTATGTCGTCATTTTTCTTTCTCTCTAGAACTTTCTTTCTATCCTGCTTGCTGTCTTTTTTTTTTCCCCTTTCATTTGTCCGTATACCAAAAAGAGATGTTTTCACCAATGTATTTTTCTTTTCTGACTCACACGGAGTTTTTTCCTTGTCTTAATTTCTGTTGCACTGTCTGTCTAAAGGAAAAGTCTGGTCGCTGAATCCAATATAACGGTAAGGAAAAAGCAAATTTTTGAGAGTTTGCACATCAACGGTGGAATCTCTTATATTACCATAGTAAGAATAACGTTAACTCTGAATATTGAACGCCACTAAGAGTACACAGCACCAATGCGCTAATGTACTTCTTACGATAGTAAGAGATCCCATCGTTAATGCGCAAGCTCTCAATAATCATTCTAGTCTCTTAATTGAAGATAGCGACTTTGTAAGAATGTAAGTAAAGAAACACTAGATTTGCAGATGCGGCAAAAATCCTCAAAACACCCAAGTTCTTTCTCACCCTTCCCACCTCCGGTCCACTCCAACCCCCACCCCCTCCAAATCAACAAACAAACAAAAAAAAAGGAATCAGATCTAATATAAAAAGATTCTGAACGATCCGAGTCCTCACTGATATTTATCGAAGCACTTGCGGATGCCCAAAGAAAACTTCCCAGTGTTTTGAGAGAGCTGTGAGGCAAGCCAGGCATAAACGTGTCAAACTATCATAAAGCATATATTAGCTGCGGGCCAAAATAGCTCAATTCTCATCATGTCGCCTTCATTCAAACCCAAGACCATTTTTCATTCATCCCCTCTTTATAGAGCTTTTATTTCACTGGTGACTCGACTATTTTGTTCTGGCTATTTTGTGCTTTGCCGATCAATAACATCCGTTGTCACTAAACATTATGTTAATAGATCCATCTGCAAGTCTGGAGTTAATGGCTCTTCTGAATTTTAACAGCCGAGCTCGTCGAAAAAAAAAAAAAAAAAAAAAAACAAGAGGCGACACATCCAGCTCAGCTCGATATAATACATTTCCTCCACATGGTTCTGGGCATCAAACTTTATTACAATTTCAAAACCTGTCTCATACAGTACACATTACAATACCCTTCAAGACCCTGCTGTGTGTAGCTAATGTTCAATAACAGTAAATATTACCGTCAAAATTCACCTTTATTTGAGAGACTGGGTTTTTCCGCAGCTGCACCTGGTGGTATTATCAACACTCAAATAGAATAAATAGAATAGACCAATGTAGAGTTGCTTTTGATAGCGAACTTCTCTATATTATGTACATGAAATCAAATTGGATGAGACGAAGGGTGCAGAAAATATTAAGGCATATTCATACAATAAGAATTTAAAGTACATACACATGTGGCCCAGGGCACAAGTGATAAATTTCCATTGTAAAATTTCTCACAACAGAAACAAAAGCCAAGCTAGACTGGTGAAAATCAAGCATGGACTCAGTAATATCGTGACTTTTTCTTGGTCACTGAGGTGTCATCATCTGATGTGTACAATGCTATAATTTTACATATTTTTGCAAGTCATTCAGAATTTGCGTATCTTCTACTTTCAAGTCTTGGCGAGATATCGTTGCACGTAGCTTGGCGCCTGAATCGTCAACACGGTATAAAATTCTTTGAACTTTTATCATTTAGTACACACTCTACACTCTGTTGTCTCGTCTGTCTGTCTGTCTTTTTGTTTTCTTCCTTGCTTACATTGATGATTGCGCTTATTTTTCAAACGAAACATGAATGCAACATATGGGGCAAACCAGCAAGACCTAGCCAAATGTATGTCGCGACAGGAACGATATTAAATTAGGTGGGACGACTGTTCAAATTCAAACTAAATGTGACGTCTTTATACTATAAATGGTCTCCTTCTTTACCCCTCAAAAAAAAAAAAATCTCCTACTTCAAGCCCATAACATCGAGAGGTTCGAATAAATTTTGCGATCGAAATAAAGAGGCCCCGGATCAAACCTTGACGTATGTAGAGTTTTCCACACGAGTTTGAATTAGTCCTACCTACTGTCTTCCCATCTAATACGATTCTTCACTGCACCGTTTCACACCCACCCCCACAACATATAAAAGTAATAGTAGATATGAAATTAAATTACAGACGTACAGAATGTTGACCCCGAATTATGCTATCACGCCGCTCTTAAGTCTGAAGACACTGAAAAACTGACGCGACATAGTTTTGCTCAATAATCCGAGAATAGAGCAAGCTCCCAGAGAACAAACAGTAATCATGTTCTAAAATACACGTGGTAAGCGGTATGTGAATATACCTATTTAAGTACGCTGGTACTGTAGTCACATATAGAGCAAGTTCGGATAATAGTGCTGAACTGGCTAATAACAGACTGGAGAATACCGAAAGAATTTTAATTACAACGCAGGTTTCACCAATCTATACAGACAGAAACTCTGGGATGGGAACTCATTTATGGGGGGAAAAAAATAACCCGAGTTCTTTTATACATTTACAACTTAACTTTGGGCTCTGTCCCTCTTCAGGAGAAGCAGACTGGCCGTACAGAAATGGCTTTGGAATCGGGATGAAAAGTCCTGGGTTCGACTCCCGACTATAGGCACGTTGTTCGTGCCTTGGGAAAGCACTTCATTCATATGTATACGGTTCAACGTCTGTAATATCGGTACCTGGCTACTGGCAGTGGACGATATGTCAGTGGGATTGTGATCAGTGCTTGTAAATGACAGCGGCACTGTATGCCCCCCCCCCCTTTCCCCAAAGGAATTAAGGAAGTTCGAAGAAAGTGATCAGGCCAGCAAGGGTGTGATGTCGTCTGAGCAGGCATTAGCTTCGACACCAGGTTTATAAATCTCATTATGATGATGATGATTATGATGGAGAGGGGGGAGGGAGAGGAGAGGAGAGGAGAGGAGAGGAGAGGAGAGAGAGAGAGAGAGAGAGAGAGAGAGAGAGAGAGAGAGAGAGAGAGATGAGGATAAGAATGAAATATTCTGGGACTGAATTCTCTGGGACTTCTTTTTAGGAAGACCACTTGATGACGTCTTCATACTTCATGCTGGTGCTTGTGTGTGCTTCAATGCTTTAAATGGACGATGTCCGATTTCAGTATAATCGAATAATGTCATTGCCTATTCTTGTTTCGATGTCCGATTTCAATTGTACCGAATACTATATAAATCGCCTATTGTTGTTTCGAAGTCCGATTTCAGTAGATCGAATACTGTCAATTCCCAATTCCTGTTTTGATTTCCTCGAACAATCCACAAAACAGAACTTTTTTTGTTGTTGTTGTTGCTGTTGTTTAAATCTTTTAAAAAGTGTATAATTATTGGCAGCGAACGACCGCCATTTTCGAAAATGACTGTGATAAGATTACCGACATGTCGTGTCCGGGGACGAACAAACTAAACATAAGGATGACACTGACAAAGGACAGCTCTCCACTTTTCCCACACCTTTGACATGTATTATCATCGGTGTCAAAGCTGTCTCAATGAAATATTTCACTCGCTGACACTTCAATTCACTTTGAATTTCGGCGACCCGATGTCACTGAGCGGTACGCAAGTCTAGAATGTGATATTCTGATATTTATGCAAAGTCTTCAATCTTGGGGTTGTGCGTGAATTTAGGCTGCAGGAATCTAACTGGTCCAATATCCAAAACCATCACAGTCAATAACGGCAGAATATGAAATCAGTTCTGCGGACACATTATGTAGAAATAATCATATAACCTGAAATCACATCACAAAAGTGGTGAAATGCAGTCCTGGATTTGTGAAAGAAATAGTTTTCCAGGCAGCGTTTCCCAACGGCTTCGGCGAATTTCATTTGTGCGGACCTAGGGTATACAAAAGAAGGCCAAATTTTTAACCTTTTTTCATCCAAATTAAAACTGCGGAAAACATAAATGAAGGACACTCACTGTAAACAGCATGTAATTTAAGTATATGCTTTGGATTAGTCTAGGCCATTTCGTAAGGTTCTTGTTGTTCGCGGAGAAAATGGCTCCAAAAGATATTTCACCATTTGGCTTCCACAGTATATGAGTTACAATGAATACTCACTTAAAGAACATCAAATTGTGTTGGTGTTTTTTGTTTTTTTTTTAAATCAGCTACAGACCCTCCCTTGTAATGGAGTGTTTATGAAATCCATCAATTCAAAAACTTCGTAAGTGGTGATAGTTATTTCTAATAGTCTTACAAATTATGAAAGCTGCTAACAGCGCGATCTGTAACCATACACAACAAGTGTCGCTAGTCTATTATGAAAATAAGACGCACGGGGGATCACTATCTGTTGTTGTTGTTGTTGTTGTTGTTGTTGTTGTTGTTGTTGTTGTTGTTGTTGCTGATGATGATGATGATGATGATGAACCAGAAATGTTGCCTTCAAAATGCCGCTCCACGAAACAGCCACTGAAGCTTATAAAAGTCCACAGTACAGCTGACTCCGCTTACTGACAACACCTTTTACAGACAACAGGATACTGTAAGTAAAGGAACCTTGACAAAGCCAACTCCCCTTAATCCGCATTTTCCCCTATTCTTAAGACACTGCAATTAACCAGAGTCGACTATATCAAGATTCTTGTGGGCAAATCATGAGATAAGCCATCAGCCTCCATTACTCCAATCGTCTGAACCCCGTTTTCGCCACTGACAGCTTTCAAATGTATCGCGCTTTCGCCACCGAATCCTTTCAACCTCAACAACACCTTGTCGCGTTTTTACCACATAGCCTTCATCAAACCTTTGCGCCTGTATCGCATTTTCGCCACGGACAGCGTAACGCCTGTTTCACGTTTTCGCCACCGGAAGCCTTCAAGCGCTAACGAAACGCCTAAATCTACTAGTCCTGGCTAGTATTGGACAAAAGTGATCCACTCTGAGGAGAAGTCGTTTCCCCGCGAGTCTGTTGTGGACTCAGAACTCCAGTCAACCCCGCGTCATCTGATACGTGTCAAAATTTATCTATCAAGTAGTCTGCGCCTAACACCCTGACGCGAAGGAGAGACTCTACAGGCTAATCTGGAGGAAGGGCAAGAAGGGTGCAGTGGCATGCCGCGAACGGCGGAGGACCCCTCTTCAAACTCGGTATTCATTTCTTCTCAAATATTTCATTAGACCAGCGGCGGATCCGAAAAGGGGTGCGTGGATTATATGATCTCTTTTGGACTCTTTAACAAGAAAAATGAAGCTGCTCTGTCGCTCTAACATTGCAATTACGAAATACACAATCTGTGGGGTGGGGTGGGGNGGGGGGGAGGGACGTGTCTCAAGACCCGAAAATTATTCACAGAACACCTGACAGTTCTCTTCTTGGACTGTAATACAAGCGATTCCTGTACTGACCTCTTCCATAATTCGTGATAAGTAAGAAACAATGGTCTTCTCAGGGTAATACTAGGAATGGTATGGGAGAGGTTAGTTTTACCTTGGAGACTTCCGCCGGAGGCCAATAAACAATAAGCGATGCGCCAATAAGCAACCATAATTGACTGTTTGATACTTTCCAATTGGTATGGGAATTATCACTTATACCACCCAAACAAAATACATTAGACTATCAAACCATCTTAGCCAAATCAACGTTCTTACACTTTCCTTCTATCAGAGAACTTCAAGACAATGAAGATCTTTGCTCTTTTCTGAGATTTTCATCTTTGGTGCCAACTGCCCTCCCCATGTCTTCTCCAAATCTCAAAGATAGACTACGCCACTTCCACTTAAAGCAACTCGAGCGGACGCTGAAGTCTGCCGGATGGTTTTTTTCCCCCCTTTCCATAAGGCCCTCCAGGGGTAAGTGTATGTGTGTGTCGGCCGACTGAGGGCATCGGGCTCTCCTAGATAATGCCAACAGCCAAGAAGCCAGAAGTGGCCTGCTGGAATCCGCTGGAGATGTTGACTCTCACGTACTTGAGAAGGTGATTCACGGACTGTCATTACCGGCATGACAAAGATGATTAAAGAAGCTAAAAGTAGTTCCATAGCGTTCTAATCTTTCACATTTAGAAGACAAAAAAAAATGAGATGTAAATGCGAAGAAGAGTGGCTTTTCCGTATGAGAGTCCAATGATGACAAAAATAAAAAAAAATTGTACGGACTTTGGACTCTCTCAGAATTGGATGCATTAAAAAAAAAACAACGTCCATTTCTTCCCTCCTTCCCCCCCCCCCTTCTTTTGTGAAACAAGGGACTACAACTACTACTACCACTATTACTACTACTACTACTACTACTACCACCACTACTAAACTGCCATTACTATCACCAACCAACGGTTCTGTCCCTCTTTCCAATTGAGAAAAAAAACCAAAACATGGCAATGTCCTCCACATAGGGCCACCTTGCCTTAGTAAACGCTAAACAAACCAATACAGGTAATGTCGGTTGCACTGCAAACATCAGTGTTAGACCCTTCATCGAATACAGCGTGCGTTTATCAGAAACTCAGATTCTTTGGCCTAAATGCGGGAAACTACTCTCATTCCTATCAAAACCACTAGTCTGTTATGTTAAAGACACTTCGTCAAATCAAAAGTCCAGGTCTCTGCGCATCTAAATTTTGTTAGGTTTCACGTTAAAGAAAATCGGGGCTCTTCAACAGGCCTCTAAAATGCTTACACTCTATCAGTTGGGTGCTATATACACAAGAGAGCAGACAGCCGACAGCGGGCCACATCACGCATGTTTGAGAATGATCGCGAAACGAGGACTCTCTACTAGCGAAAAGTGGAGTGCTGTACATTCAGTGAGTGATTCATGCGCTGCCAATAAGAGCACGTCAAATGTTGCATGATTGCGCAGCTGTTTCGCGCTAACAACAGGCAGAATGAATGAAGGGTAGACTAGATGTCCTTAAGACATTGCTCAACAGTACCCCTTCTCCTCCTTTCTCC
>JAWQUT010000450.1:398191-422365 GCA_033807755.1 Ellobium chinense
CCACCCCCCTCAGCCTTAGAGATTTGTACATTGTACAGTCCCGTTCACGGAATCAGTGGTAGAGGATTTCTAGCCTGAAACAATAAAATCAGATGAACTTCAGTTTTAAGAAAGTCATAACTGACATTTCCAGGAAAAGCTTCCTTTGTCGCCCCCCACAGGGCTACAACAGACCAACCGCTATCCACGATTTTTTTAAAAATTTACTTCGTACCTCTGTTTTCCAATCACAACATTATTGTTTGCATTCGCGAGCAAAATGTAATTCACTCATAAAGGACTCTGGACAGAAGTAGGCGGGTTTTCCAAGTACATATGGTCTAAAGGTCCTAGTGACATACAGTATCTGAAGAGTGGAATGATTGCATTTGTGGTACCATCTAATACCTAGAAAATACCATTTCACTTTCATTTTAAGATATGTGGTAACATCACTGCGTCGTAACTTTCGCTTCCCAAAGAAAAAGCTGGATCAGTCAATACAAGCCAATGTAACAAGGCCAGATCATCCAATCATATTCCTCTGACAACAGAAAAATGGAAAGCGGAAGTAATGATTGCAGGAGTTGTGGCTTGTGATGCCCAGATGACCATGCTTACACACTAACTGAAAATGGCCCCTAACACCTGCTGCGTCATACTGCTCATAAAGTCTTCCAACTGCATTGTGACCTACAAAAATGCCGTAAACATACTTTCATAAATAATTCCAATCTCACCTTCTCACACATGACCGTGTTGCATAATGAAAAGAAAAAAAACAGAAACATCCATTGCCTTAGATCCCTAAAACTGATTATTCAGCATACACATTAGGCGGCAATCAAGACCTAAATCATAGCCTATTCATGTAGACGAAACATAGAGCTAGGCATTCAATACAGAAACAGAGGGGGGAAAAAAAGCCGCCTTTGACAACAGCTGTAAAATATAATGTACATCGGAACCGCGTTTAACAAGTTCTCATTTATTAGGTATACCTAGTTGTTAAGTATGAATATCACTGGCACGGATTCGTTGTTGTTCCATTATTCAGATAGATCTCAACTGATAAATAATGAGCTTACTTATTCAACAAGTATGAAAATACCAATAGCACCTGGCATAAACATATGCAATTTTATATGGTTGCTATAAAATCAGAAAACTGGCCACGGGGAGGGGGGAAGCGGTTGGATTTGAATTTCAAAGGCTTAGATCTGTGCAAATACATGTGTAGACTCAGAATAGGTGAGGTTTAACCACTCATAAACTTTGTGGTTGTTACTAGGGGGGTAAGATTACCCTGTTTACTGAGTCAAAAAGGCCTAAATTATTAGGTAACCTGCTTCACTGCCCAAGTTTTCAAAATCTGATTGGTTCGGGGGCATTTTTCTTTGTGTCAAAATTTAGAAGAGGAGCTACACAATATGTTTGGAAATTATTTTAGCATGGGATCCCTTGATAAGTTAATGAGAGGGGTAAAATCTTATATAGCCAACAGTAAAAAAAAAAACAATGGCATCTTCATACCTACACAAGCTGTAAGCGTGAGGGCATAAACTTCCCACAACTGATGAGGCATTCGCTAGAAAATGCAGCGGGCTACCTACTTACTGCTTAAAAGTCTGAATGACATTCTTTAACACGATGACCAAAGATTATCATAGTCCATGCACTGATGAAATACACATTGCCAAAGCTACACTGTGAATTTTACACAACGGGCATCAAGGAAGCTACAATCTTACGAGAGGGAAAAGTATTGTAAACGGAGAGAGAAAGAGAGAGAGAGAGAGAGAGAGAGAGAGAGAGAGAGAGAGAAATTTGAAAAAGTATGCNTGTGTGTGTGTGTGTGTGTGTGAGAGAGAGAGAGAGAGAGAGAAATTTGAAAAAGTATGCATACGTGCTTACTCGTTCCATTAAATTAGTGCGCTTTTGTCATGTAACACGTACCATCTTTTGCACTGTACAGCATCAGGGAATCTTTCATCAAGCCAAAGATCGAAGACATTTTGAAGATGGCAACGTTTAAAACCTCAGATGAGTTTTCTTTGCATGTATATTACCAGCCAAAAATTTATTCTTAACGGAAAGGACTCCCTACCCCTATCCCCACATCTCAAAAAAAAAAATGTACATATTAATAAATATAAAAATACATTATCCGTGTAACAATGGGTCTCATCTAACTAAGATCAATTCATTTTCTTCCCGCGTGCCTTGTGCTATACCAAGACTCAATTCATGACGAATGCTTCATGGCGTCTTTCTAGAACAGCTTATTCCACTTAATATTGAGGGGTTGAGGGAAGGTGCAACCCCCTATTTAAAGAGTCGTTATTTTCATCCAAATTCGTCTTTTTATTTTTTTATTTGATGTACAGTTAATTGAAAATATTTAAAACAAACAAGGTGTGAAAAGCATACTTCTTTCTTTCCTGCGTGAATGACAGCAAGACGGGTAGATTTGGAGGTAAAAATCGAATGTTCTCGTCCCAGTGATAATACATAAGCTGTTAGTTTATTTTTTCCTCAAACCTGGCACACTACATTGTTGTGTAGACAAGATGACATAGTCCTAATCCACCACTTTTATATCTAGTAATAGGGTGAAGTTTTAGTGAATTGTTTACATTGTTCGGGTAAATTTTGTGAATCACATAATAAAAAATATTTTCAGATGTAGTTATCAGGGTTTTTCCAAGTACAGTATAAGTATATTGGTAAACTGGCTTTCTCAGCGTCAAATCTCAAGATGATTGAAAGATTAGGTTTTGAGACTCAGTTTGCAATAGTCAGTATAACAATGTCATAATTTGGAAGTTTTAACTCCCCTTGACCTCCCATAACGCATCCAGTTGTTAGACAACATTGTATCAAACTAGTCGGAAATTAACATTTACTTTTAATTGCATCTTATTCAATCTCACACGCTCCGGGAGAGTTATGAACAAGTAAAGTAAAAAAAAACAAAAAAACTTGCAAATCCTCCATCCCCTTCAAAAGAAACGCCCATGACATACATCAATCTCCTAAGAAAAGCTTAAAGCTGACCTTTCCACTTTTAAGACCACTGACTCACTGTTCTAGAAAAACAAAAACTGGTCCACGCGAAAACTCATAGATTTCTACAAACGATGCAGATTTCCCTGCCAAAATTTCCAGGAAATGCTCGCCAGCTGCCTGCAGTCGGGTACCATGACGCCCTGGGCTCGCCCTCCTCAGACCTCAGATGGTTGCCTGGACACCTCTATCGCAGCCGATGACAACGACCCCCACGGGATGCCAAAACAGTGAAGTTTATCTTGCCCGCCCGGTCCCAGGGCACCAATCAGGATTCTATCAAATTCTCGGCCCAATAAATATATCACGTTTTCTTTGCATTCATGCGAGGTTTCCACAGAGTGAGGGAGGAAGGGTTNGGGGGGGGGGGGGCACGTCATATTATATGTGATGTCTTGTTTACGTAACTGGAACAGAATTTTTAACATAAAGGTATGAAGATGCCAATAGCACCTGGCATAAAAATATGCAATCTTAAATAGTCCCTTTAAAATCAGAAAATTGGCCATGGGGAGGGGTGAAGGGTTTGGATTTGAATTTCAAAGGCTTAGATAGGTGCAAATATATGTGTAGACTCAGAATAGGTGAGGTTTAGCCATTCAAGTATAAACACTGTGGTTGTTACTAGGTGGGTAAGGTTACCCTGTTTACTGAGTGAAAAGGCCTAAAATATTAGGTTGTCTGCTTCACTGCCTGAGTTCTCAAAATCTAACTGGTTCAGGTGAATTTTTATCTGTATCAAAATTTGGAGGAAGAGCTAAACAACATATTTGGAAAGTATTTTGAAACGGCACCCCAGGACAAGTTAATGAGAGGTGTAAAACCTGATATAGCCAACAGTGAAAAATACATTGGCATCTTCATACCTAAATCTAGATCTAGCCTTGTTCCCCCATCCTGCTTTCCATATTTTATTCGTGTCAACTGGTCATAGCGCATTTGGCTTATGAACAGAACTACGCCATAGCACCCTAAAATCCTACCAGGACGTTTAAAGAATGCTGGTTAAATTTATCATTTAACTCGACACAATAGTTTCACGCACAGTACGTATTTTGATGATGCAGTACCTACTATCAAAGAAGCTACACGTGTGTCAAAATGCAAATAAACAAACAAAAACTAAGGTAAACACAGATATCAGGCAGAGATCTAGGCCACTATGAGCACCCATAAAAGCTGCAAGAATTTATTTCAGCACTGGAAATTATCTAAATAATGGCATTTCTAAGTTCATCTGGTCATGCTCACCCGCACCATCATCATCGTCATTACCACCACCATCATCATCATAATCCCTACCAATCATTAACGGTCAAGATTTCCAACTCGGAAACCCTCTAGCTTTTCACTACCCAGAATAGGCAATAGATTTGCATCATTTTCATTATTCTTCGGGCCGCTGGGTGCACCCATGAATACCGCGGAGGGCAAAGCGTAGCTGCCCTTAATATTAGTCACCCTAGACAAGGGTGACATAAATAGCGAACGCGGACCACCGACTGAGAGTACAAGGGGAAACAGGGAGAAGTCAAACATTTCAACACGGGATTCAGAATACTAATAAGCGTTACAGACGAGCTGAGTGTGGCACTTTCACTTTTTTTTACCCTCTTACAAACACACGGAAAAACTCCGAGCTGGATATAATGTGAGATTTACTACCAGGAGGGTAGCTGGGGAGGGCAGAGAGTGGTGGGATGGAGGAGGAGAAAGAGGAAATAAAGGAAGATGTGAGAGATGATTTGGATGCAAAGAAAGAAAGAAAGAAAGAAAGAAAGACCATCGTAAAACACAAAGCACACTGACAATGAAAGTCTCCGCATCCAACGGATCATCTTCCCCTGCCAGACCATCTAACAGCAGTCTGATCGAAGGGCTAGTCAGTCAATCAAACTTGACAGTATTCCACTATTACTACACATGTCTAAATGAAGAGTTAATTAATGCAGCAATCATAAACGATAATGACATAAGATTTCTTCTCTGTTTACCTGGACAGTTCAAACGGCAAACCAAAAACAAATTCCACAATGAGGTCGATGGCCTAATCTTCCATAGCACTGAGAACTCATAAGCTTGATACAAACAACACTTCTTGTGTGTGTGTGTGTGTGTGTGTGTGTGTGTGTGTGTNGTTCCAGGATTTGTGGCGATCTGTTGAGATTTAAATGCGGTGCATTTCCTCATTCTTTTCTGTTCTGCCATTCTCAGTTACAAGAAACTGTGAAATGTTCTACCGTCACCTTTCCAACGACGCCCATCGGGAAATTTTTTGGCTTTTCATAGGCCGACCCAATGTTTCATGTGCACTTGTAATGCAAGCGTTGTTTGTAAATTCGGTTTGTGGCACTGTCCTGATATTTCCACGGACTTGTGAGAGATCCAGAAAGATTTTAGAACGCCAGATTTGAGGATGGAAGTGGATTTAATTTCACCGTAACAAGTGTTATGACAGCCCTAAGTCTACATATTATGTCGCCTTTTTTCCCTATCCTTGAATATTTTTTTTTTAAAATGAAAATTTGATACGTGCGCAGGTTATCCTGACTGAGACTGCTGACAGTCAACAAAAGCAGACTCACTGTTGTTAGTATAAACTCTTCAAAACATGTCTGGTACTTAAGCGTCATTAGAGTACAAAGACAAACAGAGAAAGTCTACACTACGAGCGTATTGTACACACCTAACCTTCTCACTACCGACATTTTCAACAGTTCGCTCAGTCTGATGCAGACGAGATTCATCTTTATATTAATTTTTTAAAGAACACCCATTAGAGAACTTGTAGATAAGAGAAAGAAGAAATGTCATAATTCTAGATCCAGGTCTTCTCCAAGACGCTATGTTATCCCATACTTGCAAGAAAAAGGTTCAACATGTATCACTGATACGCTATTGACAACCACAAAAATGTGTAAAAACATACAAAGTATTTTGTGCAAAGGCGAGTAACGTCGGTCATTACGATTAAAGACAAAAGAAAATTTAACAAGTGATAAAGAATCCAGCGCAATCAATGATGCATGTTTACCTCATCAAACACGAAACAGGCATACATCAAATAAGACATTTGGATCGAAATGACAATTATCATACTTTTAAGTATGGACAATCCTCACTTATTTGGATCTAATCTTGCACGGCAATTCATGAATGGCTTAATTCCCAGGTAAATACGCACACAGACACACAAAAGAACGTGAACTTGACTCACTGACAAAAGATTCAACACGCATAAGGTTCTGAGAGATGATATAAATGTTGACAGCAAACTAGGATACCTGGGAGTGATACAAGGATATGAGGATCCAATTGATAACCTATGAATATGGACATTCTTGAACAAAAACAAAAAAACATAAACTACTAGATCAGGACTCTGCCAAAAGATCCAACATACAGAACGATTCGAACGAAAACAGGGAAAAGAAGGCTCATAATGACATATGCGTAAACTCAGCATGGCAAAAAACCACAAGGGCCACTAGACATGAAGACTGGCAACTGTTCAGTTTTACTACGAGTCTGGACAAATTAAGGAGTAACAAAATCTACTGGATTCACTCTCAGGCGACCTGGTATATATATATATAGACAATGATTCATGGTTCCGAAAGGATGCTAAGTCTGGCATGGACATACAAAAATATCAAACTGAATATATGACAGGATGCACAAAACTACATGCAGTCTACTTGATTCTTTGGCAGAACTTCCAAAACACAGTCAAGGATGTAAGATTCCAAGAAGTAATGAACTAAAACAACAACTAACAAAGAAGTAATCCAGCACTGACACACAACAACATCGAACTAATCATAATAATTAGACATGACAGAGCACAGAGCACACAGGCCTTCTCTAACGACAGCACCGATTCCATGACTTAGCTACGACTAAATGAACCCATCAGTGCTGTCGTTAGAGATTGCCAGCACACACAATAACACAAAATCAACGAGATTCACTGGCAGAAGAAACGCACAAAGCCAATGTTGCATGGTTCCAAGAGATAATTGCGTAAACAGCAAAAGATACAAAATTTAGTAAACGATGCACAGCATGGACACGTAACAAAACCAAACTAATATAATTATGACACAAAGGAATATAAAATCTATCTAACTCACTGGCAGATCATCCACAACAGTTCCTAGAATTTGTGGAGTAAACAGCCAAACGTACAGAAGTGAAGATGCACAACATAGACACATAAAAATACCAAACTAAAATAATTATGACATGACATGACATGACATGACACAAAATCTACCTGACTCACTGGAAGAATATCCAGAACACAGCCCATAGTACATGGTCTAAAAAGGCAATGGGGTAAACAGCAAAAGCCACAGAAGTGAACATACATAACATAATTATGATAGGACACACAAAACATACAAAAATCAACTGGACTCACTGGCAGAAGAAACAGTCGAGTAAACAGCATAGGGCATAGGAATAAAAGGTGCATAACATGGGCACAATAACAAAACCAAACACACAAGGACACAAATTCTACTTGACTCACTGGCAGAAGGTCCAGCACACAGCCAATGGTACATGGGTCCGAAAGAAGACATGGGCACATGGGTAAGGCAGGGGATATCTTGTCAAGCAGCAGACTGCTGCACATGGAACACATACTGCTGCCTGGTAACACCATGTGGACCGGCCGGTCACACTATCAAATGCAACTGTAGCACACTCACCAACACATCGGTGTGCACGTGAATTTACTTTTGTATGTTTTGTGCTAGAATGTTGAGGAATCCACAGATACACAGCTCAGGAAAGCTTGGTTCTACTCAGTAGGCCCGTTATGATCCTTTGTGTTTGATCACTTCATTACACGATGGCTGAGTTACTAAATCTACATTATGTGGTGGAAGTGATATCATCTTTCATTTAGTTTATTATATGTATATGATATTCTTATCATTTAGGCGAATATTAAACACTTAACCTATGTTCATATCTGATCTCTCTGATAATCACTAAAATAGAGGAACCACTAAACAGAAATTTTGTTTTCTTTTATATCTAAATCTCAGGCTAGTTAGAAAACTGTCACGTAAAATTTAATACATTAAAATGTGAAAATTTCATGAAACTTGAAATCTGCGCATATACATTTTCTAATTCCCAATCTCTGCCACGAAAGTTATCTACATCAAACGACAATATTCAGTAATTGTCTGAAACAGGCAAAACTTTGTTCCAACTGAAAATCACACTGCAATGTTGAACTAGTCACTGCACTCACACTGAATGTGTGATGGTCTTTACGCAAGCAAGTATATTCTTTCTACTAGAATAAATCGAATACTTTACATTATTTTTGTCCCAGTACAGTCGCATAAAATTTGTGGGCAAACTGAGAAAATTTAATTCTGTCATCACGCAACTAATTGGTTCATGAAAAAAAAAATCATAAAAATTTGCAAATGCTATCATAACTTAGCTCTTATAGCCTAAATCATAATAATCAACGTAAACCTCTTCAATTATTTTTTTTAATTTACAGATTTTATATATTCTGGGCAAGAAAGCAGCATGCAATATTTGCCACAGTCAATAAATCTAATCTTTACCTCGGGGACGCTTCAATTAAATTAACTCTTCATTTTGTAATTATTTTTCGTTAATATAGCCAGATTTATGCATGCCACTGTAAATAATAAAACTAATTTTGACCGAAAAACCAAAAATCCTCAAGATTCATCATCACACAATGCATTATTATGGCACACCTTAAAAAGAAATAATTATTTTTTTAAAAAAAATTCCTGTGACTCGCAAATTAATTTCATATTCTCAACAATGCAGGAGAAAATCTGGCCTTACAGTCAACAACAGCCAAGCACACTGGCTCACAAAAGAATTTCTATTTATTCTAGAAAACTCTGTATATTAGTGTCAAATAGACTGAAAAGATGGACTCCACCTCGCGATGGGAGTTTTATACTGCCTGCAGAAATGAAACACGAAACAAAATCAATCCCACTACGAAACTGATTTGGCTCGCATTCGTATTATGTTTTTTTTTTTTTTGCTTTCTCCTCTTTCCTGTTTGGTTGTCGTAGCTGATGATGAATTATACTTTGTCCTTCCTCTCTTACAAGTTCAAAAATATGGATTTTCATTATATAATTCAAATTTATGGCCTAATAAAATGCTAATCATTTTTCACATGCTATGTAATACATAATGTCATAATCATTAGAATCTACTTCGTTTCCGTAAAGAAAAAAAAATCTGCACAGATAAATAAATTAGATCTAGTTCTATAACCAAATGAACAAATAAAAATTTTGTCACGAGTTCATCTGGTGTCATATTGCAATATTTATCACTGATAAGCAGACTTACACCGAATCAACGCAACGGCTAAACGGATTATACAAGTAAGACGTACAGATGATCAAAGTGCGGCAACGTAGTATGCAGCTTTCACTATCGCTCAACGATAATAACATAGTCCTCGCAATCTAGAATAATGCTCGATACAAGAATGGCAACAAGCCTCCAGAAACCCATCACAAAGCGGCTTATCCTCTGAGCAGAATTAGAGGCAGCACTGGTTGGGATATTGACCTCGATGACCGTCGGGGCCCCCTAGATATCACCAGCCGCCTATGGCGCAAGTTCTCCCGCGAGGGGACGTAATCCAGTGAGCCGTCGGGCGTAGCACGTGGAAAGGGGTAGCATACAGCCTCAAAAGCGACCTGTGGCCTCCCAGTGATTGAAGTCGACTAAACTACTGAACTGACGTGTTCATCGTATGCCAACAACACCAGCCGCTACAGCGGCAGCACCGACGGCAGTGCTCCGGCATGGCACGGGGACAGCGGCGGAACAAATGGGAGGTGGGGTGGAGCCCGTCACTGCACCCACCCACAACGAGCCCTTCCTTTCTAAATCTGTGTGGTTTGACTGTTTTTTTTTAATGTGTTTTCACTGTCTTGCGTATATAATAGTCTAGTACTGTTTTGACTGTTAGCGTTCACAGCATCGTGGCACACTGCTGAAATATTCTAATGAGAAAGAGGAAAGAAAAGAAAGGGAGAGCGGAGGAAGAGAGGCAAAGATGCCATTCTGGAACATAAAAATTAAAATTACGGGTGTAGTTTTTAAGTCTACTCTATCAATACTGCATACTGGAAGAAATATGCCATTTGCTTTTCTTAGGTGATGATTTGGGGGGAGAGAGGAGGGGAAGTATGAAGTGAAACAGATGAGCGGAAGGGAGGCGCAAGAGGAGAAATGAGGAACACAATACACTCAGCTTTTTAAAAAGCTCTCTTTCTCATCCCTTCTCATCCCTTCTCTCTCTCAAAAAAAAAAAATCCTATGTGACTGAAACAAGCAAGATGAGAAGAGGTGAGAAGTCAAACTAGAGAAAGAGAGAAGAGTCTCTGCCTCACCCCCTTCTCTCTTTCTCCCTTTACCTCTCCCCCCAAAATAATTTTTAAAAAAGAAGCTGAGGGTCCCGATGATGCACAAGAGGTAGGAAGATGGGGGGTAGACTACTGCTTCGAGAAAGGAAGAAGCGGTGCCCCCTCTGCTGCCGACTCCCGATCTGACTAGAGGGGCAATCTATCATGTCAGTTTCTAAGCCGTGACACTTGACAGGCTGCCAGTCGGAGGGGGAAATCCCACACCGCCTGAACACGGGAGGGAGAGAAGGAGGGAAGGAGGGGAGGGGAGATGGGGCGGGTGTGAACAGGGTAAGGGAGGGAGGGAAGGTATGCGGTGGGTGGAGCCAGGGCCCCGCAATGCCACAAGTCTACACGTTATTCTTGCTAAAAACCCTCACCAGATCCCCGATAGGTGTAGGGCATTCAGCATGCTGAAATTACAGCAGAACGACAGGCGTTTGTTTGGATGAAACAATGCAAGGAGAGAATCGAGATGGGATAAGAAAAACAAGGCAACCAAAAAAAAAATGAGAAGTAGACAAGGAACTACAGTAAGAGTGAAACGCAGTAAATCTCTTTGCGCGACATACGGAGTGGGTGGAAACATGGAGAACAGGGTGTATCCCGCGAGGCCTCGATGAACAGAGCGAGCGAGAAGGAGAGGGCGAGTTTTCATGAAACAAAGCATCTCTGTGCGTGAGAAAGAATACGAAATAGGTATACTGACCATAAGAATAAGACAGTTAATGAGTGGATGAACGAGAAAGGTCTTCTCCGAGAGCGAGAGAAAGAGAGAGGTAGACTAGTTCGAGAGACGGGGGTATTGCACTGACGCATTATCATAATTCCACTCGTCGGCGCCAAGCTCCCCTATTCGCCAGCGAAGATGGACTGGCCCCGGCCGCTTATTGACAAGAGCCGCGAGCCTATTAGGAAAGCCCGCTTAACAGGTGTCGCTAATTTTCTTTAAACATTTTGACTCCTGGCTTGTTGGAGGTTACAGTAATGTCTATGATTCTCGCTGGGGCCAAACACGAAAACATTAATTAGTTCACAGTTCCGAGCGCGCATAATCACAGGCATCCCCGCGTGTCAGCTTATAACAATGCTTAATTTATATTTCAATCTTTTTCATTTTTCTTGTTACATCTTCATGGCTTCCCACTTGTCTTTGAATGATGCAGGCCTTCAATTATCCTCACATCGGCTTTCATCATTTTCTGATGCTTTTTTCATGAAAAAGTCGATAACAGCGTTCTTCTATAACACGGTGATGAGTTCATCAGTATGAGAGGAGGAAAGCACGATATGAAATATCAGTGGGAAGATGGGAAGAAGACCAGCCGAAGAGGAGGAGAAAGGGGAAATTACAAAAAGGAAGATATGAGGAAGAGACTAGGAAGGCAGGTAGAACAGAAACAGCAAGGAAGACGAGAAATTGTGGAACATTTGCCGTCAAAGAAGAGAATAGACATAAATATAATATTATACATGTTATTCATTAACGAGTATGTGAAGATATCAGTGCAAGAGAGAGAAAGGTGGAGAAAGTCAGAGAGAGAGAGAGAGAGAAAGAGAGTGTATGGACGTTTGTGTGAGTGTGCAAATGGTGGCAGTGTGGCAATAAATGAAAGAGCGAAAAGATTAATTATTAAGAACATGGACAACAGAACATAACATTTGCTCACATAGAGCAGGAAATTGTGTGAGCTCAATAAAATTATTGTTATTGTTACTGACATAAAAGACAGAATGCCAAGAGTTACAACCAGGACTGAGAGGGGACAAGGAGGAAAAGAACTGACCAGGAAAGCAACTCAAGAAAAAAAAAGGAAAAAGAACCTGGAAAGTAAAAAAAAATGAGGGAAGGATGGAAAGAAATAAAGAAGACAGATGGGGAAGAAAGAATCTGGCAGTAGGAATAATAAAGGTAAGAATGTAATAAAGTAATGAGCGTTGTTTTCTGTGCTCGTCTTCAAAATACACGAACAAACTGCAACACTAAGCCAACGTGCAAAAGGACTACGTGGGTGGGTGGATGGATGGGTTTGGGTTTGTGTGTGTGTGTGTGTGTGTGTGTGTGTGTGTGTGTGTGTGTGTCTGTGTGTCTGTCTGTCTGTGAAAGAGAGAGAAAGGATGAGAGTGAGAGAGAGAGAGAGAGAGAGAGAGAGAGAGAGAGAGAGAGAGAGTTTAATTTTTAAAATTAAAACTGGGGCAACAATGATAAGCAAAAAAAACAGCCCCAGTAAAAGATGACAACACAGATGGGAATTTCTGTCGCTACTCCTGCCATTCTTGATGACACACAAAAAAGACGATTTTGAAAGATTTTTTAAACCAGATCCAGATCTTCTGTCCATAAATCGCACGTATGCATACATGTACTTCCTTTTTCAGTAATCAGACAAATTTCTGTAGCAATCTAAATCATCCTTGCCTAATATCATACATTATTAATATATTATTATCAACATCATAATTATCATTAAAATAAAATTATGGCAAGGTGTCCCTCCGCCCTTCCCCCCTCCCTCTCAGACCCACCCACCCGTTGTCTCCCCGTCGCGTCTCTGCCCGAGGGGGTGTCTTCTCCGAAGGTCAGATCGACAAAAGATCGGGTCACGTGATCATGTGCCAAGCCGGCGTTCCTTCAACGCCCCCTTTGATTCATTCATCGCCCGACCACGGCGTTGACACATCCCTGAAATTCCACGACACAATGCTGAACAGACACGCACACTGACACGCGCACGCACACGCATAAACTTTGGGCGAAATGAGGGTCAGCCCTAACAACGAAACCGGAACGAAAAAAATACGATTCTGGCATTGAGAAGGGCCGTTCACCTTGTGGGCTCATTCCGCGCCTAAAAAGAAATTTAATATAATATAGATCTAGTGCAACTTTAATAACAGCGTCTTTGAGACTAAGAGGCATGGACCTACATTCAAAGATCAATGTAGTCTAGATATTAACGCAAAGAAAAAGAAAACAAACCCGGTTTTGTATTTGATTTGACAAGTGAAAATTTAAACCGGGGAAGAGGGGGTGGAGAGAGAGGAAGAGAGAGAGAGAGAGAAAGAGAGAGAGAGAGAGAGAGAGAGAGAGAGAGAGAGAGGGAGAGAGGGAAGGGAGGAGAAAGAGGCATGAATGACGAAGATTATCACAAAAATAATATTACCGTAGAGACACTGGTAGCAGGCGGGTGGGGGATAAATGAAGGGTGGGGTGTGAAAGCAAGACAGAGAGAAGGGGAAAGGAAAGACAGAGGGAGAGAGTATGACAAACAGGATTTGCGAAAATGAATGGGGAAAAGAAAGCGAAACAAATCAGAAACCCAAGGATGTATGAAATCACAAACAAGTTTGTCAAATTTGGCAGTAAAGTTCGAAATTGTAGAAGGATGTAACGCCTGTTCGCTGGTCTCTGGAATTCCACAATGTGATTCTTAAACACACATGGGCAGCTTCAAAGACAAATACAATTCACGAGAACGGAACTTCGCATCCGGCACTGAACAAGAAATAAATCTGTCTGCTGGTGTTTCGTAATTACTGCGTATAACATCACGATTTCGAACCTTTAAATAAAATTTCACAATTCCTAGCTTCTGAGATGATCCTAGCACGTGAGTAAAACCTGTTTAGAAAATCAAGACCTCTATAGAGGAATACGTTAAGAATGCCGGTGTTTTAAGCGACTGAGTTCCCACGTTGCAAGATACCACTATACATCGGTTATAACGGACACAAACATCACCGAGCGCTCTCCATACTATTTTGTATGTTATAAATACGAATAATTCTAACTATAAATTTAATTTTAAAAAAAAAACCGCTAACATGTTCAAAAGGTTATTAACCCTCAAAGACCCACTGTGCCTTATGTGGCACATGAGCTAGGTGTTTCCGTAACAAGTGATATGTAGACATGACTCCTTGAAGAACCAAAGTACAATGGCACATATATTACTGCATAACATTTAATAGTCTAAACATGCAGTATAAAAATTATGTCGGAAAGATCTAAACCATTTACTCAAAACATCTAAAAGAACCGGCTGTGTCACTGTAGTAAAATTACTACTCTTGGGACTTGGAGGGTTAAAATGGGAGGCAAGTTTTGAAAACTAATATAGTGTGGCATTGTAAAATAATTTCCCTACGGGATAAATTTTTTAAAAAATATATTTTCATTTTATTCTGGAGAAAGAAGATGGCCTGGTAGGGAAGCAGAGCCTATTACTTTGTTGAAAAAAAAAGTAGGACAAACTCGTCGTCCCTAGCGAATAGTTTTTTTGTTGTATTTTGTTGTTGTTGTTGTTGTTGTTGTTGTTGTTGTTTTTTAAAATCACTGATAAAAAATGTATGAGCGCACTCCCAATGAAAAAACAACCAATTGTGGGTCTGTTTCCACCTTAACCCAAAAGCGCATAATCTACACATGGATTGTGTTCGCTCAGCATTAGCAAAGTCTGGTGACTTTTACATTCCCTTGTAATTTCATTTTCTAATCACCATCTCATAGATGTTTGACAGCATGAGAAGGCTTACCGATTATTTGGTGCCAGCATGAGGATGGTGTATCGATACGACAACGGTTATCTGGTGCTCATTATATAGTGATGGTGATGGTTATAACTGTGCATGTATAAAGATGTCGCATCGATATAATAATGAAAACTTGGGTTAAATATTAAGATGTATCATCGAAACGAAAATGGTCATTTGGCGCAAATTATTAAGTATCGATAAAATCATATGGTCATTTGGTATACGTGTAAAGTTGACATTATCGATACGGTAGCACTTGTGCATTAGGCCTCAGATCTGGTTTAGATACATCAAGCGCATACACGATCAACATCGATCTTAAAGCACAAGACAAGCACATGACAGGTGTAAACATCGCAGGACAAAACAGGAAAAGAAGTTCAGAGTTTATCAAGAGATACTGAAGCTGTAGATAAGATGATATAAAATATCAGATGAAAAGTGATCTCACTAGATACAGCCTGAGAGAGGCGGCGTTGAAATCCATCTCTATCCCTGACACAGTCCCGGAGAACAAGGCGTCCAACGGCATTACTTCCACAATGTCAATCAGGCCACTTTGGTATTCTCTCCCTTTGTTCTACTGCAGCCTTGTCAAGGCTTTCTTGATCGCCAGTTTCTTAGACTAGCTCATGAAAATTAAACTGCTGTTGTTTTGGGGGTGTCCACACGTCCATTTTGCTGCGGAACTGCATTTTGATCAGTTGCTGTCAGTGGTAAACTAAGCAGATCGTGTTGTAGACAACAAAGTTATGATGACAGTTGATAATGTCCACATCAAAATCCACTCCTGCAAGGCTAACTCTGGTCAGTTACAACTGACTTTTACTCCACAGTGTGGCTTGTGACAGCGAGCAGGAAATTCACTAAAACAGAATGTGTCGGTTCACACCGAAATCGCCATGAAACATGTCCCATCACAAGAAGACAACGCAGCTTTGACTAAGGATGAAAGATCATTCTAATACCGTCCACCAATATGCACACAAACAGTTTTATGCCTGGGTTGCATCACCCGGATTCACGCACTCAAAGGCGATTTAAACATGACCTCGGCCGAGAACCAAAAACAGTTCCCAAAATATAACGGCAGTCCAAGATCTTCTCCAGAATGAATACTTGTACCGAACCAATTAATTACAAGTCCACATCATGGAAATCTACCCCATAGAAACACATCCGTCCTCTACGATCTTCAGTCATGACTTGTATGCTGTTAGTTTTAGAAAAAAACTGTCTGCTTCTTCGAGGGCTTGTGACTGAGTCTTGCCTATACTGTTACGTTTCACAAATATACCTTTTACGACACTCAAACCTTGCTACACCGAGACTGGAGTGGTTAGGCCTTTCATCTAGGAGATCCTCAAATATGAGAAATGATATCAACTACGGCTAACACCCCTGGTAGATCCCTGACAATCCATTTTACACATCAGACATCACTGGGTGGACGTGTTAACTTCACTGAACGATACATAATGACAAGCCCCACCGACAAAGGAGGGGCGCTGAGTTAATCCATCTCAAGTAGCAATGTTTCAACACAATAAACGTGTCATGCTTCAATCATATTGCTTTCAACATAGAGTGGCAGAGCATTTCACTCATTATTACATACCAATAAACATCGATCATTGAGTCTCGCTTCAATGGCGTACCGTAACAATGAAGGACCTGTATAGCGGAACGACAGCATAAAACGAGTATTCAAAGGGGGACAGCATGAATATTAGTATGCAATGTCTCTTTTCATTGGAACCTGAATAAATCGCACGGAAGCACTTTAATATGCGTGACACAACAGCGATCTCCGTGCACAGCCGATGGTGATAAAACTATATTTTCTCCACTAGATTAAGGTGAGTAATCTATGACCATCATCCACATTTTTGTTCGTAGATCATTCTGTCCTCAAAGCTGAAGCTGAAGCAAGCCGTTAAAACCATTTATTTTGTACGAGTGAGCAAAGCACCCGCACTAGGCGGCTGGGGAAACAATCGTAACGAAATGCACAATAAAATAGATTCGAGTTCGCACCTCCTTCAATAGTTAACCACGAAGTACAAAGCCATAGGGATCTTTTTTCATTAGCTTTGATGAGGTTGGCTCTCATACACCGGGACAACGTCCGTTGTAGTGACACTCAACAAGGGTGTGGATGCACGCATCTCTTTTTTTTTGTATGGTATAGGCGGACAGAGCATGGGTTCTTTTGCGCTTGTTACGAAGTTGGTTTACGTTTACGCCTTTGGCTGTAGAAGTGTGATCGATCGTTTGGAGTCTGTCATTTCCACTGAACTTATTTTTAATAAATATTTTGGTATTTTATTTACTTATATATTTTTCTTCGAACACATTTTTTTTCCAATCTGAAGATTCTCTGCGGATATTGTCGTACCATGGGATTATATCATATAATATGTGAATCTGAAGCGCCATTTGATAGTCTTGTTGTACTGTAGTGTTTTCTCAGTTCCCTGACTTCTCGTTGTGTCAGATCTAAATTTTTCAAAATGTCATTTCGGGCAATTCCAGCAGAATGTCATGTCATTTACGCTCATTATTTTTTCTTATAAAATACTGACATTAAAGCGACCAATTTCGGTTTGTAATTACAGAACAGATTAACGCCTGTCAGAAACAACTAAAACTACTTGTTTTAAAGTCAAAACTTCCCAGAAATTTGCGTAACTGACGTGGTTTTCTGCTGGAATTTGACCCTTTTTCATGTGGTGTACACGTAGCGATCTCGACTGTGTCTCGGAAAACCTCTCTAGTTGTTGCCAGTCGTCTTGCATCCAAAACTTCTGTATTTATATAAGTCTTCGATGTATTTTTCCACCGCCTTCTATGTCTTCCCAGTGCTAAACTTCCGTTCACTGCTTTCTAGGATGATTCTTTCTATAGAATCATATTTTTTTACGCAAGCAAGATATTTCAGGTTTCTTTGGTGTATGTTCTTCAGCAGCCAGATTTCGTTAATCTTTAGTTCCTCAAGGATAGAAAAAAATATCTCTGTTTCTCGCTGCCCTCCAAGCCATTATGGAACAACAGCTGATTTCACTTAATCGAAATCTGGTGATCGCATTCAACGATTTTTTTTTTCTCCCCCCCTCGCTTCAACGCAATTTCAAAAGAGCCACCTCGCGTAAGGTTCACAGTCAAGTAGAGGCCATGGTTAGCTTATTCCAAATGGCCACAGCGAAGTGAAAACTGGCTATCTTGTCATCACAACCGTGAAAATGAGTTGCGACATAATTTTTTTTCCCATGATAATGACATAATTAGAACCATCACACGAGTGGTTTTTGTAGCATGAAATTTGTTTGGAGAAAAAAAGAGAAGTTTTTATCCCTCTGGTAAATTTGGTGTAGATGTCTGATAGTATAATTCCAAACAATTTTTTCTTTGTTTTTTAATTGTCTATGATTTTTTTTCCCGTTGATTCCTGATGCTATCCAGAATTGCACTTGTAATTTTCCAGATTTTACAAGTCTATAAGGATACGTTTATTGGAAGGGAAATCTGTATTTAGGTTATATAGTTTAGAGTGTAAGAAAAAAAAAAAAAGGTGGCAGTTTAAAAAAAATCTACCCAGTTGATGGTTGCTGCAATATTGTGATCATCAGTCCAGCGGTGTACGCACCACGTGAAGAATTCAATACGGCGTAGCGGAATCAATCCACTACCAATTTGTGAATCGATATTTTTAGATATAAATGTTAACATTTTCATTTTGCATTTATTTAACGAAATTACTGATATCCTCTTGGAGGTCTACATTACTTCCCATTCAGGAGCAGGACTGTTAAAAGGATTCTGTTACAGATATCACATGATATCTTTTCACAATGTTAAAATTTCTGTCCTTTGGACAGAGGACAGATTATGCACAACGCAGATTTGTGAACCTGTGTGAATTAGTAAGCATTCTCTCCTAATTTTGTAAATTAAACCTAAAGTTTGGGTCATTTGTTCCGGTTCCGGTGTGGTCTTCCATGCGGAGCACTCGTCGTTATGGAAACTAATTAGCTTGTTTACGCCTTTCGGTGTGCCGGTTCGTAATTCGAATGAAAGAACTATAGTTTAAATATCACTGCAAGCTATCAATACTTTTCAATTTCCAATAATCGCCGAACAACAAGTGGCTCTTTTGTCATATTATGACTTCAAGGCAAAAGTTTGATAATAGCTGTATGGAATACAGCTTCAGAGCAACAGGTTTATGCTTTGGGATATGGCTTTAGAGCAAGAATTTGATGCTGACCCTTTCGCACCAGTCCCCATATTGTCGTAAAAATAAATAGAAATAGCAAGTCCGATTAATCGCAAATCTACGGGAGCAACGAAAGAGTTGCCTTTAAGCGACCACGGGAAATCTGTCGTTGCAGATTAATTTCGAAAATCATAAACAAGGTGCATGCGCCAATTTGGAAACAATATTTCAGGAGAAATTCCACGAGAATTTATTGTTTTTCATGAATACAAACGAGCATATCCTGGGATATTGTTGACCCTGTCAACCATTCCAAAAAAAGAAATGCCGACTTTTTTCAAAGAGATTCCTCGAGGAAATTACCAATTTACAGGAGATATGCAACAGATTTTTCCTACAGCAAATTCCAGGAGATATGCAATAGATTTTTTTCTACAACAAATTCCAGGATATTTCCAACAGATTTTTTTTCTACAACAAATTCCAGGAGATGTCCAAGAGATTCTGTCTCTACA
Organism: Ellobium chinense; assembly: GCA_033807755.1. Classification (NCBI taxonomy): domain Eukaryota; kingdom Metazoa; phylum Mollusca; class Gastropoda; order Ellobiida; family Ellobiidae; genus Ellobium; species Ellobium chinense. Next base: position 417,946 of record JAWQUT010000450.1, read on the forward strand.
ACAAATTCCAGGAGGTTTCCAACATATTTTATATCCCTGCAACAAATTCCAGGAGATATGCAATAGATTTTATTTCTATAACAAATTCCAGGAGATCTCCATAGCCTCTTGAAATTTAAAACAGGTCTGAGATCCCTGCATAATCTTCTTTTTGAAATTTCTTGCAATTAAACCGGTTACTAATAAGCCAGACTTACTGTAGGCTCAACAACACAATTAACACTTTTCTCATTACAAGGGGGGTTGGTTAAATCATCCTAATCGGACAACCTGTTGCACTGCAGACACCTGATATTTACACAATTGATTAGGACGTGTGAATGTGAGTCGAGTTAGGGAAGCCAGATATCACATACCAGTAAATTAATGAGCAGAAGTTCAAAGCCACAAGCCATCACTATAGAAACTAGTCAACACTACCTGATGTGAGCAGTATACCCCTTTAAAAGGGACAAAGCGTTGAGTCCGCGAGAACTACATTTAAGGTAAAAACACCGTTAACTTCGCTCACATGTGAAATCTGCTATGAAATTAATCATATAGTAGAACTTCGATGGTCACTATTCTCAATAATATGTTTATTTCTTTTAAACTAAGTATGGATTTACATGCGCGGATTCATTATTCTTCGACTACAGTCAAATTTTAATCTCAACAATACGTATGCCTATGTGCGTAGACAAGTGTACTTATACGGTATAGGTTCCTAGTTGGATGAATATAGGGTTTGATCATGTGCCTTTGGAAGACAGTGATGCAGCATGGGTCCTAGATTTGTGAACCTGCCTACAATCTCCCCTGATTTTGTAAATTAAATCTGAAGTTTGGGTCATTCGCGTCGGTTCCGGTATGGCCTTCTGTGCTGAGCATTTGTTAAGGAAACTAGTTAGCTTGTTTACGCTTTTCGATGTATCGGTTCGCAGCTCGAATGAAAGACCTTTAGGCCTAGATTAAAAATATTAGTTGCAAATTGGATTAGGCTTCTATAACCTTATAAATTATGGTAATACTTCTTATTATGGTCCCAACGACAGAATAATGAATCCGTACATAACCATATAAAAATATCATTGAGATATTTATTATCAAGGTTCCACTGTATCTGGACTTTTGACAATTTCGTATCTCAATAATAAGTAGCCTATACCTTTTTCACGAGGTTTGACAAGTTTCCAAGTTTATTGGGAATAAGCCCAGACCACAACTGTGGCACACGGGCAAAATACAGTACGCAACAGGGCAGCACATGACATTATGCGGATAAACTACTATGCAAACTGCTGTGGATGTATGGAGTGAGCCGGTGGGATTGATATTATTATACTGCATAATGGTGTGAAAAAAGAGTGAGTAATTCGAATGAGACTATAAGTGTGTATGCTTATTATTTAGTTGTTACATATATGACCTCTACATGTAAATCTTTATTATTACCTCTTCTGTTGCCAATTATACACACTCTATTGTTCGCCCATGTACCACAGTTGCGGTCTGGGTTTCAGTTAAACGAACCCGTTGAACGTGTTATTTTTCGAGTGTTTAAAAATAAAATCGTGGTGATCCTGTTAGTATTATGCACTTTGCTAGTGTTTATTCCTTTTCAATCTACAAGCTTCCTCTCTTCTCCCATATCGAAGTAATATGTTTATTTAAACACCACTCACTATCATTAAGACTCCAAATATAATCCTCTCATGGGTGCAAAAATCCTGTATCTGCGCATCCTTTCCCCTAAAATGCTGGTTCGTTGTGTTTTGTTGTTGTTGTTTTTTTCTTTTTTTCTAAACGATTTCGCGCCATAGTTTTTTCACGCGTACATTGTAGTGCAATCTAAAAGCGCTTTACCTTGAATACATAGTTTCACAGCTATGCAAATCAGTTTGGTATATGTGAAGCCATGCATTGAGAAATTAAACATGTTTTTGTTGTTGTTGTTTTTTTTTGCGAATAATGTTAGTTACAAGGTTTTTGCACCAGAGCATTGAAATACAAGTAATTACGGACAATGGAGTCTCCCGCTGTGTCGCAAGTGACACATCAGTGGGGGAAGATATGAATGCGGTTTTGTATTGCATATCGAATTTACAGGCATTAGCATAGCAATACACTGAAAATACTCTTACTCCATTGTTATTGATTATTTTTGTAATTCCTAACACATTCGAAAGGCCTATGCATCTACATTTCATTTATAATTGTTATCTGACATCAAGAATATTTCCAACACAAGTCATGGACGACAAGGCATTTGATGCCTAGATACAAAAAAAAAAAAGCTTGTGATGACTGACTTGTTTCTCGTGGACAAGATAAAATCACGTGACAGACTGTATCAAGGCAATGACTGCCAATAGACCTTAAGCACTAATACTGTCGTTGCCAATTTTCGTTAACTTCTACGTCATAAGTGGCAGGTGTGGAACTACACATATACTGTTTACTGATCTGGAATAAAAGCGATAGCCATCCCTGTCTACATCTGCAAGAATCTCGCTGCACACTGAGAACATGCGCAATTTCGTGTGCACTATCTAGTGCCCGTCTTGAGCACACTTTTTTTTTTTTTTTAAATTTTGCTTTTTGGCTCACTTGCTTGACGCTATACCCACTACTCAATGATGTGATGCTTCGACTTTTTTGTTTGTTTGTTTGTGTCAACTTGCTCACCGACCACGTGTGGCATACCCAGAATATTTATGTAAAAGATTTGTCAGTGAAGTCACATATTGTGTCAAGGACTGCTTACTAATGAAATCAAAACAGGCCTGCGCCTATCAACAAAAACTAAACAACGGGATGAGATTGTGAGCTGTTGTGGAGGATACTGACAAAGTGGCGATGAAAATGTTTATGAGACGTGGACAGCGAACACATCTACTCATGCAATGTTGAGGCAAAGGGTGGCAGAAAGGGGGGNAAAAAAGGGGGGGGCGGCGCAGTAAAGGTACTCGAAGAATCAACAACTGAAAAGCATAGATTCTAGATAAGACAGTCAAATAACTACTTGAGAGCTTGCGCATTAACGATGGGATTTCTTACCACTGTAAGAATTAGTGTATTTGTGCTGAATGCACCTGTAGTAGCGTTCAACATTCAGAAGCAACGTAATTCTTACTGTGATAAAAGATTCTTCATCGTTAATGCGCAAGCTCTGACAATTGTGCGTAGAGAATGTCTCCTGAGTGGACGTGAAAGAGTTTTGTCAGAGTGAAAAGTAAAGCGCATTCGTTATGTACGCTCATGTCCGTTCTATGGTACATGTCGACAGCAACGTGTTCCCAGAGGCTCCATATTCAACTGTGCAACTATTCATATATGTCTTGCCCGAAGTGGAATGAAAGAGCACTGATTCTTGTGACCGTGCAATGTGAAACAAGCGTCAACAACCACGACATCATTATTATCATCATCATCATTATTATGATGATTATCATCATCATCATCAACAGCAGCAGCAGCAACAACAACAACAACAACAATCATTCCCTGATAACTGTGTCTGTAGGAACACAGGAACACCAAAGCAGTTACATATATGTGCATGCATTTTCACTGTCTGGTGACACCTGGCTGGTGTGTTTGCATTTACACAGTCGACTCAACTTAATGGCAAGTGGTTTTATCGCACCTGTCACCTAATCCCCAATTTTTTTTTTCTTTTTAAGCAGAATATAATTGAACCACAGGATCTCAAATTGTAGGAAGGATAAATAGTACACAATGTTGACTCTGTGAGATATTCAAGATTACTGAATTTGAAGTTTCGGGTTTTTTGAAAATTGTTGGCAAATCCCAGCAATCTTTGTTGTTGTTGTTGTTGTTGTTGTTGTTGTTGTTGTTGCTGCGGTAAAACAGGCAGCCTCCTCCATGCTCTATCAGTTGAAGCTCACTCTCCTCTTTTCTTGCAAATTTCTCTGAACTCCCCCAGAGCTGCCACAAAGCAAAGCCAACTGTACACTTCATAAACGTGAGTACTCACCATAGCCGAGCCATTTGGGTATGTTGATGCATATGGAGGGAGGAAGAACCCCAAGGAGCCCGGGGGGCCCTGGCCTGGGGCGGCTGGACCTGACGATGATTTGTCTGTGAAGAGAAGAAAAGAAATAAAGGAAACTTATTATTGCTGATTATTACAAGTAGAATACAACTGTTACTTAGATATACAAATCACGCTACAAGAACAATTTACACATACTAGTGCACAAAGTCTCTTTTAAAGTTAACCTACCTGGCCCTACTAGCTATGGAGTGACAGACCTGTACATCACTATGTGAAAAAGTTCACTGACCGACCAAGACAGTATTCACAAAACGCTGTTGTTATAACATTGTGTATTTTCTTAGCCCCCACTCCCCCAAACCAAAATCGTCATTTGTATTATATTTTTGTTTCTTCCAATGCTCGCATATATCCCCCCCC
>JAWQUT010000450.1:468666-504305 GCA_033807755.1 Ellobium chinense
AGTGTCATCAAACGGTGCAAAACCATATAACTGCTCGAATGCAGAAAATAAAATTATATATGTACCAGTATCCTCGCTCGAATTCTCAATTGTAATAATATGAATATTGTGTGGGTTCACTCAAGGCTATACGCCTGGCTTAAAACACTCTTTATTATGTCAAACGGAAGAAAGAAAGAGAGAGAGAGAGAGAGAGAGAGAGAGAGAGAGAGAAATAGAGAGAGAGAGAGAGAGAGAGAGAGTGAAAGACTGTATGTGTGTGTGTGTGAGAGAGAGAGAGACAGAAGGAAGGGGAAATACTTTCAAAACCATTGACAATGGCAGCATGACGGCCTGCCGAAACGCTCCACTGATTCTTTCCCTCAATATTCTACCAGCCTAGAGTGCTGTGCCGACTTCGGTCTCTCCTCGGATTCATTGAAAAACCGACTGTTCCAGTCTTTTGTCCAGGACAACAAAAAGTGCTTTAGAATTGACTGGCGATGTACACTACTTACTCCACACACAAAATGAATCGGGACCTGACTATAATACCTCTAACAACAATAGGAAAAACAAGGCAAGGCGATACTTCGGAGCAGCTCAGTGTTACTAAATCTGTAATATCACTGGATGTCGAAAAGCTGCTGACTATTTGCTGCTCGGTATTTTAATCTGAGACTTGTATCTACCATTCTGAAGCTGTTACACATGAAACACGAATTTCAAGACTCCCGAGGACTACATTGGGATATCATGCATTCTGATTCCTTTTTAGAAGCCACAGTCTTCTCTGGCCGTGTGTCACTAGTGTAATGAATATTGCTTTTATGGAAATTCCAACAAACTGTCTCGTCATTATCCTAAGTTCTGGAAAGTCTGGCATTACAAGAAATAGTTGGAATTGTTTCTTTTATTTCATTCATATCCCTTACTTAACACACTGAACTCCAAACACTGGTACTTCATACTGGCTTTGAAAAGTACCCCAGGTGACCTAAAAAACAGGCTGTATCAGTTTATACCATGGCTTCGCCGGCAGCTCAGAAAAATAAGGATGTAGGTGGTGGGAGGGTAAAGTTAAAGGGTTAACGTGGAAGAGTTAATGTATATCAAACGTTACTCACAAACTCCAACATACCATAAACTCCACATTTTGACCAGTGCTCTTGAAATGCAAGCTCGTGAGGTCTTACCAAATAAGAAACCGTGAAAAGATGAGGCTGTCCAGGTGGAAAAATCAAGATGCGGTTGACAGAGAGGAGGNGGGGGGGGGGGGGGGGGGGAAAGAGAGAGAGAGAAAGGAAGCGCTCTCCTTCCCTCCTATTTTTTTATCCAAAGAAAAAAAAAATCAAGTAGCAGAGATTAGCGGGTGGAAACTGAGCATCGATGACAGTGTCAATGATTTATGGTGAGGAAATATTGCGGCATTCAGCAGTCTTATCTCAGGCAATCTAAACACTGCAAAGGTTGGCGGAGCGGGCCAGCCTCGGACCTCCCCCCCAGTCATTTTGCACGTCAATAATACATGACCAAACACTAAGATTTCTCCCCAGGAGCCATACAAGGTCTCTGAATACGGGCTAATCAACTCGCATAACACGCACACACAAACACGCGCCCCATCCACTCCTTTTTCTTCTCAGCTAGTTTATGACATGCAGTTTCCAATATTTCGCTTCCACCTTTTTCTTTTTTTCCCCCAGAGATTTCTGATATGGTATTGACCATGTGTATTTTTTTAGGTGATCAAAATCTGTGGGGAAAAACTCTCTCTCTCTCTCTCTCTCTCTCTCTCTCTCTCTCTCTCTCTCTCTCTCTATCCGCCTGCGTCGCTTTCCCACCACTTCAAATATTCAAAAATAAATGAAGAAAATTAGAGAAGGTTAAGGATGCCATTTACAAAAAAAAATAATTCAAAAATCGGCTCGACAGACAACATATATTAAGTAAAATCTCTTCCAGCTTCACCCATCTTCCAAAACCTCCATCTCTCCCCCTAACTCCGCTTTTTCACATCATATTCCCACGATTTCATATCTTGAAGAGCCAAAAAAAAAAAAAGGAAAATAATTTTTTCTTAAAAATCGAGAAAAAAAACAACAACCCAAATCCGCTACGCAAGCTAAGTAATACACAGCCCTTCAGATTTCTTTCCGTTAACGACTCCACAGCAGTCGCAGTGCGCCTTCCTAATCAAGCGACATTGTAAAGACCTCTGGCATTCAGACATTGTATTCTGTCTCTGGCCATACGGCCATGATACGATCTTCGATCAAAATAAAACTAAAAAGACATGAATGGGACGTCAAGTTAGAGAGGACCGATTTGCTGGGGCCTGCTCGGGAACTGCCCAAGGATTCGTAACGGCTTACACACTGGGATTAGACACTAGAAAAAGGACCGTGACGCAAAAGAGCGGGGAAGTGGAAAAAGATCATCTATGAGCGGTACACCAGAAATACAAAGAACCAAAAGAGTGGGGAGGGATGTAGACAGGAAAATGCTCATCTATAGAGGTTGCTCCATCATTCGTGAAAATAACCATGATAATGAAATAATTCTGAAAATATCCACGGGGAAAAAAATGCACAAAAAATAAATTTGATCCATCTGTCTGCCTAACGACATCTTTGTACAACCGTGTGCTTGTTCTGGGCATGGATGATGAATACACACGACGTCATATTTTATTCATGACTTATTGATGCAACTATACACAGTGCCTTTTAAAGTTAATTCTGCAATTGCACGTGGAGAATAGGCACTAGCCGGCCCTAGTTAGACAGCGAGGGCTGTTTAGCCATTCGGCCGAGTTTCCCCGACAAGCATAACAAATACTGTATGCAACAGCCAGCTCCACTTATTCGCAAGCTGCTTAAAGATAATTTCTGTTTAATTGCAATAATATTTTTCATCATTATTTTTTTCCAGCAGACAAGGTGACACAGAAGATAAAAAAAAAGGGTTTAATCGCAACTTTCCTTATACAGACGCGGAGTTCCGATTAAGCGGATAGACTGGATATTAAATATTCATCTTAAATGATGATGTTTCCTGTCTCCTTCCAGGCGGGCTCAGCATTTACTTCACTGCCAGAGAGGAGCGTCAATTCCCCCTCCCCAACCCCGGAAATTTTTTTAAAAAAGGAATCATCCCCCTCCGAATCTAAACAGTGGCCATAATGTTGGGAAGCAAAATGTATCATAATGTACGTAATTCGGTTGGAAAGATAGACATCAACGAAAAGAGATTTCAAAACTTAAAGGCCTGCCCGGTATATAAAAATACAAAAAAAAGGGGACAAGCATGAAGGAATACTTCACTCATTTGAATTCAATCGTATGCTTCACATCGAAGCGCTTTTTTTTTCCTTCTCCCAAATTTCACTGGTAAAACATTTCGTACTGCAAAGAATCTTTGCATTTCACTAATTTACTGTCCCATCAAATGTTACGGTAATGAAAAAATGACATTAAAGCGTCTAGTTTTTTGTTTTTTTTACAGCAAATCTATCAGAGATGAGGCAGTGTCTACGGCCATTTGTAGGTCAGTCTTATCTTCCGATGGTAACGATCGGATAGCGTAGCTTTAAGCATGAAACTGCTACGATGGCCGTGGAAATTCCCTAACAGGATATCAGACCAGTCTTGGTTGCTGCTGTTACATTACTAGTGATAGTGATGAAGATAGTGGTGATGTCATTCACGATCGCCACGCATTTTCTTGGGTGTAGTTTTAAATTTATTCATGTACAGCAACGCGAAGAAAGAAAGGAAAGAAAGAAATAAAAGGAAGAAAAGAAAGAAAAGAAAGAAAAGGAAGAAAAGAAAGCGCATTTCGATGCTGGCGGCGGCAAAACGGAAGTGAGGTAGGATCTGATAATGAGCATAAAATGACCATTAATACTAAGTGAAGAATGGTTTAAAGCTGTTGAAACAGCATCAAATACAGTCAATTCCACATAATCGCAAATCGATAAAGGTATGTACTAGGACTTAGAACATACATAGCAATTAATAACCGAAATTAAGCAGAAAGGTACCTAATATTAATGCCATTACTTATCTATTTGTATACTTGTTTTTTGTTGTTGTTTTTTTTAAAGAGTATTACGAGAAAGTGGCAATAGTTAGCAAAGCAGTCTGTGTGATCAAGCTAGGTCAATTTTGGTATTTTCCAAAAAGAAAAAAATTCTGATCAAGCACATCTAAGTCTCCTTATAGTAATCCTCTATTCTCTCTCACCCTACTCTACTACATCCTAAATCTCCCCTATAGTTTCAATTATACCCCGTCATCCATCACAATATGATCACCACAAATCAGTGACATCAAGGTATCGATACAAAAATACTACCAAAGCAAGCACACTACAGAATAGCAGAGTACACATCAAAAGTTTCCTGACATTGTCTCAACTCAAAAACCCAATCATCGATTATCCATCATTCAATCCCAGCTCACGAACTCTTCTTCTGGAATATGATTTATTACTTTACAACTAAGAAACCGTACGGCCCAGCCCAACAAAATATCGTTTCAAGCAGATCTTCACAAGTCCATAAAGATGGCACGAGTCGTCCATTGCCCGGCCGCGGGTCTGTGCCGCGAGTGGTCGCAGCATCATTAACACTATCATCATGTGAGAGGGGAGCAGCTCCCATTGCACAACTGACATGCTCCCAGAATCAATGGGCCGGCCGGGGGCTGACACAGGAGGGGGACAGCCACCGTTATGGAAATCGATCTCTAGCCTGGAGTGGATAGCAGATCACTGATAACAATTGCCGCTATGGTCAAACATCCTGCTTCCCTCTGGCTTGGAACCTTTTTTTCCCCCCTTTTTTGGTTTAAATTCTCCTCCTCTTTTTTTTTTTGGTCGTCACTTTCGCTCTCTCCCTCCAAACGTCTCCTTCACTTTTCTTTCTGTAATGGTTTTGTATTCCGGAAAAACCACTAAGAGAAAACTACTATCTCTTTTCTTTCATATAGTCTCAAAAAGAAGAAATAAAAAAAAAACCACATCATGGTCGGGAATGGCGTTATATGGATCACTCGTCACGTCCATGGGTATATAATATCTGAAATCTTTTTAAATATTCAACGATTCTCTATTTACAATTCGTGAATTAGAAATGTGAAGAATTTTGCATGGACTTCAAGCAGATTTTATTCTCTTTAAATTCACGATATGATCATGCCATGTCTCAAAATGAACATAAGAATCAAGGCCTAACCAAGAGTTTGTAGCATCCCGACCTTGGCCTTGCCTCGGTTCCATTCAAGCACGCGGTGTGGCAAGCTACGAATGTACCAAGCATTCAGTGAGTCGCTCAGTTGTCGTTTAAGGAATCTCACATGTTCTTACCAAAGAGATGTAAAACAACAGCTATCTTTCGAGACAATACCACTTTGACAGTTATAAAAATACCCTGAGCCTGAATCGGTGCTAACTGCATTTTTCGACGTGGTTACTAAAAACCACAATGTCACTCACTCAGTTTTCATGGAAGCCACTAACTTTTCACGAAATTCTACAGAATCACACTGATCATATCATTTACTTATAACATATCTGTCATAAGGGCATAATCAAAAAATTATAGAGTGAATATCAAGGCAAGAAATTATAAACATGAAAGAAGCAACAGGAGTGAACAATTCTTCAGATAAACATATTTTACTTTACGCGGTTTCTCAGAACGATGACTGGAAGAGTCTTCTCTGAAAAACAAAGTTATCTGATTTCCTAGAATTTCCTGAAGAGTAACATCCCTGCTACCATTTTTTAAAACACATCTGAGGAAGCAAAGCTTTCCTATAATGGCGATGACGAACGTTTCATCATAAGGGGATGAATGAGATAACTGATCCAACGGCAGAGTTTAGCGGTACATGTGCCAGAATTGATCAAAAATACTGCTCAAGAATGAAACTTTGGTATACGGTATCACCAACAACTCGATTTTCAAGAGACAAGACTAAACAATAAATAATTGGAGTACATATGATATCTAAGAGCTTCAACATTAACGATGGGATGTCTTACCATCGTAAAAAAAATCATTAACTCTGCAACTTAAACACAACTAAGGATGCATTCAGCACCAATGCACTAATGTTATTCTTACGGGGGTAAAAGATCTCGTAGTTAATGCGCAAGCTCCACATTTTAATTTCAATGAATGGAGCAAGGCCTGAAATTTTACGACTACACGTGAAATCTGAGAACATGAGATCCAAGCCGTGAGGCTCAATTTGCACTATATAACGGGCTCAAATTCGGGTACCTATGTGCACTACCACACTAGGACTCACAACGTTCACTCAAGCTGCCGACCGTGAGTGGGTCATGTTAGGAGCAATATCACAAAATACTCTTACTCCTCGCTGTGCTGTGGTCGGTTATTTGTAACACAATCCTTTTGCTCCTAGCATGTATCTTTGATGTGCTTTCACTTTACACCACGTAAGGATTGGATCCTGGGTTGCCATGGAATGTGGAAAAAAAAATCGATGTACTTTTTCTTAATTATAACCTCTTTGAAACCATCAAACTACAACTTTTGCTGCAGGAAATGTATCTAGAATTCGATAAGCAGGGCTAATGCAGGGCAGAGTAGTTCCAAGCAAAATTGTGATCCCTAAAATCAGTACTGAATATTCGATGATCTTTCTATCAGAACGGGCCATTGAAGAAGACTGTAGTTCAAAGCTGTTAATGAATATTGTAATGCAAATCGATCCTACCCACAAATGTGCATGTATCTGAACATTTGACGATATTTCGATTGGTGTAAATTTGAGAAAATTATCAGCCTATCACAAAATTGGGTACCAAAAATAATATATATATTATTATATATACATATATTATTATATATACACATCAGAATGACAGGGCAAGCTTTATGTCACATGTAGTCCACTCCGCTTACTTGCAATCCACATAGTCGCAAATTCCCTTTAACCATCACATTTTTTTTTAAAGACCATCTTTCTAAATGAAAATAACTGGATAGTCGTAACTCTTTCTAATCGAAATTCTTCCATAATCTTGAGGAATTGCCATTATACAAAATTCAATATATATAATATAAAGATCCAATTCTCTGATCGCATTTTTTCTTACGAGCTTGGCTATAACAATACAATCTTCGATTGATGCTTCCAAAAGGAACGAGGGGGAAAAATAAGCGAGGGCGAGGAATGGAAAACGGAGATGAGACGGGAGAGGTACGGAGGGCGTGCCATTACACTAAGCACCTCCCTCGAGAAATGTGAAAATTGTTTACATGCCGTCATAAAGTGATTGAAGCGAATCATTAAGTCATTAAGACTCCTCTTTATTTCTTTGTCCTCTTTTTTTTCCCCTTTTTTTCCTCGCTCCCTCTCTCTCTCTCCAAATGCCTGCCTCTCTTTTCATTGTTGGCAAGATTCTCTACAGCTGCCATTCCGTCATAAAATGATTAAAGTCTACTCTCTTTTGAACAGTTTTACTTTCTTTTCTTTCTCAGTTATTCTGGTCTCATCTCTCTCTCTCTCTCTCTCTCTCTCTCTCTCTCTCTCTCTCTCTCTCACGCTCTCTCTCTCCTCCTCCTCCGTTAAACATTTTTTTCCACGCAGTTAATATTTCGTCATAAAATTATTGAAATCTACTCTTACTTCAACATCTAACCCTCCTCCTCTCCATTCTTGCTCTTTCTCTCTCTCCTTTATTCATTCATTCACTCCCAAAGAGACCGAATTCAACTATGAATACTGTGCTCTCTTCCTCTCTCTAAATCTCTCTAGTTCCGCCATTGTCCGTTATCTACATCCACAACTACTCGTACTAAGAAACTGACCGAAATCGATGGCATAAGACCTCGTCCTTTTCCTAAATTCGACTTCCTCTCTCTTCTTATCTTTCTATTCCTTCCTTCTCACTTCTTTCTTCTCCCTTCAGTTTTCCATCTCGTGTAGAGTCGCCAGGTTGTAAATCAGCCTTATCATAAGGACTTTACGGGTTATGGCATGTCATGAACATTGCACGAATACACACAGATGTAAACGGAGCTAGCTTTACTTATAACACATAGTCGAGATGTCCCTCTTACGCTCTGAGTGGTCAACTTCTGACACCGCTACTGCAAGGCACCCCGTTGGCAGACAGGCATCAAGAGCCCTGGGTTATGCTTCGCTACTGAAAGGAGTGAGGGAAAGAGGGAGGGGAGAGCGGCGAAGAATGAGAGAGGAGTGGGGGTGATAAAGAAAGACAGAAAGATGACAAAACATTATTGGTGGGTTATGCTTTGCTGGACCGATGAATAGGGCTGGGGGGGTGCGCGCGCGGGCGAGAGAGATCAGCGAGAACAAAAAAAACTAACGACACAAAACATATGACACATTAATGTATCCATAAAAATGCTGCATGTAAAATGGGTGGCTAGTCATATTTACTGTTGGCAGCCATTTGTCAACTGACTTTTTTTTTTCTTCCGAGGGGAGGGAATGGGAGAACAGGGAAGCGAAGCTGGGGAATCGCATGCATTTGAGATGATGGTGCATCACAAAACAGCGGGATGGACAGAGACGGTGACACTGAAAGGAAAACAGGAAGGATTGAGAAAGCAAATAGAACGAGTGGACAGAAGAAGAAAAGAGCGACAGAGCGCAAAAGAAAGATACAATACAATACAATACAATACAATACAATACAATACAATATACAATACAATACAATACAATACAATACAGTACAATACAGTACAGTACAACACAACACAACACAACACAACACAACACAACACAACACAACACAACACAACACAACACAACACAACACACTACACTACACTACACTACACTACACTACACTACACTACACTACACTACACTACACTAGTAAATACAATACAACACAACACTAATACAACACTATACAATGCGATACGATATGATATTATAATACGATATAATACTACACTGTGCGATACAATACCATATAAATTACAAACAATACAATAAAATAACTTTTTTCGCTGAAGTAAAACAAAAAGACAAGAGAATCCCTTCCCCCACCTTCCAGCGCTAAAATTATACCCGTCCTCAACCCCTATTTTCCAAAACTAGTCACCCCCAAACACACACACACACACACACACACACACACACACACACACACACACACACACAAAGACAAAACATGAGAACGGAAATTAAAACAATCGAAAGATTCTGTAAATTAATGGAAGTCTCTTCTCACTCTGTCTGATCCTCGGCCTAAAACTAGCACCGCTTTGCAGACCTCCCATTCTTAATATCCGTCACCCTTCTGTTAGTGAAGGCACCCCATTGTTCCACATGCAAAGCGGCCACAATTCGCTAATCACTGCCCGTACCCAAATCAATTTCCTACAGTGAGTAGAAGGGTCCAGTCTAAACACACACCCCCACCCACCTCCGCGCCAGATCTCTTGTCTAGGATCTGCGAGCTGATCGCTGCAGACCAGTTTAATTAGTATCGTTACAATGTTACAGTCTGCAATCAATACACGATTCAAGATTCACAAGTTTACTTCTGTTGTAAAAATTGTTACAAAAATGGACAATTTGTTATCACTGAACAGTATATTAACAGACAAATCGAGAGAAAAGTCAGGAGAGTGGACAACCAGAAAAATGGACAGACAATCAGAAAACTGGACGATCAGAGAAATGGACAGATATTCAGACAGGCGGATATACTGACATCCTAACAGGAGAAATCTCTACGCCTACATAGCCGAAAGTCAATTTGGTTGCAGAAAAAGTAATGCTGATAATAATGGTTAGGGGGCTCAAGTTTGTGCTCTAAAGAAACCCCGGAGACGAAGTCTAAAAGGCAACATTATGATTCTCTAAGCTAAACAGATATTAATTATAAAGACTACATTAAAAAGAAATACACAAACAAACAAACAAAATCAAAAACTACCAAACACAAAGGAAACTTAGGGCACAACAATCGATTCTGACAGACAAGAAGTTGAATCACCGTGCTGACTTGGCTGAGACTGAGAGGGGTTGATTTCATAGGCTCAATCGGCCAAAGAAAGACACGAAAGAGAAGAAAAGCCAAACATAATGAAATGCATAAGTCCTGATAACTAATTTACGATACACAATCGCGAGGACCGGGAGTTGGGGTGGAAGGGGTTCAATTTCATAGGGTAAATAGATGATGGCCAAAGAAAGAAAGAAAGAAAGAAAGAGAAAGAAAGAAAGAAAGAAAGAGAGAAAGAAAGAGAAAGAAAGAAAGAAAGAAAGAAAGAAAGAAAGAAAGAAAGAAAGAAAGAAAGAAAGAAAGAAAGAAAGAAATTGGATGCGCCACGGGATATCTCCCCCCACGCTGTGTCTGTCAATAGTACTCCAGTAATAATTAATAATCACAAACTTTTAAGAAAATCACAATGACGGTTATTAGCAATGCCGGTAGCGACGTGTCCCGGTTGCTAGGAACTAATGTTTGTACTGATGTTCTATTGTATCTCGAAAGTCTACTCCGCTTAACCAAAATCTCATTTAGTTGCAACTTTCATTTCATTACATTTTCAGATACTGCGAAGTGCTATAGAACACTGATTTTCTACATTCACTGGATAATTACAGCATCCTTTTACTCACAACATTTTTTCCCCCTAAGATACGAAGTAAATGCGATAAAGCTGAGTCCACTTATGAATGGATTTAAATATGGTAGTGCTGGTACAACAAGTTGTGGTTACAGTGGTAGTAGAAAAGACAGAAGCAGCTGCTGTCGTTTAGACTTTTTTTTTTTTATTTTGTGCAGCCCAACGCTTTTTCATCAAACAAAGCATTTGGGAAAAACTTAAACAAAAACGGACTATTATCTTACCAAAAAAAAAAAAAAGACCAGGAAAATTACTTCTTATTTTATATCACCATCTGCAATTCTACTTTGAAGCTGCATGTAGTTGCTTTCCTTGTACGTAGTTGCGCAAGTTACGTATGTGGAGGCTGGTGGAGATTTGTACTGTTTATTTGCACACGTAATGAAATTCACTTTACATTTTTATATTACACAGTGTATAATGTCTTGTGTGAGGGTATGCTGAACATCACAACCGTGTGTGAGAATGAATGAAGGATTATCTTACACTGTTGTTGGTGGAAGTGGTGGTGCTGTCTATCAATATACACTAGCGCTACTAAGGAATATGTATCAGTGAAGTGGTCGGTATAATGATGATAGTGATACCCGCATTGTGTATCTGAAATAGTCACAGTAGTTGTGGTACATGTATCAGCTGGTACAGTAATTCCATGTGTTAATATTTGTTGTGTCAATACCAATGGATCTTCTACAAATGCTAATGACCATGTTCCCACATGTATAGAAATGAATACACTCCTTTCTGTACCGTATCTATGTATACATTATGATGATAAAAACGCTGAAATTAACAACAGAATAGGCCTACTAACTATGAGAAGCCGTCACGGCAGCGGTACTAGCTAGGCTTGTGTTGTGAATGTTATTGTTGCTGCTGCTGCTACTGTTGTTATCACTGTGGTGTGTCGTCACTGTTGTTGTTATCACTGTGGTGTGTCGTCACTGTTGTTGTTATCACTGTGGTTGTTGTTGTTGCCTATGTTTTTATTGCTGCTTTTATTGTGTCTGTTGTTACTAATCAAATCTCCCATATTTCAAGCCGAAGATAGTAGCTTTAAGTAACTCTCTCTCTCCCCCATCCCCCTCAAAAAAAAATCCTCTCTTCTGTCAGTGTACCAGTTGCTTGTCAGATAAAAAGCCAACGAGTCGACTTCAGGACGTGACGAACAGCGACTTCTATTAAACATACAGTATCACTTTGAAAGGTATAGGCTGCACATGGCACGAGTGACTGGCAAACTTGGATGTCTCTACATTATTGTTCTTAAAACACCCCTGTTTGTACCACAACAACTGTCGATTTAATCAATACCTATTGTATTAATAGTATTGTGAAGGACCTTTTTAACAACGATGCACTTTCAAATCAACCGCTGGTTTTAAAAAGAAACTAAATGCATGTACTGTTGTAAGAATATACTTTATAAATGACAGGGAAGAGTAGAACAGATCACAGCGATAAGAATACCATTAAACTTAACAAAGATCTAAAAAAAAAAAAATCGTGATAAGCAAGGTCAAAGCCAGAAAATTCTACACAACAAGCTGAGCAAATATGTCACCAACGAACGTAACCGCCTGTCATCACGACAAATGACATACAAAATGCCAACTTTTTCTCCTTCCAAAAATGGATACCGTTCTAATCCGGGAGAGTATTTCATAATTCATATCATGCATCAGAAAAACCAAAATGTTTACATAACAATAACAACATAACTGGCGAGAAAAATGACATCGACACTTTGGCGAGAACATAGGGAGTGTCCCCTTGTTCCCTGCTCGGCGTTCTTGGGTTTTTCCCCCTATGGCTAACGGCTGGATCGAGGAGGTATGTGTCAAATAACTTGTCAGAAAGGTATAAAAATGTCACTGCTGCACACAAATATATTATCTATGACGCGCTTATTAAAAATGTGTGAACTAGACCTAACATTCTACAATCCCCCCCCCCCNTTTTTTTTACCCTCCAAACAAAAAAAAAACCTCCAAAAGTACAAAGATGTCATATATAAGAATTCTGGACAAACCAGGAATTCCGCAAGGAAACTGTTGTCTGTTGCCGTGTTTGCGTTTTATAGTTAATACAGTAGATTTCACAAAATGGCAACTTCTACTGCACCAGAACATATCTTAGTTAATATTATGATACTAGTTATCAATACAAACATGACCATGACTATTTCAAAATTCACTGGATCCGCTAAACCTTTTCGAACCAAGCATATTATTTCAAAGTATCCATAATATTAGGAAAAAAAACAACAACAAAGGGTTATCAGTTTCAAACTAAATATTGATATTCATAGTAACATTATCAACATCAAGAATCGTGAAGGATTATGTTGCCAATGGTTTATGAAATAACAAACTTTGTCTGGCCTTGAGTTTATTAAATCACGAGCAGAAGCCGCTTCCTCGGGAGCTGATCTGTTTTATGTGGGAGTGACTTAAATTTTATCCTCAAAAAGGGCTTGTTGAGGCGTTGGAATTGCTCAACACTAAACGTACTGTTCGGATTAACGCCATGCCCATTTCATGATAAGCCTAATAAAACATATATAAAACAGGGAAAAGTCGTGACTTGCAACACATTTCGTAATAGCAACAGTTTCGCTTTAAGCTTTAAGCATATCTAAGGATTTCCTTGTGTGCCTTCTCTTTCTTGACCCTGCCCGAACCCAGACATCGGATGAAATTGTCTCTGAGTATCATCAAAACTTTCCGAAAAGGGCGTGGAGGGGAGAGGATAAGAGAGAGAGCATGAGGAAGAGGGCCTGATTGCAAGACAGCAAAATCTTAAAAGTGCTCCTAGTCCTAGATGCCATTCTGACGTAACGGAAATCTTGACATTCGAGTGTCACATCCTTCGACAGCCTAAGTTACTGTTTCATCATAAACCTTCTGATCCATTTAAATGTGCCAACCCGATGGTATTTTCTCCTTCCTCGCATTTCTAGCCCGAGGAATCAGAGTTCTCCATAACTGAAGTCTGACTCTTGGGTAGGAAAAAAGGAAAAGATTATCGCAGTTCTGCATTTTCAAATATGGTTCATCTCAGTTATTAGGGGGTATCTCATCCGGTCTGACTGAAATTTCAGAAGAAATCTTTACAGCTCACCAGATTTGCCTGCCGGACATATTATCTGACTTTTTTCTTTTTTTCCTCGTTTCCTCTCCCAAAACAGTAATGGCTCGATCAGGCTCGATGCCGAGAAATCTTAGTCTTCTGTATCTGAAGTCTCACATTAAGAAAGGAGGGGAAGGAGAGAGAATAAGAAGTGACTATTCAAATCTTGGCGAACATAACTCTCATTAAGCGAACTTTGATTTCTGAGCATTTTATGTTCCCTATACACAGAGAAACAGAGGAAGATAGTTTTTCGCTATAATAGATACCAAAATGTTTAACTGAAAATCTGACTCGGTACTGTGACAAACGGTTGCGGCCAAGTAAAGGAGGTTAAGAGAGGGGAGTGTTTTGTTGTTTTGTTTTTTCATAAAATCATTTTTACACCAATCGGAATCTTCAAATATAAAAAAATACGGCGGACGTTTTCCCCGAATGATGTGATTTGAGAGTGACTCATGAAATTACTGCCCGCGAAACGAAGTTCCGTTTACTTACTTTCAAAAGACTTATAATCTGTTTAGGGTGGCAGTATCCCGCAAGGAAAACCCCAGTGTAGTTATTTCTAGTTACTGGGAAATCCCTAATTACTTGGCTATTATCGATTAAATTAATGTGCTTTTCTAACAATACGAAGCAGCGATGGCAGTTTGGTGATTCGACAGTCCTGATTCTTGGAACGTTTCTCCAGATTCTTGGAACGTTTCTCCAGATTCTTGGAACGTTTCTCAAACTTATTCTAGACTTCTGCGCTTATACACACTTCAGAAAAATAATGGCAGATTTGTTAAAATTTATGGCTTTTCGCGAAAATTAAAAAAAAAAATAAAAAACTTTCTCTACCTGTTTTCTATACCCGATAGTTTGACTTCAGGGCAGCGACAACAACTATGACCAACAAGAAGAAAAAAAAAAGAAGAAGAAGAAAGGGACATAAAGCAAACGGATAAGGATACAGTAGAATTTCAGAGGAGTAGTAATGGGCAGTATCGTGACAGAATATCGATACTTTCGATACTTAGATATTTCTATTACATACCGAAACTCTAGCCCTGGAATCTCGATACTATTTCGATACTTCAATTTAAAAGGCGGCATTTTGTTCGACTAGAAACACGATTTTTTTTTTCCGCTTTCTTTGAAATTATTTTCATTCATGCGTTATCTCACCTACCCGGCTACAACTGCACTGATCTTGTGTTGGAACTTTTTTTTTTATTTTAAAAAGTCAATTTATCTTCAGTAACAGCCTCTAAGATTCTTCACTACAAAGCCTACAGTGACCCCGTATCAAAATGTTATGAAAGTATCGAATTCAGTTTCGATCTTATTCCAATCCTCAGTACCAAACTAAATTCCGGCATCAAAAGGCATCAAAAACTATTAAAATGAAAAACCCAGCAAGTACGTGTATGAGATTCGATTCTTTCGATACCGTACCCGGAGCCTGAAGGCTGGGTATCACGATACTTTCACTCTCAGATACCGGACCATCACTACACACACAGAGAGCTAGAGCAGCCATCACCGGAAGTGCGACTATAGTTAATATGATCACAAGCTATTAGGTCGCATCAAGGCTGTCTTCTTAGCGCTCCAATTGAAAGGGCAAATAAGATTATACGCGATGTATTTTTGGCCCTTTCTATTGTAACACATCGCCGCATCTTTCTCTGGACACTGACAGTGCCATTTACAGCTTATGATGGTCTCGACTCGCGGTGGTGTCCAAGACAATGGTAGGGTACTATTAAGGTGGAGCTGCTGATGTTTCAATGTCGCTGGGTGGAATCAACGAGAAGAATAAAGTCTCGCTAGCGCATTGAACACAGAATCCATTAGTAGAATACATGTAGTAGATACAAACGTAATGTATATATACAGCTTGCAAAGAAAGAAAGGTATAAACAATTCATTATCCCATGCGGCTCAAAGATAATACAGTTTTTATATACACCGACTGGCTGCATCAAGAGGGAAAGAATAAAAGAAAGAGCGAAGCAGAAAGAAAGGAAGAATAAGCCAATAATGTATACAAACATATACAATGGATCTTGACTTGAAGAAAGACAGAAAGACAGAAAGAAAGAAAGAAAGAAAGAAAGAAAGAAAGAAAGAAAGAAAGAGAGAAAACTAAAGAGAGAAAAAGAAAGAAAAAAAAAGAAAACAGAAAAAAAAAGAAAGAAAGAAAGAATGAAAGGAAGAAAAAAAGAAAGAAAGAAAGAAAAAAAAAGTGAAAGAAAGAAAGAAAGAAAGAAAGAAAGAAAGAAAGAAAGAAAGAAAGAAAGAAAGAATCAATGGTGCGTGATGAGCTGTTTTATTCTGTGTAATTATCACTGTCGTATAAGTGTCACTCCCAGTTTCACCGAACACCACTCTGGTGGCTCCTAGACCAGACCGCTGCTACAATTTAATCGTTTGACTTCGAGAGGGTTAATGTGACTCGCGTTCGATAGGCGCCTTTGACTCATCGTTCATAGACAAGCAGGATGGGTAAAGACAAAGCTTTTTGTGGTTTGTGCGACTCGGTCCAAGCGATGAGAAACACAGTGGCATCTCGATATCAAGTACTTATTTAATAAGCATACTTTGTAATTAAATATGAATTTCACATGCACCGATTTATCATTATTGTATCATTTTATTATTCAGGTCGACGTCGATATTAAGTATATACTAATAATAAGCATATGTACATGTACACCTTTTTCCATGCACAGAGGCATACTTAATATCGAGATTCTACTGTCTTTAGCGACAGAGAATTTCTACTGGGTATTCCTTAGCAAGAGAGGTAACGGTCGTACAAATTTCATTTTACTATAAAACAACATTACAGATATAACATGACAAGAATCATTTTTTTTTTTTAAAATGTCTAAATCTACAAAACGTGCAAAACAAACGGATATAAAGATATAAAACTGACCAAGTTTCTCAACAAAAGGCAATGGGAAACAAAGAATCACATTTTTAAAAAAAACTTAAAATACCCAAAAAATTCAGTTTTTGTGATGTAATTCGACATCAACAAAACTCTGGACTGAAATCCGGAACAGTAAGATACAGATCACAGAACAAACGAAAAAGCTGGTTTTCGACGGCCCTGATCTGACACAAAGCTGAGTTAAAAGAGAGCGGCTGAGAAAGGAAGTGGTGGGGATGGCACCTTGGGGGAGAGACATGCACTGGAATCGCATATAAAACAAATGCAAAAGCAAATAATACCATGAATGGCACTCTGATATCACATCTTCCTTTTGGATCAAGCTTTATTATATGAAGGATGTTTTATACAAATATGCTTTTTATAAAGACGAATGGGATGTGTCAAGCAGGGCAGTGTGTTAAGCCATGGTTGTCTTAACAAGGTTCTACTGTACGTAGAGGGGTCAGTGACAAGGTCAGTATAAAACAAGTGAATGGACTCCAGCCTCTTCTGAAAGGTGAATGAAACAAGAAGGGACAGGTTAAGTTATGCGAGCACAGAAGAAGGAAGTGCAAGCGAGGCTGAAGATACGAGAAGAATTGTGAGGGATAGAGATGGGGGGTCAGGTAAGCAAGAGAAAAAAAAAAGAAGCATTAAAAATAGGCCTCTCGACAGACATTTCTGTGGGTCATTACAGATTCAAGCGATGTCCAAACGACCCTTGTTACGGTGCCGAGACTAAGTGATAAAAAGGTCGCGGCGGCTGGGCGAGACCGCAGGCCAGAAGTCCTCCGCCTGACAGTTGGCCCAGGTGTCAAACTTGCGAACACCTGTGACACATGACAGCTCGCTGGCGAAACATGACAACGAACAAGCTTGAGGAAATAGACCAAGGCACACACAAACAAAAAAAAAACAAAATGCTATAACGTCAACTGCCTTTGTGTTTGTTTTTTTTTTAGATTTGTTTGTCTTCAAATTTTCATAATTTATAATTACAGCAATACATCCAAAAAGGGAAGCCATCTTCGCTTTCCAGTAAGGGAAATTCCATGTTATATCAAAGTTATTAGCGAATATTTAGCAAGAATGGCGGAATACTTTTTGTTTTATCATCTCTCTAAAGATTTTCGAACTAAAATTATCTTCCATTTCAAACATATATTTTTTATAACAAGCAAACAAAGAAAAAAAATGTACCTCTCTTCATATCCACTGTAAGAAATTTCATTTAATGAAACGTGCACCTATCACAATGAATATTTGTACTAGTAACAACACCCATTCCTCGAATGGGCTTGCAATGCGGATCAGCGAATTTCTGATTCCGGGCATAGGCCTATTGACGACAGACAACAAAGCCTGGCGCCACCTTTGACTTTGAGCCGGAACTTGGACCAAAGAAATGAACGTAGTTGTTGGTTCATCAAATTCAAAACAACAACTGGCAGTTACACAAAGCTTTCCCAAGATGAGTCAGTTCTTAACGATATAAATCCTTTCTAAACAGACACTCTAAAGCCACCATGCAACTCAGTATCGACGAAAATGGTGGCATGTCAGATTTCATGGGTGTACAAGTAGCTTTGTGATGAAATTCATAAGTGTTACATGAACTCGTTCCCTTAGGGTTATTGTAGTACTAGACAAAAGGCTTTCATCTACCTGTCTCCTATACATCAATCCCAATACAAGACAGAAGTCTTCACTCTTTGACAGTTGCTCTATCATAAATGTATGTTCACTTTGCGAATTAACGTTCCATTAGAACTGCTTATCTCAATACAGCAGTCTTTAGTCACAAGTTAGAAATTGTAATAAAATTGCTGATAAAGATAAAAAGATAGATAAACATTTTCCGAAAAGTTAATAAAACTACGAACTGATAGCCCTGGGCACTACATGAAAAATGTTCAGAATAACCAGATTTAAAAATAATAACTCAGACTTTTGACAGTCGAAACCAAAAAAATCCACGTGCAACCAATGAAAATGTGCAAAAGGCCATATTATTATTTCCATCTGAAAAAATATGTGTGACACCTGCTTGTTCTCAGCAACTATTGTACTGTTAACCATATACCCAGTCTTACTAAGAAATCAGTCAATAAATAACCCCCGCCCCCCCCCGCCTCCCGATTTAAAAAAAAAAATATACGAATGACTAAACTGGCAAGAGGCATATCACCAACTGAATGTAATTACAAACACAATATTTCAACTTTGTAACTGCTTTGCCTTGCTTAGAAAATAAATACTAGATCTACACTTTTACCTCCACAGCTTACAGCAGTTCATGTATTTTCATAAAGAAATTATCAAATCATAGGATAAAGACGGCGTTGACAGCAGGCACATGTATAAATTAAAAACTAATGTGTTACTGAGATGCCTTCCAGGTCATAAATCAACGACGGAATTATCTTCACGTTAGATTAATTAATTTTTACGTACTTTTAAATACTACGCCTATTCTACTTGACCTCGTGCTTTTAGCAATCGAGCGATCTACCAGTTAAAGAAATCTGGACAGGGTGAAAAAAAAATATAGTACTTCAGCATCACATTTTTGCCATTTTATTCGTAACTCGTACGTGGAATTGTCTTTCCTTGTTACCAAAAATACCACCTCCTTTTGCACTGGTCTGCCCTTCCTCAAGATTCCACCACTACCAGAAAATCCTTTATGATGAATGGGGCTAGTACTCCACTAGTAAACCCCAGGTTGGTGATATACGGCTGGGACTTAGCCCCGAAAAACGAGAACCGTTAATTATTTACTGTATAAGCGTAACCATGTAATCAGAAGCGGCAGCCAGCATAATATGAAATGACAAATTAGGTGCGTGAAGGGTAGTTAAAAAGTACAAATACTGTTGTGCTTAAGCGTCATAACACGACATTAATTACACTCAGTCAGGGAGGCCAAACATATATTTTAGTTTTTTGGCTGGTAGAGTGAGCGGGTGAATGAGTTATGACGCAGATATTAAATAAATGACAAGAGCGTGAAATGAAATAAAATAATTAATATATAGGTCTACATGAGACAAAGAACATTTCTGGCTTTCTTTTTCCGTGTATGTGCAAAGTGGAGGTAGGGGGGGGGGGNGACGTCTCGGACCGGGGTGAGGGGGGAAGGGATTTTTTAGGTCCTTGCCAAATCATACATTAGTATCACGTAATTGACAAATGCGACAGACATAGGTGAGGAATTAGGGTGGGGAGGACAATAGTGAAATTAATGCGAGTGGCATCTGAACAATTAATCTGTGCGACCATTTGTGATTCAGACTTAGATCGCGAAGATGGCAAAACTTCATACGAGAGGAGGGCAAAAAGAAACTTTCATTTATCATCAAATACAACACGTCATTGTCTCTGGTTCCTGTAATTTATCAAAACTGATCCAAGGGGTTACAACGAAGAGTGAGATAAATCATTGTGTCCTCCAAATCATAAATTAAAATGACTGAAACTATAACTTAAAAGGTCTCATTTTTTGGCAACCTGCAACCAATATGACCACATTTATTTCTTCAGTGAATTGAAGAGGATTTAATGAGCTCCTAAATCTAAAAAAGACCATTAGGTATAATTATTGGCCATGTAATAGATATAACAAACACACAAAAAAAAAATTCACTAGTATAACCAGAGCGTTGCCAAATCAAAGTGCAAAGATTTTTCTCAACATTATTCCAGGTGACAAAAAAAAAGAGTCATCAGAATCCAAAGAAACACAGAAAGTGATTCTGATAAATTTTAACATCAAAGAAAGAACTGTGACGGACTATTACGTTTGACAGAAGAAAAAAAAGGACAGACAAAAAGTGAAAGAATAAAAATGATCTAGGGAGACGCACATCGTGCTTTTTAACTACGGAAGATCTAAAATCTTGAAATCTACGGAGAAAAAACATCTTTTGATGTATCATTTTCTTCTTCCTTCTGCAACTCTTTTCGGCAGAGCATGATTAATACACGGACCATAACATATTGCACACATATACTGGGAAGTGTCAGGGAAACACAAACGCTGAATGCGAGAGCGAGAAATGCTTAGGCTGAGCAAGTAAAGCAAAATCATAATATGAATCCTTGCATTCACAAGTATGCTCACGGTTAAACGCGTAAGTATAGTAGAAAACAATACAACATGCGAGAGCGGTAAAGACAACCACACACACACACACACACACACACACACACACACACACACACACACACACACACAATGGCGTGATGTATGGTCGAGATACACCAGGGGAACAGCCATACAAACGAGCCTTTGTTATGGTGTTGAAAGTACTGCAATAAGAAATGCACAGGCAATTAAGCCCCGTTCATTATTCACTTAACCCCACCGTAATGCACTCCATGAACGAGTCGCCCGCTATACAAATAAAAAGTAACGGATTGTGTGAGCTAAGGGGACCGACAGGACAGGAAGGTCGGGACTGTTTTGGGGGAGAGTGGGTGGGGGAGGGGGAGGAAGAAAAAGAAGGATGTCCTGACAGTGAAATACTGAGGGCTAAAAAGAATATACTGACACAGAAATCCTCAAGCTACAGGTTCCGCACAGGGGAACCTCCGGACATCAAATCTCATGTACTCGAAATTCTTGACCAACTCGTGTCAATGTTCAAGCCCCTAGCCCTATATACACTGTGGCCTATTTCAATGTCTATATTAAATTTACCACACTATCTCGAGCATATCATGTCCTCGAATTCTATACTTCAGCTGGTCCTAAAAAAATCAGGCTCCCCAAAGTCCTGTGGTATTTCTGCAATCAGTCTACAAACTGAACTGAAGTTGGAGGGACTGAAAATTCGTTTGTCGCGTGGCTAGGGGTCTTGAATACACTACGTGTTGTGTTACTGTTTTAGACGAGAAAATAAAACTTCAAAGGGAAACGGCTGGGCAAACTTCCTAGATCTAAGTCTATTAATAACACAGTAAGCTACTGACTTAACAACAGCCTGCGAGTGGTGATGAAACTTCTCTGAAACCAGCTTGAGACACAGGTTAAGGATTGAGAATACATGATATACAATTGAAACGCTTAATCATAATCAGTGTATTCGCGCATTTCGCTTAACCGCAACACTTTTTTCAGAAAGGGGATGCAAAAGTAGAGAATAAACTGACCCGCTTAGCTGCAACATCCGTTTAATCACAACTATCTTTATGCTCCGATGGAGCTGCATTTAAGCGACGAAAACAATATTGTATTTTATACGCTAGCGTGTCATAAACAGCTCATAATCATAAACAAACTGTCCAGACAGGCGATCGAAACTCGCTGAAGCAAGCTACACCATTCGTAGGATACGGCGTTTATAAACCGCTTAGTAGTAATTTCGAAACTTCATAATTAATTAAAGAAAAACAGAATGCGCTTTTCGGAGACTAGTTGACGCTGATCTAACGTGACCGCTTCGTTTTCGCACCTCTTCCGCCCCCCCCCTACACTCCTCCCCCTTTTTTTTNCACTCCTCCCTTTTTTTTTCAACTTTCCTCTCTTCTTTTCGCCAGATACACGGTTTTGTGACCGGCCGAGCCTGAGAAGATGTGTATCAGCTGAAACAGGAAATGCGAGCTGCAAATTTCCCTTTGTTCTTTTTGCGCTATCGCAGTCTCCTCGCGTTGGCGGTGGGGCGTTGCCACCGCAGGCTCGCGTCCACGACCAGTAGGAACGTAACACGTGCAATACACAAGATGTGCATATTAGACCTAAGATACTAAGCTCATAAAACGACGTCCATGATTCAGCTCATTTTTTTAACACCAAAGTAAAGTCGCAAATTAGTAGGGTCATCGTGGTACATGTACTGTTAAATTTGAAAAAAAAAATACATTAAATTAGTATTGTAAATGTTGAACAAATTTAACAGATTAAATTAATTCTACATGTACAGTAAATTTTGAAAAATATCAAACACACCAGTGCTACATGTACGGGAAATTTTGAAAAAATCAGACACACCAGTGCTACTACATGTATGGTAAATTTTGAAAAAATCAAAACACACCAGTGCTACATGTACGGTAAATTTTGAAAAAATCAGACATACCAGTGCTACATGTACGGTAAATTTTGGAAAAATCAGACATACCAGTGCTACATGTACTGTAAATTTTGGAAAAGCTAACGTCCTAGTTACAATATCTGCCCATCCCAACCCTAGGACGAGATGCTGCTGGTGGTGTCTGCATTTTTTTTCCTTTCTCATCTGGTTGGTGAGAATTGAGGGGAATCAATAAAGGTGCAGATGGGTGGTTCCTATTCTAAGTTTAACGCAACGAGCAATATAATGAATTGGTTATTTTTTCACGGATGCATTTAAAATCATAATGACTGACTTTAACATTAGAGAACAAAGAACAAAGATCAAGGCTTGGCGGTACTGGATATGGGCGTGTAGAGTATTGTTTAAAGGAAGAAATCACAATACATAGTCCAGTCGCCTAAACTAAAACACGGACGTGTTTGTTAAGACGGATAATGAATACCGTACTTAATTAAAGACCCGGGCGAGGTATAAAAGAAGAGATGAGACATTGTAAAACACTTCACTAATTTGGATTCAATTCCGTGCTTAACATGAAGCGCTATTCTTGCTGAATTTGACGAGTGAAGGATATCATACTGCAGAGAAACTTTACTGTCCCTCCGAACGATGCAGTCAAGAAAAGTGAACTAAAAACGTCTTGTATTTAATTAAAATACAAGACCATCCATCAGAGTCTGGCAGTGTCCACGGCCATTTGTACCTAAGGCATGTCTACTCACAATAATGACCGGATGGCCCAGCTTTAAAGTAAGAGTATAAAATGCATTTAGGGCTGACTAGATTGGACTGTACAGAAGACTGGCGCACAGAGCACATTACGATCGGCGAAACACAAGTAGTAAAAAACTGGCTGAAATTCAACTGAACTTTGCCGGAACTAAAAATGCATGTTCTCTGAAATTCTGTACGACGGGTTAAATGTTATCTCTTAGATCTGGCGTCTCCCCTTTCATTCTGACGGTTTATGCATGCAGCAAAATTATGCCGAATGATGTGTGCCTTTGGTATATAGCCCAGTAATGTAGTAAGGGCAATATTCCGGTAGATTGCCACAACATTACGCTTATTTCTGAAAAGCTGATTGTACAGTAACCAGGCTTGGTCTAAATCTAAAAATAAATTAACCCGGTAGAAGCAACCGAAACTGGTCAGAGGTTTTTAGAAATAAGCGAAATTTACAGGGTATTTCCATTGAATTTCCCCTTTATATAGACTCATTGAAACGGAGGCCTTTCCTAGTCCTAAAATAAAACTCTTTACCTTCTTTTCTGCATATTATGAAGATGACAATGATGATTCTGATGGTGAAGCCTAGGACCTTTTGCATTTAAACTGACTTGACTCTAAATAGTCCCTGGAGTTACACTGTGCAGTGTGTCGTGGGTTCAAGCTAGTTTATACATTTTCATATCAAAACTTCATGAAACTGATCTCACACTCAAGTTAGCGGAGCAACGATTGCACGAGTCAAAAAGCTGCATAATTTGAAAATTGAACCATGCTAATTCGTCGCGCAGATCTATGGTATAAATTTTAAAGCCATGGATCTTGGTCGAATATCACTTCAAAATGTTGGCATGCCCCCCTTCCCTCCCTCACCCTGACATGTTCAAGAAACAAACAAACAAAAAAAAATCGTTCGATAATTTCTAAAATCTTCCTTCCCATGAATGTTACACAGCGTAGTCGCTACAATACAAGGCGCTCCTGATTGGCATTTCATTCAAATCGTCTGTCCTTACCTACGAACCGCCGACCAGTCGTTTTACAAGAAGATCAATAGACAAGGCTTTGCATAAATTATTTCCCAGCCATCATATCTGTGGTCTGACGGACCGATAATAATGGGAAGCGGAGCCTTGTGGTTTGTATTTGAGTATCATGTTCTGATGAATATCAAATGCAGATACCGAAATGAATTGTATTGATTATTATGCGCTGATTACAAATGCCTATTATGTTTCTTGAAAGTACTCCTTTGTCGTTTACTGTGAAATCTGCATTCGTGTAATTGCAGTACAAACAACACTTCGCATTAGTTTGTTGGGTTGTTTTTTTTTTGTTATGTGACTCGATGACAATTCTAAAGCGACCTTACTGAGAAACTAAAAGGGTTGCTACAGAATGCTGAAAAACTGTTTTCATGACTTTTCTTGATATTTCCGGCAGCTCTTAGCATTTTTTTTTTCATTACAAAAATGTTTCAAAAGCCTCATACCGCAACTTTCTGCCACTAGAAATTAACCCATTGTCCAGTGTTCACTTTGTTTTGATGTATAGGAACTCCAGATAAACTCATGAGCAACCAAACTAGTTATTTTAATGTCTTGTGATTAGTTTCATTAGATCTGGCCATTTTGGATGATTCAAGATATTTTCCACATCTTGAAACACCATTGGAATTTTCAATGGTCTTTTCCAGGTTTCTGTAGGTCGGTGGCACCCCTGAATATAAAGCTTTCTGGTAAAATAATAAAGTGGATCCTAGCGACTCAAGGGGGGACCAGTTCAAAATTCAGAAAGTCTGTAAGTTTTCGAGTTGGTGTTAACTAGCAAAGTTTGATACAGAAAAGAACTAGTTCACGGCAACCTGTTGAAGCGTTTTTCCAATATAATATTAATATATATAAGATTCGCAGACACAACTTCATTAAAAGTCTATAAGCTATACATACCCCCCTCTCCCCCCTTACATCATAAAAGATGAAAGTATGAGTTCATAACTTTTCGTTCCGATCGTAAAACCGTTACACCTTTTCTCTCTGATTACATTGGTCTAGTCTACATCCTATTCTATTTGTCAAATACAATGCTGAAACTGAAAAAGAAAACAAAAACCCTCTGTGGGTAACGGTACTGTGCTAGACTAGCTGGAGAAGACGGCTGTAAAAGCACTAGACTAAGCCCAAGCGTAACCAGGCCAGAACTGGCGCCATCAAACTTCAAAGTGCCGACAAGCCTAGAAATTGATTGGCCGCTCATTCATCTCGGCATGCGGTAGACTGCCAACCTCTAGCTCTGCAATTATTATGCTTTGTTCTAAAACACATTTCCAGAGCAGGAGAGTAACTGTAAATGCAACGGACTATATTATTCAGTAGTAAAACCGGGGTTTGTTTTCTCACGCGTCTGTGACGGGTAAAGTGTGTGTATAAACTACAGTCGAACGCTAAGAAGGCAAGACTTTATTTCGGTGTTGTTTTCTCGTCATAAGACGCCGTACCACCGGGACGAACTTACCGTCCCCTCCCCCTCCTCCCTTTAATTAAAAAAATAAGAAAACTAGAAACTCTTGGGAGTTTGAAATCTGCTGAAACGTCACGAGAAACTGATCGAATTTATCATTATTACAAGTTTTAAACTTGGGGAGTTTGAAACATACGGAAAAGATCACAAGAACCTGCCAAAATTATTAGAAACTTAAAAACTTCAGGAATTTGAAACTTACTGAAAACACCACGAGAAACCGAGCAAATTATTATAACTTCATAGTACTCTATAGTTACTTTATAGTAACTTTGAACTTGGGGATTTTAAACTTACTGAAAATATTCCAAGAAACTTAGCAAAATTATCCGTAACATGAAACTTGGGGAGGTCTGAAATTTACTGAAAACATGACAAGAATCTGCCCAAACTTAAATTTAAATGCCTGGAAGAAGAACAGGGTGCGTAAAACAAAAACCCAGTATAATTAATAATGGTTTACATTCAAAATTTCTTTGAAAAATAAGCCTTATTCAAAGTAATTTTACGCTAGATTCAAACATATTTTACTAGACTGCGGCATGCGCACTTTGAGGTTTAAAGATGACTGAATGAAAAAGCAGATCGTTCTGATGCCAGAAGATGCGTAAAATGTTCCTATCAGGATCAGGTACTTTCGGGTAAACTCTGGCGGCTATCATTAACGATGGTACACGCAATGAGGGTCAAGCGTAAGTGGTTTCTCTGCACTTAGTTTTGGCACCGCCCGATTAGCGGTTGAGAAGTCAATGTTTGAAATTCTCTCTAGAGGCCGTTCAAACACATTCACTTCTTTTACCGTCGCGGAAACAATGAATGGAGCTTTGGAGTCGTGTCCAGTATTCGGGTATGAATTTGTAGGTGGCTGAAGGTTAGGCGCAATGTATAAGAAGGTATGAAAACGAATTATATGTTTCTCAAACTTCTCTACTGAGTTTTAGGACAACCATTCACTATTTTCCTTACATTAATTTTAGTAGCTGCAGACTACCACTATTACTGTTGCCGCTACTTTTACTATTTATATATTTTATTAAGAAAACAATATCCCTACTGGGGTCTAACAGCTTAGTGCATGGCGAGAGAAAACGATTTCTTCTAAAGAGGCCAACACACGAGTTTGGGCAAATGTCTTAAAACAACTTCACTTTAGAAGTTTCAACACGAACATATGGTTTGTTCAGGATCTTGTCATCACTTTTTAGACAGCAAACTACAAATATTAACTTCCACATTTAAAAACTATTCCATTTATTGCTACTGTACTTATTCCACAGCCTTCTTTGAATGACAGAAATAAATTACTTACTTTTATATCAATCAATGCATCATGTCATTACAATATAATGTTCATTTCAAGATCTTCTTGTATTCTCTTGTCTAAAATGCTTCTACATAATTTTTTCTCCGTGTCTAAAGTGTCTTGTCTAAAGTGTCTTGTCTACGCTTGTTCTAAAATTATTTTATCAATATTTAACCAGTAGCATGATTATGAAGTGGCATGAAGTACTCAGCATTCTGTTCTGGGAATGCCAGAGACAGAAAAAAAGATATTTTTTCCCTTGCTGAATATAAAATGAAATCTACTTTAGAAATAACTGTATTGGACTGGAGAGTATTAGGAAGAGCCTGTCTATGAACAAGTGGTTTCAAGATTCCAAATCAGCGTCTGAAAAATATGAGGCACTTGCAGGCAGTAAAATGGGGAGCTCAGAGATATAATCCAAACAATGCCTCGAGGATCTGATAATCAAGACTGGATGATCACGTTCAGGTATAAACTATCCTTTCCCACCTTTCTAAGTTCAAACAAAGGCAGCTCAGACTCTGAGTGCAAGCTTTCTTTCAGAGATTGTAATATCAGAACATACATATATGTGAAGATATAATCACAAATGAGTAATGTATGAAAAGAAAACCATCTAAAGTATTCTAAAATCAAATTGTTTGTCTATGGGTATTATAAAATAATACATTCTATTAGTTCAGTCCATCCGACAATCCAGTTATATTACCCACTTGGATGGCCAAGATAAACAGATAAAGTCTAGATTACCATAGCCATGGTTATGAACGTAAAAGATAGTTTATTGTGTAGTGTGCAGCCTGAAGACCGAAACAAGCAACAATACCACAACCTAGATTTCGTTGCCCGCACATTTAAACTCTATCTCGCGGAGCCTTTGATCTGACACATGTGTCTGTCATGGGTGAGGCAAGATTGGATCCGTGTTACCTTTTCTCATTTGCAACCTATCGGATCAGGTTATCCCACTCAATTCCACATTGATCTAATCAGCATAACATGATCGTGAAACTAAACCTCTAATTTCTGACTGATTTGACTATCTAGACATACGACGCTTCTATGGCTGTGCCACAGCGGCTGGATGCGAAACACTGCTCCAAAGGATTGTAAATGCCTGCTCAGCTGTGACATATTATGGTGTTACACATTAAAATTTATTACTCAAAGCTTCAGGCAGTAATTCATCAAAACAGAAATCTTCGGTCTCTCTTCATGTATTGTGGAAGTGGCTTTATTTTTCCCCGCAAAAGATTCACTTTCTGTGAACCCTACATGGTGGTTCTCTCATATGTGTGGAAGTACAGAAGTTCAGAGCGAATGGCATTAAAATCGCTAAGAAAACCAAACTATAACTGATAATATCCGAATATAGTGGGGTAATATCTGGCCAAATAATATGCATTTATGTTCCCTTTCTGGAACAGTAAGTCCTGAAAACAATTTTGAACAGGACTTTTCTTTCACAGGAAGTAAATTTTGCATGTGAAGCACAACAAGTGAAATTTGCGAATACTGCACCTTTGCAAAGAAAAAAAAATTATACAGCTGCCCTAATCCTGATACCATATCATGTTTGACAGATTAAGAATTTGTATCCTTAGTATAGAGATTTCTTCACAAGTTCCTACATTTACATTTTGAGAGATCTGCAGATATCACTCATGAAATACTTATTATAAAAAAGAAATAAGTCTATCCTTTTTGTTTCATGTTTTTGGCAAACCCATTAACGCTCAGATTCAGAAAAACATTAAAATATGAAGCATACTTCAAAATCTACATTTTCTCTCGAAAATCTTGATTATGGGCATCATTTACGCATCATAATAATCTGAAGTATAATTCAATAGTAAGAATTTTATTTCACTAGTTTTAAACTTTTTGTTTTATTTCTAACCTGAAACTGAAAGATTCAAATTGTAAATGAGAAGAAACTAATATGCAGTGGCTGAAATTTCAAAAGTAATGAGGATTCAGAACACAAAATCTCAATAAAAAGTTGCTAAATATGTCGTTTACTCAGCCTGCAGAGTCGCACACTCAATATAGTTACAAGAAAAAGACTTGAAGATTTATTTTCAGGGAAACAGCTGATATGTCTGATATGTGACATAGAAGTTTGAGAGAAATGACAGATATGTCCTCCATAATACTTCAGCTTTTTATTGTTTCCATTTGTAATAAATAATTAGTAGAGTCAATAACCATACCCCTGTCAGGAACTAAAACAATCCCTTACATACAAAAAATAACAAAACCTACACATTGGAAACTTTATGTAAGTTAAAACAGTAGGCTACCTGATATAAATTTTAATCATAATTGTAATGAATATGCACACAGAACATTTGTAGTTCAATTCCTGCCAATTTTAATTCAGATACACAGAATATCCTTTGGCCTATAGATGTATTATGGCAATATTTCTTGAACCAATTATTTTAAAAAAAGCTGATGAAATTGTCGACAGACTTTGTAAAATCATAGAAGGCTGTTGTACTACAGTAGTTGTAGAGATGGTTTTAATAGGTTTAGATCTACAATTTAATTTTTTTTTTTTTTTTAAATTTTATAAATGACAACTTTACCTTTTATAATGCAAGAGATACTGTTCTAGTTTTTGTCACTAAGCTGTCAGTCTAAATTAGACTAAAATATGAATCTGCCAAATCTCTGAATGGTACAGTAACATTAATGTAATAAAATTATAAGCCACCCTAATTTCTCTAACCTCTGGAAGTAGACACATTCAGTGTTGGTAACACATGATACATTTTCCACAATTATAATCCTGTCATCTGACTTGGTTATCTTTGTCTTATAGAATGTTTTGGGTTGCATTAACTGGAGCACTACTGAACATGTCTGTTTTGCTGCACACTGACTGCCCAGGAGATTTCATTTGACACTAGCTTTTGCCATTTCTTAACTGATATATAGCTACTGTTGACAAAAACATACACTTTTCACAAGCTTCAATCACACAGATTTCCAACATTCTCTGCACTGCTGTCTACACATTCACTGAAAGTTTTTTTTGGGGGGAAACTAGCCTTTAGAAGGTCAAATATTTACTCTTATGCCTTTTTTGTCTTTTCTACTGTACATTATCGTAAAACAATATTATCAATTCGAATTACTTTATTGACTTCCTTCTCAATGCCACTGCAGCTGACACCTTTGCCTATTCCCTTGAACTATTACTGACTAACTCAAACTGGGTCTAACAAAAAATCAGTTCATTCTACACTGCAGCTAAAAATCATATTGGATAAAGTAACAAATCATCCACCTGAACAGAATTTTTATACATGAAGTTGTAATAACAGCAGGGACCATATATTAAATAAATTCAGGCATGAAAGCTACTTATGCTAATCATTAGCATAAAAAGCTCTTATGGGCTGAATTTATTTATTACACCACACACTATATTTTCCATGATTCCTCCAGCATATGATATGAATTTTCTATTTGGATGGACTTCACGGGAAATTGTATAAAATACAAAAATACAATTTTATTCAAGAAAATCTACTAGAAATAAGAAATAATAGCTCCTCATCATGAAAAGTGTGATCAATTTAATGGGACTGTGGAACTGCTGTGCATAATGGTCCTTTCTATTATCAGTGTGTCAGTCATTCAAAATCAGAATTGTATTGCTGTTCTACAAATCTGCAATTAATCTGAACATGGCCCTAAAAGAGTACTTTTTATTCCTTAATTAGGGAGGAATTCCATATGTGTGCCAGAAAGATTTCCACATGCAATATATACCGAACCAACAACATACCCTAACCCTAACTTTAACCCTAACCCTAACCCTGGGTATGTTGTTGGTTAGGGTTAGGGTTAGGATATGTTGTTAGTTCGGTGTATTGCATGCGGAAATATTTCTGGCACACATATGGAATTCTTCCCCTTAATTACTATGATCAGCATACTGTCTAGACTATGCGTGTGCACGATTTGCCCCTTGAAATTTAACATCCCCCCCCTCCCAAATTCAATTATTAAATGCGTATCAATCTTTCCACCTCGTTTCTCTTTGTTTTTACTGTCCAAGCTAATGAAATTTTTGCTATCTGGTTCAAAGTTTGCACTAGTCTGGTTTGGAGAGTACCCTACTGCAGACGATTTCAATACAGAGAAGCATGTTACCAAGTTATGTCATTTGAGATGACTGGAATTGCTGTCTATCAAAGCACTTAATTCTATATTGGTTCATAAAACTCTCAACCTAAATTAGAGCTAATGTCAAAGCAATAAAGACTGTTACCGTGTTTTCTCCAGGTCATATAAGTTAGAGGCAACATTTCCCTTTTGAGTTTGAGATAAATTTGGGAGGGGGGTCTGTAAATTTTAAGGGTCATTTAAAAAATTTTTCCCACATTCTCTCCCATTTATGGACAGGAGATAATGGAGGACTGGTCTGCGTTTAATTAAGTTTTAGGGACAATTTCAAAATTTAAGGGGTACATCGGATGATTGTGTGGTGTGGAGAAATCACTGACTATTAACATCAAATTGGTTTTTGCTATTAAAATTACAGCACAGGATAGAGGGGTCACAACAGCGAGTCTGGTTTAATCTGCTATGTCAGTGCAAGGGGCGCACTCGAGTGCAATCTTGTGTCGGAAAGCTAATGCAACGTGTGAATGACTGACTAAAAATACAAAGCCTTAGCCATTGGTCTCAACTGAACTTACTCTTTGCCGGATATTTACATGAATTTATCTTCTAAATTCTATGAAAATGTTCCTAAAATCCATTTCACAACATATTATTTTGTAGCCTATGCCTCTTTAGTCCTTTACTTTCTATTCCAATGGGGTCAAAGACAAATAACACCTTGATTCTTAAAAAAACAAAATCGTGCATCTAATTATCTATTTTTAATATTATTACTTTTTTATACCATATTTGTATGAATCTCATTCTTCATGGAACTAGACTATCCTTATTGCCAATATTATTTATTTTTTTTTATTTGATGATAATGTTTAACACCAGAATTATGTTTAACTATTCAGCAGGTTTCCAAAGGGTTTCACCATTTCTAAATCATACTCTAGCTTTCAAAAGCCCACGCTGAAAATTAATGGAAGACTTGTGTGTGTATTGGGCAATACAAATATTCCTAATCTCCCCTCACCTCCAACCTCACGTCTGAAAAAGGTGGCAAAACTGGTCACTCAGCATTCTGTTCTATTTACAATCTCTTTTGTACCGGTACGACTGTTTATTCAATATCTGCGGACCTAATCTCCCTTCGATTCCAAATCTTGTCGTGATTCTAATCTCTATGTCACTGAAATCCCAGTTCAATGCTGCGTCACAATAGTGATGACAACAGATGTTTTTTATTTCCTTTAGAGCTAGATATCATACATCTGAAGGGTTAGAGATGGTTTCGTACACGACGAAAGGGCGAAGGATATCTAGATCTACTAAGGATCTGACATCTAGAGCAAGAAAAGTGACCACAGTAGTCCATTATGTCACAAACTACACCATGGCCATTCCCTTTTTTTGCAATGGACAACTGTGTATAAGTGTGTATGTGTGTGATTTATTCTCATTCATGGACCAAAAACACTACAACAAAGGCAGCTGTAGATCTCCTGTGTAATGAAATACTTAGCCTACTTATTTCATTTCATAACTTTGAATACACACAGCAACAAACACACTATCATCTATCATTCAAGGCAAAATAATAAAGCTGTCTTGGCACACAGGTTCCCCACAAATTTACCGGCGAGTCCAAACTATTATCTCGCTTTTTTTTTTCTCCCCTCCCGAGCTATCCGCCTCCCTATTCCCTTTCCTTTGATCTTTCGTTCCCGAAAATCCGACCTACCGTCATCTGAGACTGTGTTGCCTGACTTCTCCGAGCCCGCGAAGTTTCCTTGTAGAGAGGAATTCTTGCCCTGAAAATTAAAAAAGTTTACGTGTTTATTCAAATAACGTACAGTTTCAAAGCATTTGGGCTAAAATCTCGACGAAAAACCAAGCCTACGAGACCGGTGTGACCTCGAAAAAAGATCAAAGGCTCGGCATTTGTTTGAAGAGAGACGTGCACTCACCTCTTCCGATTCAGTGACAAGGCCCAACTTTTCCTCGGTTAAATTCTCCGAGGACCGCTTCTCCTCGTCCTTATTTCCTTCATCCTTGTACACCTTCACCTCATCAGTTGAATAAAAATCCTCTGATCCTCCCGAACTCATGTGAGGCATAGTCATATGTCCAGCACAATTTAATTTTTACACAGGATATTGACGGCCCTCAACACACGTTTTGAATCCGCCATGAATTCTATGCAAAAGCAATCTAATAACACCCAATTACTTGCGAGCATCAAAGCCCGTGAACCAATCAAATCGCTCCTTACAACTTAGTCATGCGCCGTGGTCCAATTTTAGCAACAGTGTTTCTCTCACGGTTCGGATGGTTGTTGTGTGTTGCTACAATACTTTCTGCAGCTTATCTGCCCTCCTTACTTTGTTAAATTAATTTCTCTCTGAATTTTCCTTTCACATTTTCTCTATGAAAATAAAAGAACATTTAGTTCTGAAAGTGTGGTTTGTCTCTTTCAACTTCACAAACGCGTTTGCCGAAAGCAAGGTGTAGAACCGAACACAGCTAGGCTAGACTACACTACGCTCTACCACACAACAAACACTGCACACGCTTCGCTTAGCGTCGAAGTAATCCGCGGGAAAGAAACAAACACACTCTTAACAAAGCGAAGTTAAATCACATGAACTTGAAACGGTGGTACAGGCTTATCATGAAACTTAACGAGAAGTTTTTTTTCTCTTATAACACAACAGAAATCGTGGGTAAAGCGACGGTACGATGTTGCTGCGACTCCGGTGAAGGCTGAAATGCACGCTTCCTATTCCAAGTCGAGCTCTGTCGTGGCGCGCATTCTTGTTATGCGATTGAATTGGATGTTTTCAAGGGGGGTTCCTTTGATCTCGGCGCGCGGCACAATCTTCCACATCGCGGCCTGGACGAATGCTCGCTAACCTAAAGGTCAAGAGGCGTGGGGTTTAGAACGCTTTGCAGCGGCGCTGTTGCACCAGAAGTGACCGGCCTAACAAAACTGAATAAAATTTGATGGGTGAAGGGTGGCAGAAAACAAGAGAGAGGGGTCCCTTATTTATAAAATTACGTATGCATGCATCATAGTTAGGCTGGACCAAACTTTCCAATCTATTTTTTCTAAACTTCGAATTAATGCGAGCCCTTGTCCCACTCCGCAGCCAATAAATTAGCATTTAAAATGTTACCCAGGCTTACACGGACAGCGTATAAAAGGCAAGGAGATGAAAAAGAAAAAAAAGTTTCCCACTCCTTTGATCTCAGCGCTTACGGCACTCCCTTGACCCGTGTGTTACCCTCGACGCTGCCCTCGTTCTTTAGTACATAGTAAGCAGGGACAGCACACGAGAAGTTAGGCTGTGGGCACGCATGAATTTTATTTAGTTTGGTCGGACAGTGGTTCATTGCCCAAGGCATGACTCAGACAGAGAAGCCATAGGCGTAGCGGAATGCTTCCAACCTTTTTTTTCCCTTGCGTGGGTCTTACCCAAGGTCCTATCCTACCCTCACAACGCCTTTTAATCCTTTTTTTTTTTCGCTTTTCCATTTTGGAATAAGTATCAGACTCCTCTACAAATTAAAAACTATAAAATAGTTTCTTCTAGTTCTACTTTACAGTAATGCCACTCTTCTTCTGAGAGCAGAGGAGACATCAGTCCGAGAAACTGCATAGTCTAACTGAAATTAAATGTAAAGACTTTTTTGTATTGAATCTGTATTTGTTCCTCTCTTATTATTGATTAATTGCCTCCGACATGCTCTCTCTCTGGATGATTCTGTATTTATGTACTTATAAGTAGATATATATATTACAACAACGTGATACAATCTATTTGATACCAGAGCGCAGAAAATCTAGAGATTTTCATGAAAAGTGAGTGTTTTTCCTGTTTTTCGAGAAAATTGTACATGGTTGAAAAATGGACGTAGGTAGATCTAAGCCCTACGTAGCTCTCTTGATGATAAATAGAGAAAAGGAGTCAAGGTAAGAGAGGGGTGGTGGTGGTGGGTGGATCGCCTCACTAAAACATGGGCGGATATTACGTAGGTGGTTACTATCCTCACTCCAGAAGCAGTGTCGACTAGATATGGAGAGGTTGAAAACCGAGTGTTGGTTTGTTTTTTTTTTTCTCTTTATTGAGATATTGGGGGAAGGATAGGATATGATTTAAATTTCGTTCATCCCTCCTCTAT
>JAWQUT010000450.1:521428-546642 GCA_033807755.1 Ellobium chinense
CCCAAACCCCGAACCCCCAACCCCAACCTTAAACAGTCTGAGCAAGCAGTTTAAAAATCGGAAAGGCAGAATGTAAAATGTAGACCATAGCTAACAAGAACTTCATAGGGCTCATCAAACCAGAACACTTGTACATACAGTACATCCCAGTCATAGGCAGATCGCCTTTCTCATTTCAGTGAGGTGTTTAGGAAAGGAGAAAAATGTTTTAACTTTGTCCCCCATGAGTTGAGTTATGCTGTTTTCTTTTTTTTAAATTCGAGACATAGGGCCTGGGCAAGTGCAGGTCAAATCATAACCAACCAACCAACCAACCAACCAACCAACCAACCAACCAACCAACCAACCAGCCAGGCAAGCAAGCAAGCAAGCAAGCAACCAACCAACCAATCAACCAACCAGGCAAGCAAGCAAGCAAGCAAGCAAGCAAGCAAGCAAGCAACCAACAAACCAGCCAGCCAGCCAGCCAGCCAACTAACGAAACAACACCATTTACCACAAAGACACTTCCTTATCAATTAGCTCACAATTCCTGCCTTTTTTCCTCCCATTTCTTCTCTCCCTCCGTCTCTCTTTCTTTTTCAAATTGCTCAACTACTTTTCTTCGTGGCCAAAGGTCTATCCTCCATCTGCACCAACACGGAGTCACAAAACCATCACTCGTCAACATTAATTTTATCCTGGTGAGACGTTGTCCCCACCTTTTTAAACCACATCCACACTACGTCGTGTGTCTCGTGGCTTGGAGGTCCCTTAGCGAAACATCTTGTGAGTCGCATTCTCAAAGTGAAGATTGTCAAGTCTGAGGTTTGTGGTTTCGACTCCCGAGGAGATGGAGAATTCTCGTCAGTGTTTTTGTCTGATGGAATGATCCTGTCGACATTTAGACCGAAGCACGCATTGATTTCAATGAATTTCAAATATTAGATCTACACATTTTTATATCCATTTCCTTTACCGTCACATTCAATGGGACGGTAAACTAGCGATCTGCAAAGTTTCCATGGGGTGTGAAATTTGTTACCCTTGAAATTCGGGGGAAGAAATGGTGCTTCTATGTGAAGCGTGTTATTGAATTTTATTCAACTTGGGACGGCGTCCAATCGCGCCTTCAACCTCTTTTATTCCCCGAACCGGGGAACCCAACCCTGCTCATT
Source organism: Ellobium chinense (assembly GCA_033807755.1). Classification (NCBI taxonomy): domain Eukaryota; kingdom Metazoa; phylum Mollusca; class Gastropoda; order Ellobiida; family Ellobiidae; genus Ellobium; species Ellobium chinense. Next base: position 522,586 of record JAWQUT010000450.1, read on the forward strand.
GTGTGCAGTTAGCTCCTTAATGCACCACTCTTGAATGTATAAAAATCGGGAATTCCCAATGACTGTATCCTTTACCATGGTAAGTGATTACAAACTATTGCTTGTTGGTGCGTATTGAATAAAAGCAACTTCGTATCATCAGCCCCCGTCCGTTCGTTTGTTCGTTCGATCTTGCCCTACTCAGTATCTTCTCTGACGAACTTGCGAACAACCTAGCCGAATCTAGCTATACATATTTGTGGACAACAATATGTCTTTTCTTCTTTCTGTTACTTCTTTTCTTTCTTTCCTTTTCGCCTCTTTTATATTTAAATGCCCTGTTTTTTTGGCTTGGGTCCCCTACAAGAAGAGACCATTATTTTTTTAATGCCATTGTGTGTTGCCACTGCGAAGTGACCACTTTCAGCATGTTAAGCCGTTGACATAATGAATTCAGAAAGGCAGAAGGAAAAGAGGAAATTATTTTGTCGTTTGTGTTGGGGACAGCGATTTAGGGGCACAGGCATGGGCGTCGCGATGGGCAAGACAGGACGAAAGGGGAGAGAATCGTGGTGCCTGGGAGATTTACGTCCCTTGTATTAAAAGAGGGATAACTTTTGGTGGGTCATAATGTATCATAATATATTATATAAAAGTAAACCTGAGAGTCTGCCTTTCTCTGTATCACCGTTGTTGTGGATTGCAGAAGAATCAGATTTTCAGAATTGGTTAAATACGTTCTTGTCTGGGCCTAAGCCGGAGAAAGTCAGGGAAATACTCTCCGTTTGATTTTGCTCGTCTTTGGTTTGGTTAAATTATTTCCATGAGATTCCTATCGCCTGTTGGGGATACCATTATAAATACTACCGGGCCTTTCCATGGCGATACCTCTCGGTGCACGTTTGCATCTCAAGCCATTTCTTGCTTTGTTGTTGGGTCAGTACTCTCAGTAAGCCTAAGTCATGGCCAAACCATTCGCAGAATGGGAACCTAGTCTAATGTACAATAACGGTATCATCAAGCTGGAATCTCCGCTAGACTTGAGGGCTAGCCACTCTATGGAAATGCCGACTTTAGCCTCTATATCTTAGGATGGCGAGAACCGGGAAGACCAGTATGCCATAGTACCTCACTGGGTCGAATTCCAGGAGACGAGTCTTAGTTCGAGCTTTTGGAGTATTCGAGTTCGTGAGTAAACTTTGATACAGATAATAAAAGCTCGTCACTATGATATTACAGCGAGTGTGTGGGTTTTCCCGAGAACATAATGTCTTGTCTTATTTGGAATCGTGGGATCCTACCCTAAGCAAGGAGCAAGGAGAGGGATTTGTATGTGTGTGTTTGTGTGTGTGTGTGTGTGTGTGTGTGTGTGTGTGTGTGTGTGTGTGTGTGTGTAAGAGGGGGGGGCTATGCTTTGGTGCTGGCTCTCGACGCCCCTTGGTTGTCTGTGTCCCCGCACGAAACTGAGCAATCAAGCAATGCCAGTCAGTGTCATGGGCAGAACAATGGAAAACAAAATGATGGGTTCAGCGCTAGTGGGCGTTCCTCTTTCCATTGTTACCGAGTTTTTAATAAGCATATGGAAATAGAAATAGAAGAGAAGGGAAGGAGCGGGCAGGGACAGAGATGTATTTCCGGATAGAGAATAGGACGAGAGTTCAGAGAAAAAAGAGAGACAGGAAAAGTGAGAGAAAGAGAGGGGGGCAGGGGAGAGAGAGAGAGAAAGAGAGAAAATGAGAGAGAGAGAGAGAGAGAGAGAAAGAGAAAGAGAGAGAATGGATGAACTACAGATGAGGGAATAGTGAATGTCTGGGATGGAACATAAAAGGTGAAAGAGATACATGGTGAAAAAGGTGGGGTTGTGACTAAAGATGGGAGGAAGGATGGCAAGGGGAGAAAAAGAGAGGATGAGAGGAGATTTTTGAAAAAGACAAAATAAAAAAACACCGAAAAAACGAGGATGTGGAGGGGAGGTGCGAAGAAAATAAAAAAAATTGGGGAAGGGGGAGGGAGAGGAAAGAAGAGGAAGAGAAATGGAAGTCATGAGAGTGAAAGACCGAAGGATGAGAATATTTGAGACAGTTTGAGGAAATTACGATAAAATAATAAATGAATCCACAAAATGAAAGTAATGATGCTTATATCGCCATTAGCGAAGTATACCAATGTGAAAACAAGGTCGCTTTGAAGGATGAAAACCACAACAGGAACACCCTTCACTCAAAGAAAACTGCGTAAGAATTTCAGGCCTCAAATGGTCAAGTTCAGGTGGGGCATCTTCACCAAAAGAGTCACTTCAGATCAAGTTCAGTTCACTATATGGAAAAAAAAGCCCTAAGATCAAGTTTAGCTTAATTCTATGAACATTTGATTAATTTCCAGATCAGATCAGTTTGGTTTTTGAAATCGGCATTCGGATCTGATTTTCGAAGTGGTTGTGAATTTACCTGAAATTTGGGTAGCAATTTCAATCAGATACCCAAAATAGCCATAGTTCAGAGCCAGTTTAGTTCGTCCAAAAGAGTTATTAAGCTACGATCAAGTTCAAGGGAATTGAACGTAAGTTCACGAACTGCGTTCATATGATCTCAGCTCTGACAACACCGGTCGAGTTATGGGCTGCAGCCGAGTTGAACGATTTTTTCGTTGTTTTTGGTTTAATAATAGACATGGTATGTGTAAAGAACAGTGTTTATAAGGCAGGGTAATGTGACCCGGATCTAAGTCTTCGCTACTCTGCACACCCCCGCCACACAAATGCGGAAAAAGCGTACACAAAGCCACATCTCCTGACATATTGTTCTTTCCACACTTCCCATAACGAAGAGGGATAATACACGACAACACGACTTAATGCTGGAAAGAGTCACGGCCCTTGGCCCTAATCCAGTGTCAAAGGTACCAATAATCTACTGGCTTTCTCAATCGCAGCATCGAATGGGAAATATCAATAGATTTGTGTAAACCCCTAAAACATCTGTCACAAATGGGCAATCCATTAAGCAAATAAAACAGAGATGGGCTCATGTAAGCCACAATCCAAGTTCGTCTCTAACCCTTTGATGTGCCTGAACCAGCCCAGCGGAACGAAACGCAGAGAGCATAGCGACCTCATAAATGAATGGATTGACGGGGAAAATCCATTTTCTACAATAAACCCACCATCAAACAGGACTTTCGACAATGCTTCAATATCAGGTCTTCATGAACACTTGCACTCTTCCTCAAAGAATTAACTGGTCTCTTTTTTTTTTTGGTCTTTTTTGGGCACCAGCCTGTCGGTTGGCTTGTGTTGATCGCTTATCAGGTAACAGTTAGGTGGGTCGTTTAGCACGTTTTGCATTACGTGAAACTTAATGGATGGTTTGCACCTACTTTTGAACTGCAAGCTGCGGGCATCGGTCAAATTATCACATCATTTTGCACACTTACAGGTTATACAGTGCGATTTCATCAACTCGCGTTTCAGTTATGAAGATGCCGATGTTTTTTTTCCCCTAACGGCTACATAAGGTTTTACCCCTCTCATTAATCTATTCAGGATCCCATGCCAAAATACTTTCCACACATGTTGGTTAGCTCTTCCTCCAAATTTTGACACATAGAGAACTGCCTTTAATCCAATCAGATTTTGAGAACTTAGGCAGTGAAGCACGCTACCTAGTATTTCAGGCCTTTTCACTCAGTAAACAGGGTAACCTTACCCATCTAGCAACAACTACAAAGTTTATACTTGAGTGACTAAACCTCACCTATGCTACAAAAGTATTTGCACCTATCTAAGCCTTTGAATTTCAAATTCAGCCCCTTTCCCCCCTCCCTATGGCCAGTTTTCTGATTTTATAGGGACTATTTAAAATTGCATACTCTTATGCCAGGTGCTATTGGCATCTTCATACCTTGAAAGGAACGGCTTAGGACTTACAGTGTGTAAAGCTTTCGAGTAGTCTATGTGAAATAAATGGTATAGAACAAGAACGAAGGTTTTGCTGTGAATAAATGAGGAATTTTTTAAAGTTCAAGAGGAAAGGCCTTGAATTTCCACTGTATAGTAGAGCCCCTTGAATTTGGGAATAATCTATCCGTGGCAAGAAAATCTAAACCCATTTCGTTCCCCCCTTTTTTTTTTGGTCTTTTCGCATGCTTAATAACTATTGGAATCGAAACAGTCCAAAATATGTGTTTGATAGTGAAAACAAAGTTAGCAAAATAACCAAGAATAATTATACAAGATTTGACGAACTCCGAATATTCATCAGAGGTTAGAGAAATATGAAAAATTCACAAATTTGATAAATTCTATGGATGCGACGTGTCAAGATGTCTAAGACATTGATTAACTTCCTCTGCATACCCAATGGAAGACAGGAGCAATATGGAGCACTGTGGCCGAATGGTTGCGGTGTTAGACTCAAGATATAAAGATCGTGGGTTCGAATCCTGATTAGGATCATTTTGTACATGCCATGAAAAAAAAAGCATTTCACCCACATTTTCCTCAGTCCACCCGTCTTAAAATGGGTATGTGGCTACAGGCAGTGAAAGCAATTATCAGAAATCTAGTGGTCAGTGCCTGTACATGGCAGCGGCACTGTTTATTCCCCAGGGAGTTGAGAGGGTTCCATAGTGATCTGGCCTGCTGGGATAATAATGATATGAAGTGGTGTGAACGAGCATCAACCTGGATACAAGACTTAAAAACTGCGATATTAAACAATATCAGTCACACAGGCGATTTAATAAGTTTCACAGGAATTTTTTTCCCCCCACACTTTCGGCCGGTGGTAATAACACGCGTACATATTATGTATGCCTGTAAAAAGTTCAGATGGTGTAATGTTGTATAAAAAGTGAAATTTCATCACTGAAGTATTAAAACACAGCAATATCAACAAAGAGCAGACAACACAATTCATTATCCATCATTATTTCATTGTCAGTTTTTGAAAAGAGCTGTTCGAAGATTCAAACGAATTGTGAATCAGACTGGGAGACATTTTGTCTGTGATCATATAATTATAACGTCATATTCTTCATGCAATAAGTTCATAATGAGGAAAAATGAAACAATAAGACAAGATAAGATAGAATTACATAAACTTTATAATAAGACATAAATATAGTATATTATATAGATTATATTAATATAATATAATATATAAGACATACTCATGATGTTTCCAGAAAAACGCACATTGCAGTATTAAACATTAAATTAATGTAATAACCACTCCAGCTGAGTTGAGTAATTCACTTTGAAACTAATAATAATTATTATTATACATTACATTTATATAGTTTCATTCCAATGGCAGGATCTGAGCGTTTACTACATTGACAGACTTACAGATTAATTCATCATCTCAATATTCACTCTTCTATTCATCTCTCTCCCCCTCTCTCTCTCTCTCTCTCTCTCTCTCTCTCTCTCTCTCCTCTCTCTTGCAGACCACCACACGCATCTATCTGTAACCATTCATAATCATCACACTAGCGAATATCTCATCTGAAAAAACTAAGCCTTGACCAAACACATTATTATGTGCACATTTGGAGCAGAAATATCAGGTCAGGAGGTTTCAGGTCAACTACCCACAAAAGACCTCAAACCTATTGCAACAATCCGCATCACCCAATAGCAGACAGACCAACGCAATTGCCATAACTGGAACATAATACTGTATAATATGATATAAAATAAGGGAATACCTTTATGTAATACCTAGGCATTAACATCTCAATACGAAACCATATCAACTCATGAAATCTGACCAGCCATCATTTTCATTGATGCCGAGTTATGGCGCGGCCTTCGTCTTGTCTACTTAGAGAGACTGTATGTTTTCAAAAAAACATTTCCTCTTCGGAAAAGTTCGTGAAAGAGCCAGTTGTTGTTTTTAACTAACAGAAACAAAAGAAGTTGTTTCCCTTTAGCTTCAAGGGTTGAAAGTAACGCTGCCTCTGTTGTTTGCTGTCAATAATGCGCGTCATGTTTTCTGCATTACAAATCTCTGGAAAAGGACAGTGTCTCTTCTGAAAGCATAGAATGCTGTTCCTTCTACTGAGCTCGCGATAACTTCCATTTCCATTCTACTCGCTATAACTTCGATGCAAATTGAGCCAGGAAAGGTCATAGTCAAGACTACCGGAATTTGAGCATAGAGACTTTTACATTTTGAACATAGTATGAAGGAAAAAGGCTCTTCAGGTAGTAAGAAAGAGTAAAGTTTTGTCTTTTGCGGTATTTTTTTTTCTCTTTCTCTTTAATTTCGCGCGAGATTAACGCTGGCCGGAAGAAGTTTCGTTTTTACTCCCCAATCTCGCCGATGTAATCTAGCTCGTGATTGGCTAGTTTTCACATGGACGGCTGTCATTTCAGACGGCTTCCGGTTCTTCCGCGTTCAAAGGAACCAAATTGTTAGTCCCTGAAATCATGCGAACTTTGGAGCTGATTCCTAATTACACCTCTCGCTTGTCTTTAGCTCACTTGGCCTCAACATCGTCTTTCTTCATCATTTTCTCTGCTTTTCTCCTTTTCTGTCTACATCATTCTTTCTATCTCTAGCTCCGTCCCATTGTGGTCTCATCCCTCTCCTCTTCTTTTACAAAGCGCTGTTTTCATATTTCCCTCTGCTTTTTTTTTCAAACTTCTTTGAACTCATCATTCTCCCTTCTATCCTTCATTCCTCTGTCTTTATCTCTCTTTTTTTGTCACTCTAGATCTTCATTACGGTACTCTCTTTCTCTTTCTATCATTGCCATCCTCCCCTGTCTTAAATCTCCACAACTTTCTTCAGCTCTGTATCTTTCTTCATACTTCTTATCTTATATCACACTCTCTTCTCTCACTCTTCCTTGTCTTATTCTCTCTCTCTCTCTCTCTCTTTTATATTCATCCTTCTGTCTTCATTTTTATTTTTTTTTCATCGTCTTCAACTTTCACTTCTTTCCTTCTTCATCCTCCTCTGTCTTTTTCAACTCCCCCATTCCTTGCACTTCACTTCTTCATCGTTCTTGCTTTCCCTTCGACTTCGGAATATTGGAATACTATCTGTATAATATACCCAAGGTCTGTAAGTGTCTGATGTCACGTCTTGCATTCACAGGATCTTAAATCTTGAGGGTAACATTGAACATGCCCCGTGTGTTCGTCCGAGAAAATAGCTTTCGTGTCAAACAACTCGCTTTTCTTGTAGGAACACCCTGGCATGTCTCTTGTCCAATATGCCTTTGTGGACGTCTTTGAAGAAGGCAAAGTTGATATAATTTTGGCTAAGTGAGTGGATGAATGAGCTGATGGGTGAGGAATTTTGGAATCTAACGAGCAGGAAGCGGTTCGTAGCCAGTGAAACAGGTAGGTTGGTTGGCAGTTCGGAGGGGAGGGAGTAGTTAGGTAAGCAAACAGGTTAATAGGTAGATTATGGTTAGTTAGAAAGGTAGGCAAGTAGGTAGATAGATAGGTTGGTAGTTAGTTAGTTAGAAAGATAGGTAGGCAGATAGGTAGGTAGGTAGACAGGCAGGCAGATGGGTAGGTAGGTAGGTAGGTAGGGAGGTAGGTAGGTAGGTAGGTAAAAGGTACAGCGGAACCTCAATATTAGGTATTTATTTAATAGGTACATTTTGTTATTAAGTATGAATTTCACACGCACCAGTTCATTACTATTCTCTCATTTCGTTACAGTTTACCTCATTGATAAAATAATATACTTTCCTCCTAGCACGAAAGACATCTTTATTATCGAAGTTCTACCGTAGTTTTATGAATAGGTAAGTAAACTGACAAACAAACAATCAATCAATCAAGCAATCACTAACAAACAGATCAATATGTCAGTAATCAAGGTAGTAAGTTAGTTCGCCTATATTAACAGGGAAGCGAATTGACCACGCTATGTATGAACGAGTAGAATTTAAAGCTGATTTGAGTTAGAAAGTTTGCGTAAGTTGATAACAAACATCACTTCGTACATTACACAGTCATCTCCTTTCGATAACTCCAGAAAGGCACAGATTAGGTTGCGGTTAACAGACAATGTGATTAAGCAAAACTGTTGGTCTTGACTTAAGGTTACTTAAAGAGAAGATTTTCACTTTGTAGGGAAGACATTTTGGAATTAAATGGAAAGTGCATGCGAATAACCAGTTTGTGATTAAGCGAACTGGACTACATTGTTGAAAAAACACAGACCTGCCAGGCTATCGTGCAGGGCGTAGTAAAAACTTGTTTTGTTGCAAACTGTCTCATTCACAATTGGTTTACATTTATAAGAGCCAAAAAACACTAACGACCCCATGTAAAAAGTCAAGTAGATCCGCCCAACGCCAGGTCAGCCATTGTATTTTTTTACACAATTATGAAGGCTTGCATTGCTGATGTTCGTGCATAACTTAAATATTTACCCATTTAACTTATTATCATTCTTCAAAGTGACCCCTGCCTCCTTCTTCATTTCCCTCCCACAGCCAGTTTTTCCTTCGGTGCGAGGCTCGGAAAAAATGAAATGTACGGTCGATTGCAATTCGTTTAAACGCATGTTTGGAATATTATTGGGCAGCATGGCTGAATGGTAACCCGGGATCTGAAAGTGGCGGGTTCAAATCTTGCCATAGTCATGTTGAGAGTGTCTTGGAAAAGCAGTTTATTCACATTATCATCGGACCAGTCGGCTATGAGAAATGTAGAGGCTGAGGGAGGGGCATCTGTGCTGGCCGTCGAAGCTCTTGGTCTAGCTGCAGTGACTGTGCTTGGGTCAGCTTTTCTGCAGGTTTTGTTATCCTATAGCATGTTTGCCTTACCTCCCTTCATGGCTGAAAGATGTCACATGCGATTAGACTTAGGGCTGTTCTGATTGGTTATAAATTAGATCTAGGTCAAATGGTTTCTGATGTTTTTGTTTTGACGGGTATTAATCTGCTTGTCCCGGTAGAGGAAGTTAGTACTGACTAATATTTCGATCTTTTAAAATGCAGTGGCCCCACTGAAAGTGCAGCTTTGTGCCATCAAAAAAAAAACAAACCACCTGAATAACACAAGTTACAAAGCTTCTAAAAAATACACCCTCAGAAATTTGGTCCAAGGGATGGGTGTGTTATCAGGCCTACACTATATTTCGATACCGATTACACTGATATTTGTCGCCGAGAGTATTAAATATCTTCTAACTCTATGTTAGCAGGTCGAGCTTCATTGGTTGAATACAAAGTAAACTTCTATAGGCTATCTAGCTAGTTTAGTTTAGCTTACCTGGCCACTGTCAAGACTTAGTGTTGCTCTATTTAGTTATTTACACCTCACGAATACTGGAGCAATCGGTATCGATATACATGAAAATATCAAAAAAATTAAGCGGGCCACGCGAACTTTCTTACCAGTGTCCAGATTTAGCGTTTTCAGTTATGATTCGAGTAGTGCTCGTGTTATCCGATGGTCAGATCTTATGTTCGTACACACAATAATGTTTCATTTTCCATTGTCCTTTTTCTTTCATCGTTCTCTTTTTACTCTTTTTAATATTGTTTCGTGATGCTCTGCATCATCCAGGGTAAATATTTTTTTAGTCGTTGTTGTTGTTGTTGTTGGCTGTTGTTGTTGTTGTTGTTGTTGTTGTTGTTGTTTAAGAGTCTAAGAATAGGGCAACCCAGCTCTAGGGAATAATTACTACCGTCATATAACAAGTCAACCATTCTTTTAAAAATTTATTCATTTTGTAGAGGCATGTGAGATTAAAAAAAAAAAAGGTTACACCTGAACATACCTACTTTACATAGCTATGCTATGGATCAATAAATAAATGAATATGAACCAATAATCTTATCTTATCTTATCTTATCTTATCTTATCTTATCTTTTGAATATGCGGTATTTATGTTCAGTCTACCTAAATATTGTACCAGATTTATTTCATGAACGTTTTAAGAAAGGATCTTCCATAATTCCAATTTTGAAAAGATAGCTAAATCTAGAAAGTCTACAAAACACAAGTAAAAACATCAGTGGCTTGAGTAGTTTTTAATTTGTCGGATAATTGTCCTTTTTAGACACTTCCGAGCATCTCAGAAATAATATCTCGTGACGAGGACCAGCAGGGTTGAGTTTAAAAACTTGACTAGCTTCCAAAACAGCAGTTATTTATTTATTTATTTATTTATTTATTTATTTATTTATTTATTTATTTATTTATTTATTTGTTTATTTATTCGTTCATTTCATTCAATTAATTTTTTCCATTAATTCATTTATTTATTCTTTAAACTTTCTGTTTGATTCGTTTCTTCCTGAATCTGTTTGCTCTTCCGCTAACAATACATGCTTACGATCACGTTTTTTATTTTACTTGTTTTCGTCCCTCGCAGACGACATCCAACGCTAGCTATAATTATAGTGCTTTAAGCGTAGGCGGTCCCAGGTTTTCACTCACGATTTTTACGTAATGGCTCCCATAATGTTTGCCCCTGCGTGATCCACTTCAAAAGAATAATTGCATGGACAAGTTTTAACGACTTAAAATTGTTCACATATACTGCCAAACAATAACGTCATTTAGAAGTTCTAAGACTGAAAGCTAATTATATTTACAAATTGTATGAAACAGAAGGAAACTTGTCATGAAATCGCCAGTGCATGCGCCGTTTTCAGAGAGCACGATAGAAAATTTACTTCGCTGATAGCACTGTCAGAAAATATGTAAATTGAGCTTCGCTGCATGCACGTGTTGTGTAAATTGATTTTGCGTTCGCATAATGTTGCGGCGAAAAATGTTTGTATTTATGGAGAATGAAGCATTAAACGCACGATAAACTAACAGAACAAAGAAGATGAAAGGAGTTGTTTTGTCCCGTTGGTGCGCATGTTTGATGGTGCGCATGTATGCCGGTGGCCCAGCGGTTGTTAAGCTGTTGTTGTTTTAGATGATGATGGTAATTAGATCGTGATCTTAGGCCTGAAGAAAGTTCACCAGTTTTGAAATATATGTCATCTTGCGACCTTTACTTCTTAGTGATTAAATCACATGTCATTTTTGTACATTTTGTAATGACGACCATCATTAAAAAGTGCCCAGAATTTCTGCAATGATCAATGACGAGCCATTGACACACTGTCAATACCTCATTCCTCCCCGCAGAACTATTGCAGTCATCATCATCATCATCATCATCATCATCATCACTTCCACCACCACCACCATCATCATTTTAGATTAATCTAAACTTAATTTACTCTCACTTTCTCTTCACAAACATTCTAAAATTGTTTAGAGGGTCTCTTTTTTAGTCATCATCATTATCGTTGTTATCATGATCATCAGCATCACCACCATCACCACCATCACCATCATCATCATCATCACCACCACCATCATCACCATCACCACCACCACTACATCATTGTGGATCAGTGTGCTTGTACTCTCTAATGGCGTTCAGTATACAAATTCACACTGGTGCACGTTCCAGTAAAGTTTCCGTCTTCTTGTATACAGTGCGACGAAGATGATGTCACTGATCTGTATGGAGACTCTTAGAAACTTGAGAGCTTGAGCATTAACGATGGGATCTTTTATCATCGTAAGCATTACATTATCTAAGCATGTTGAACGCTTAAGGTTGCATTCAGCACAAATGCACTAATTTAATTCTTATGAAGATAAAAGATCCCATCGTTAATGCGCAAGCTCTCAAAAACTCACAACTAGAAAAAAACCTAGAGTATTTACAACCTATCTGACCTCGGACATTTTAAATCATTAAACATTACCTGTCATTCATGTCGTTTTCCATGCCAAACAACGCAAACATTAGTTATTCTAGTCTTATTTATAACATGAAATTATGTCAATTTAATCTTGCCTTTTTTTTTTTTTTGGCCCTTTCATCGAATGGGAACAAAATCGGCACGTGGTAAATAGACTAGATTTTATAAGACATCTCTCTGCTCGTCATTTTTGTGTCACAAAACACTTGTCTCATGAGATTTATTCGCTTTTTTTTTTTAATCACAGGGTGATTTTTTAAAAGAGGTTTTCTTTAACAGCAAATGATTATTAGCCTATAAACTGTATATATCATTTACAGAGGTTTCAACGTTCGACACCTGCATTTTTTTGTATATTGGGAGTTTGTAAGAGTGTGCCAAAACAGAGCATATTGATGCAAACAACAATTACAAATAGTAATAAAATACACTTTATATAGTTCACTCGTAATAAAACCCACAAACTTTTCTATATTAATAAAACGCTTCTGCCAAATGTGTGTCACAGATTTCTTGAGAACTACCTAACGTAAAAACATGCGGTTTTCACCTAAATTCGTAGAAAAATACACAAAAGGTAACTATACACATTAGTCCTCTTTATGTTTTCTACCCTTTTTTTAAAAACAAGAATGTGTATAGCAACGAAATACAATTTCCGATATATCTTTTAAATCCGCCCGATTCGCCAATCGTCCAACTTTTTCACGGAGTCTAATGCATTCGTCTATGATGCCTTTCGGTGCGCTAGGTATTCTTTCGCCGCTGGTGCGTTGCCTGCCTGCCCATTTGTAAAATGGGGTGTAAGTCTTGTTCGTATATATAAACAGATCTACACAAGCTATACTAAATGCTTATACACTTGGACACGCTCAAAAGAAGAGACACTCTCGAACTGTGTATTGAAAAATTTAACACAACGTTCCTAATTTGCGGAATCGGCAGTTCTTCTGCAGGGAACAGAATCATCATCATCATCATCATCATCATCATCATCATCATCATCATCATCATCTTTTTAAAAAATATAGAAACTCACAAAACTGTGGCATGAAAAATTTGATAAAAGTTTCAAATTTTCGGACCTGTGTCCTTCAGGAAACATCTTCATCATCATCATCATCATCATCATCATCATCATCATCATCATCTGCATCATCATCATCATCTGCAATAGCTAGAGAACATTTCCAATTTTCAACTGAGCATTATACATAATAATTATAGCTATAATCTAAATCATCATCATCATCCATCATGTCTCATTTGTCACCTCATCTTCTTACCATCGTCCTTACACTGAGGCGGCTTCGTGGGTGGCACTGGTAGGCCGTGGAGCTGAACCCTAGCTAAGTGCATGGGCCAGGCAGTGTGTGTGTGTGTGTGTGTGTGTGTGTGTGTGTGTGTGTGTGTGTATGTTTGTGTGTGTGTGCGTGCGTACGTGCGTGCGTGCGCATCTCCGTGTGTTTGGGTCTGTGAGTGCGCGTACGTGTATGTGCATGTGCAGACAGAGGCTCATAAAAAAGTTTGTTTTGATGGGGAATGAGAGAGGGGTGAGGGCTGGGGGTGAGGGGGGNGGGGGGGGGAAGGGAGGACAAGCGCGCACAGGGCACTTGACTTCATACACACAGACAGACCGCCCGATATGGTTACACAAATACCACGTATTGGCTCACATGTTTATATTGATATTTTCTGTGTAAATAGACCTAGAGAGATCCCCCACCACTTGCACGGCTTTAGGTCAGCAGGTCAATGGTGCCGGCATTCCTCAGGACATGTTTACAGGGGCGGAAACCTAAAAGAGAAAGGTAGGACCTTGCGGTACCACCTTACCTCTCAAATATATACATAAATACAGTCGGCAAACCAAAAAGGGGAGGAGCCCTATTGGCCCTCCCTCTCCACTAATGGGGACCCCCATCTTTTTTTTGTCATTACATAGAAGATAAATAAACATAAGCTTGCTATACCACGAATATAATGTAAGCATAAAGTTCCATCAGATATGTCATCTGCTCTTCTCGCTCCTCCCGTTCCCCCAACAAGAAAAACATCATTTATTCTATAAACAATGACACTTAATTAGCTTCAAGCTTTGCTCCGCCCCTCTCGTCTGATTGGTTGTAAATTTGACATTGGGACTGCCCATTCCCCTGCTCTTTCGCCACCACCCTCTATGTTCTTGATTATGTATTGAACTAACAGCAATTACACAAATACAAATATTATTCTATACCTTTTGATTAATTAGGTGCAAATATATTAAGCAGGTCACGCTGTATGTGACATAGACTGGAGTACGGTTCTATTTATTTGTTTTGGCACCGAATTTAAGGTTGTACATTGCTGCTTGGTTGAGCTTGCTTAATCACAATCCCCGTCAATCGCAGATTTCGCCTAATCGCAACAATTTTGTTCTGAGTTAATGGTGTGTACTACTATCGAAAACAACCAGCGTTGTTTCTAGTCACTCGCACTATTCGCGTAATCGCAACGGGTTTTTTTTTTTTTTTACTTAATGCCTTGTAAGGGAATCGAAAGTAAGAAGTCCCGCTTTTATCCTATTCTCCACTTAATTGCAACCTTTTCTACATCACCTGGAGATGCGATTCAGCGAAGTCGATCGAACCTCTTATAAAAGAAACTATCTGGCTTTAGTTCGCAGATTACTTTGTATAAAGTCATATGGTTCTTTTACTTGTCTATAATGTTTTACTTGATTAGGTGAATGCAAATGTAAGGGGGGTGTGTTTTTTAAATTATACGTTAAACTTGATCAGTGTACATGCATTGAAAAATTGTTATAAAATATAAAAATGAAGATACGACTTTTAATTACTACACAGGGAACATGTTGACAATGCTATACAATATTCTATATCTCAGTCATAGTGCACGCAAAAATAGAATAGTATACATATTTATATAAATACACATATTACAGATGAAATCTATGACAAAATCATTGCTGGTCGCAGTGGTGCAGAGCACTTAGTCCCATCAGTTCTAAAGCCAAGTACTTAATTACACATGAGTGGAGGAAAGAATAGAGTTTAGACGTCTTTCTCAAGGACACCTTAGCACAAACCATCCAACTCAAAGAGTCAAACTCACAACCCTCAGACTTGACAGTCTTCATATTGTCAATACGACTCGCAAGCCAGACAGCCAGAGTGTTGCCGCGTCATAAATACGAACGTCACATTTTTTTCCTCTTGTGAATTAATGTTTTTATTTGTTGTAGTGTTTTTATTGTTTTGTCTTGTGATTCGATAAACTTTCTGATACTGATTTTGAATCTATCTATAATGTCTTTGCACGCTTATTAATTATTGACATGTGATCTCCAAGTAGCACGTGACAAAATTTTGTTAGTGCAACATCAATGACACATAATCTAATGCTCTCTCGCTCTTTCATGGCGATAAAAATGTCGCTCGGAACGACTTAAAAAAGAATTTTAAAAATCTGATATTCGAGTTTATCACGTGCGCATAAATGGCCACGTCTTTTTACGTCATCGTTCGGAGTGAAAACGTCTTTACTCGTCACAGGAAGTTCACATAAGTGAACTGACCTGTCGATTCCCACGTATTCCTGAGGTCAAAGTGTCACGCGTCTCCTTCACACACAAAATCCACCTATCCGAAAATCGGGTTAACCGAAGCTATGAATTGGATTTCACAGTGGACTGGGACTTGGAAGTTTTTTTGATTTGTGTTCGAATTTCATCTAATCCGATCGTGAGACGGCTGTCCACTACTCAGATGGATTCATAAACACGCTGTTAATTCTGAGGGGAAGAAATATCCAGTTAATTTAAAATTGATATGTCTCGTCTAGAGCAACCCTCTAGGGGTATGCTATTCTGGCAACAAAAAAAAAATCTCTGAAATTCCACTCCCTTTCAAGAGAATATTCAGTCAGCATTAAATTCTCTCATAATATTACACTCGAACAGAAGCGTAGCGAAGGGGGATTTTTTTTGTTAATCTAGCACTTATATCAGTTTTGTTGTTGTTGATGTTGCTGTTGTTGTTGTTGCAGTTGTTGTTGTTGTTGTTGTTGTTGTTGTTGTTGTTGTTGATGGTGGTGGTGGTGGGGAAAGTGCAAGATGTAGACTTATCTGTTGGTTTGTTCACTAAGCTTATCTATTGCTATGAAATGTTGCATGTTTGATATGCTGTTTTTTTCTATTTTCTTCGGTTGAATCAAACATTTCTTTCCTCCTCTGGGACATTAGCGTTGATTGCTGGCTGTCTGAAACTATATATGACTGCTTATGCGTATGTAAAAATAAAAAAATAAAGAAAAAAAATATCGCTATATCTTTGTTAACACCGCTATTTTCACGATGCAAAAAATTCTGTAGACTGCCAATGTAAACCAAATCACAGTAAAATTGCCAACTGCCATTGTAAAACAATCACAGTAAAGTTCTCCTTATGCAGCGATGTCAACAACTTTGAGCAACGATGACACCAATCAAACACACCACGGCGAAACACTTTTAGGTCAAACAAACTGAAATATTAAGATCTCCTTCGCCTTGCTCCATCTAAAAGTAGTGGTGAGATGGTTAGCGATTCTCCTTACGCCAAAAGAAATTGAAGCTATATTCGGCACGCACAAGCTTTGCAATGTTCGAATGCTTAAATAGTGCCGTCCAAGGCCGTCAGACCTCTCTTCGAGTTGCAGCCAAATCGCATACGAAAACGCCAAAAAGAGCCAAACCATGTCTGGAATGAGCTGACCAGGGTCAAGATTTGGCATGAAGCAGAGATTTACTGAAGTGTTTATTTTATTTATTGGTTGTTTTTTTTCCGGAATAAAGTTAGTCGCATTTCGTAATAAGCATAATAAACTATAATTAAAATATCGCGACTTGCAAAGCACTTATTTGCATCGCTACTTTCGTATAAAGCGCCCCGCGATAAATGTATTCGAATGGATACGGAATCAAGAACCGCACAATAAAATCCGCATGTTAATATAATATAGATCCAAATCATATCATTATGTCCTAGGCGAAATTCTTTGACAGCGACGTCGGCAACTGAAACTGACTACATTTTTATGAATGTGTTAGGCTTTCACGAACATTTTCAGCACACTTAGGGCTATATCAGAGATGGACCTCTAACAGGATTCGAACCTAGGACCTTTGGCACCAAAGACAAGCACACTATCTCTCGGCCACGCTGCGGGCAACAGACCACTTAAAATGCTAGGTGATAAATGTCATATTATAATGGCATGAGAAATCCAGACATCCTGTGGCTGGCAACAATCTTGTCATGATAAGTGACCCCCCCCCCCCNNNNAAAAAAAAAAAAAAAAAATAATGCAACATTAAACTATGGGACTGAAAAAATTTTAAAGAAAAATGAGGAGAATGCCGGTTTTCGAAGGGATTTCTGTATAGTGAAATATTGTTAATGATTTTTGTTGCCCATCTTGACAATAATGTATAAACTTAATATTAGGAAGAAACACGCAGGCAGTGGTCAGATATTGTACTGAAATTTTGGCCATACTGAGAAGTAAAAAAGTAAAAAAAACGAAACAAAAAAGTAACCTCTCTCTCTGTATATATCTATATAAAACCCTGGGATCACAGATCTGTAGACGCTTTGTAATACAATCGGGGTTATCTAGAGCATCAGCTTCTCTATTAGCGCAAGCTCCGGTCTAGGCCGAGTGAAAAATGATAAAAACGGAAAGGAAAAGTAGTTAGAAGTGCATAAGAAATGATCAGAGACTGCAACGAAAGTTTGCCAACGTTAAAAACAAAAGTGGACACGAAACAAAATTTTTAAAATATAGCATTATACAGATTTTGAACAGTTTTACAGCAGGAAAGGCTGCATCTTTCTTAGCTCGAGCCTCTGTCTTCGGGTGAACGAAAAATGAAAACGATCAAAGGAGAGTGTAGCTACAAGTGCAGCAAAGGTCCGGTGCTGCATCAAAATTTTGGCCATTTATGTTATACAAGAAAAGACACGAAACAAATAAAATAAAAAGAAGGATTATACAGATTTTGAACCGCTCTACAGTTCGGCTGGAGCCATCTATAGCATCAGCTTCTCTTTTCGTTCGAGTGTCGGTCTTGGGGTGAACGAAAAATGAAGAAGACCAAAAGGAAAAAAACAAACTAACGAAAGGAAAGGAAAGAGGAAAACTGTAATCCTTTGAACTTTACGTTACGACGTATACCGTTTCAAAGGGAATCACAGAGAACGGCTTTGAAGTCTGACTGGATGCCCGCAGCACTTCCTGATTTTTCTGAGACGTTATGTGGCGAAGCCTTGGCACCAGGACGAAGGCTAGGAAAACCTTGTTTAAATGTGAGGAGGGCCAGGGGTGCCACTCGCAGAGATTTTTACCTGGGCGTAAAGGAAATGGTTTTTTGTAGGATGTAAGGAACACTTAGGCTACCAGTAAAACTAAAAATGTAGTCTCCTGACGAAAAATCAGACAAACGAACTAAGGCCCAATGTTTCACAAAATAAATTCGTACTTAATGTTTCTTTGTTAAATTTATCTTATCTGTGACTGTTCACAAATTTTATTAACTCGATCATAGCACAGTCAGAAGCAATGTTGCCATTTTGGTGAATTTGTTGCCAAATTTATTTTCCCGAAATCTGGTGGTTTTGAGAAGTGTTTGTTGACAATTTTTCGCATTGGTACCCTTATGTAATTTCAATTTATGTTTGGCGATATTTGTTTTGTTTTGCATTGGTTTTGTTTGTTTGCTTTGCCCTTTTTGGTCGTCGGTTTGACACCCCATCATTGATTCAGCCTAAAAGACAAGAATTTACTGCTCGTAAATTTGGAAATCACATAATGCGGACTTAAAGGATGGCCAGGGATATGCTTAGTGCATTGGGAAATGTAGGGCAAAAAGTATAGGATAAAAGCATCAGTTCACAGTGGCAACACGGTAAGGAGGCTCTTGATATTTCCTTCTCGCTGCGTCGGTGTAAAAACCAGCCTCGGGTTTTCGTACGCCGAAACTGCGAGACACGAGTTGTTATTATTATTATTGTTGTTACAGTCGCCTCCGCTTAATTGCAAATCCACAAGAATTTGGAAATAAATTGCTGTTATGCGGAGAGTGTGATAAAGCGTATGTGAGGATTAAGGCATAAGGCTGGACGGGCCCGATCCAAAGCTATGTGCTGTCTTAAGGCCACAGACCGGGGGACGAAAAACCTTATTATTATATGGAGAAAAAAAGAGGTGGGTGAGAAGGGAGAGAGAGAGAGAGGGAGAAAGAGAGAAGGAGAGAAAGTGAGTAAGAGAGAGAGAGAGAGAGAGAGAGAGAGAGAGAGAGAGAGAGAGAAAGACGAGTGGGGAAGAGTCGCAAGAATGTTCATTATTCAAAACTTGTTGCTATTGCTGATTTTGTCCACAGCTCCGGCTTGAAATACTATGGGACCACAAGCAAAGTCTTCCAGCAGGGCTAGCTCTCTCTCTCTCTCTCTCTCTCTCTCTCTNTCACCCACCCATGATCTCACGGACTGGACTCTAAATCCACCCCTGATTAGACGGCAGTGTTCTCAAATTTTATACAGCAAATGTCTGTTTGCGCTTAAGTGGAAAGTAAGATCAAAACGGATTGCAATTTTAGCCTCGTTGACAATATTTCGACAAAGAAGGCAGATTCAGATCTCTAGAACTGGTAGGCCACATATAGGAATGAAATAATCCTAATACATTCTGATAGAGGCCTAGTCTGTTAAACATTATTATCATGAGATCTTCCCCCTCCTCACTCCAAAGCACATAGACAAAATAAACTCAGAGTTGCTTCCATCACCATATAATTGTGAGATCATTAGGCTTACTACAGTTGATTCCAGTTAATCGCAACTCCTCGGAAGCATGAGAAAAGTTGCGATAATGGAAACATTTGCCATTATATAGTGACGTTAATAAAGAGAGAATTGTCTTAATGAAAATATTACCATTTAGTGGAAAAATTATTATGATCAAGCAGAGCCGACAGCTTGCATTACAATTGTACGGACTCAGATTTTAGTGCAAACAAGCCATACAAAGTCTAGGAATTTAGCCGTAAAACTAAATAACAGTAATACTATTACATATAGTATGAATTTGAACCAGGGAAAGGGGGTAAATGTTATTAAATTAACAAATTGGATGGCTCACAAACTGAGTAAAAACAAAACGTTTTCTTACTCAGTTGCAGAACAGTATAAAAATCTGCCCAAGCCAAGAGACAGGTTATGCAAATTTGTGAATCAGACCGCAGATCATTTTACATTATTTTATGAAGTTGTATTCTCAACTGAAGCTTAAGATAGGGAACTCGGTAAAGTACGGCGTACACTTTAACGATGGAAGCTCATATACCATCGTAAGAATTACATTAGTGACTGTGCTGAATGCAACCCGTAGTAGCTTTCAACGTGCTGAGTTTTATCATTCTTACGATGGTAAGAATGCGCAAGTTCTCAAGTCTCTGCGGAAGCTAAGATAAGATAAGATAAGATAACATAACATAAGATAAGATAACATAAGATAACATAAGATAAGATAAGATACTTTATTTATCCCCGTGGGGAAATTTTTCTTTGTTACAGTGATGCATACAATTATACATACATTAACAGACACAGACTCACACACTCTCACACATATTACATGATACATGCGCCGCCCCAGTCACTCACTCTGTCACGCTCTCGTCTTCACCCTTCACTGCTCACACAACTTACACACTGCAGTTCACATTACCCCTGTCTTTCAATTTATTGGTTCGTAGCAAGAAACCGAAGTGCAAGCATCATGTCATAAATAACATCACTTTATACACACACTGAACGGGGCAAACTGTTAAACAAGATCTAGTGATTGTGAAACTTTTGGAAATGGTAGAAGAGAAAATAATTTATTGGCTCAAGGAGGCGAAGTGAATAAGGCTTTCGGAACACGGAGTAAAGAAAACTGCCAGCCATTTTGTAGGAAGCGCAAACCTTATTAAGCACAATGCATTGCACTGCACTGCTAAGATTGAACTTGGTCGCAACTCTCGGGAGCCTGGGAAAAGTTGTGTTTAATAGTATCGAATGCCTTCTATTAAATAAATATTAAGAAATATTAGGATGGAGCGATGATTACGATTACCAGTATCCACAGTACTTGTACTGTGGAAAGACCCAATGTGACGGTTTGCGTTGGTTTTCGGCCACACAGTACCAGGTACCAATCGCGTTTGCATCCGCCCACAACTTTTCAATCCCTCGAGTATCGATACTGCTAATAGTATGGCGAGCTGTGATTTAGATGTAATCGGACATTACAGTATTAGCGTAATGTGAATTGAGTTTAACGATCCCATTGTTCTAATAATATAAAACTGAAGCACTTTTACGAAAAAAAGTTATGATCTTGTAACAAAACAAGAAAATGTTCATTGTGCACTGCAAACGACAACAGACATAGTGAGAACATATCCACACTTTGGTAAGAAAAATTAGATCTATGTTAAGAGAATATAAAAATAGAAATTGTAGTTTTAGAACTACGATCAAAATTTTATTATTAATGTTTAGACTCTAATAACAAAATGCTTAAATAGGTTGCGAAAGGTTGATATTTAGTCTGTCTTCGCAATGGAGCTAACCACGACTAACAGAGAAAGGAAAAGAGACCGACACTTGTACGATTACAAGAATTGAAAGTATCGAAAAAAAGTTGTAGCTGCAAACAAATGTGGCCGAAAACAAACGTTTCACCGTGTGGCCGAAAAACAACGCAAACGTCTGACGCCATTCTAAACCACCTTTTTTTCCGTAAATCCCCGATGAAAGTTCCTGAATGTTCATACTGTCACTCATCCTATATTCTGTCGAAAGTACAAAAACTCTGCTAAGGATTTCCAGTTCAGTAACGTTTGAACTATGAAAATTTAGTCCCATATTAAACTCCACTGCCAGGCAGTGTTTAGTGCGGATAAGCCGACGTCTAGACAGGAACGTAATGAGAGATGGTTGAGCTTATATTCCCTAGTGAAGATTTTCTCCTCCAAGCACTTTTGAGAGGGACTGAAAAAAATGGGAGAACCGAGGTTGCAGGAGGGGGGGTTGATGTATTGTGTCCTGTATAAGTGGTTTTAATTTTTTTTTCGCGAGGATATTTCGCGAGTTGACTTTCACTCACGAAAATTATTTCCCGTGAATAAAGGTTCCTTTTAAAATTTTTCACTGGTAAAAAAATAAATTGCATCGAGCTCAGTAACTCTCAAGGAAACGCAGTTTTTTGGTCCTTTTTTTTTTTTTCATGGTTACAACTTGTTATTTCGATTGTAGCAAGTTTCTTGTCAAAACAAAGAAAATTAAGCCAAATATTGTATTATCGGCAATCCTGTAATGCGAGTTGAGATTTTTTTCTAGCATAATGCCCTCATATCCACATGAGAAAACCGTCTTGGGGGGCAAGCGAATATAAAATCTTCGCGAACAGGCATTTCCGACTTTTCTCGAAAATTTGATTTCCTCAAAAACTAAAAACTTATACAGTCTGTGAAAGGGGTGAGGTGAAAGAGGATGCGAATAAGAGATGGCAATCTGTAAGAAAGCACATCTTTTAATAAATCACCAGTGGTACTATGCATAATCCTGGCGTTAATTAACGTAGTGCGTTAACTATAGTGAACACTACTGATGTTTTGGAAATTTCCCATGGTTACTGCAGTGCCTTAACTAACGTACGGATTAAGCAGACGGCCACAACAAACATGAAGAATGAGGTAACGTACCGCTCAGAGGAAACTGAAATTAAGATCAAATCTTATCTTCAAGGAACGCCTTTATGACTTACAGAGTTATCAAATGTTAGCCTACATGTCGGTAGTCTCCCCTGAAGACATCGTTACCCAGATGGTTTGGTGCGGTTAATCACAACTGTGAGGTAAGGTCTTGTAGTAGAGTCTTGCTTGTAGGCAGGTTATGGGAAGTGAAATACAGTTTGTAACGATAGAATTATTATATGTTTCAGTTCGAAAGACCCTGGGAACTGTTGCATGGAGCCAGTGATCGCTGATAAGATACCAATAAATAAATAAATAAATAAATAAATAAATAAATAAATAAATAAATAGTGTTCCATCACCTATGCGTGAACACTAATATAATAGTGCCATAAAGTACATAAACTGTTATTCATAGTAATGCATCAGCATGCAGTAGTAGGCCTACGCATCGTAAATTAACCCACTGTTAGTCGCCGCGGTGCAGCGCCCAGCCCCCTTAACTTTAATGCAAACCAAGCTATCCCGAGTATGGCACCTAGAGGCTTCGGAACTGAATAGTTTTTTTGGGGGGATATGAGAAAAATTCAGACGCTCCGATCCTCTTTCTTTTGTTTGAATTCAATGGTCATCGCCGCCTATGAAAAGCATCTTCCATCCACCCAAAGAAAATTTTTTTTCCTCACAAGGCCAGTTACCCATCACCTCCCCTCTCCATCTCCTCCCCTCTCTTCCCGTGCGCTTTGTGATGGGAGTAGATATTGATGACCGTACGTGTGGAAGTGATGACACGAGTAGTGTCTTTGAGTTTTATATTATGTTCCTGCCCGCTTCGAAATTGTGTGCAACGCCCTTCCCAACAAACAAAAAACCCCCAGAACCTTCGAACCCTCCCTCTCCCGGTCACTCTCTATCCTCCACCCCCCCCCCCCCCCCCCCNCTTCCACCCCCACTACTCAAAATCTCACATCCATCCGAATGCCCACGCACTGTAATTTCTTTCATAGTTCCAGTCTCAGTGCTGAGCCATAGAGAGCCAGCCTTTGGGTCTTTTTTCCACCTTGAAGTTGACACGAAAATGTGGCCAGCCTAGCTTAACCTCTTTGTGTTTGAATTCTGAATATCACATAAACACCACCTACTCTCTCTCTCTCTCTGATAGCTACAGACAAATCTACTTTATGACAATATGCTTAATTTCAACTTCCGGTTACTAGCAATTTTTTAAATCACGTAACCTCATTCTACTTTACCTTCTCGTCCCTGAGAAAGCATAGGGCCAACATTCCGCTCACAAGCAAACTCCGTGTAATGCCACCAATCCATCCGTTTTTCTATCCATCCATCCATCCATCCATCCACACCTTGCAGAATTCCAAGTTTCACCATCTTTCATCAATCTGTTCAAGCCGCCATTGCCATGTTTGGCATGGTCTTCCCACCTTTCTGTTTTGAAGATAACAAATTATCATATTATATATAATATATAATATAGAAATAAAAATAATTCTTTATATAATAGCAATTCTTTCTAAACACACAC
>JAWQUT010000450.1:546711-589372 GCA_033807755.1 Ellobium chinense
TATATATATATTCCCACGCTCTCATTGAACAGCGATTACCATCATTCTTAGATGCTCCCAGGCGATCTCCTACTGTAGTGCTCTACTTCACACATCAAAGATCTTAGCCTCTAAATGTAATCATGGAGCTGTTGTCCTTTTTGTTGTTGCTGTTGTTGTCGTTGTGGCTGTTGTTATTGGTTATGGTGTGGCTATTACTGTTGTTGGTGCTGTTGGTATTGTTGGTGCGGTTGGAGCTGTCCTCGCTGTTGGTGTCGCTGTTGGTGTCGCTGTTGGTGTCGTTGCTGTTGTTGCTGCTGCTTTTGTTGTAATTGTTGTTGTAGTTGCCGCTTTTGGTGTTTATTTGTAAAAAGATTATGTAAAACTATTACTATGATACTGTCTGAATTTCTTTAAAGAAAAATAATTGAAATGTCTTTGGGATAGTCAGTATACAGTCGACTCTTCTTATTCGCAATCTAGATAGCTGCAGCATCTGCATAATAGCAACATTTTTTCACATAACAATTGTCAGCTTTATATATGAAAGTCACTTGATAATCGCAACCTTTTTTTAATAGCAACTTTTTCCATGCTCCTGAAAAGTTGCAATTAAATAAAGTTCACTGTATAAAGAGACTGTTATGAAAGATACATAGTAATGATGCTGTTGACGCGTTTGTCGTCGCCATTTTTGCTGATAACGCCGTTTGAGAAAATGGCAGGTGTTTTGTTTTTATTCTAGCATAATTATCCAGTCAAACAAACATTTTAAAAAAAGACAATGAGAAAAAAGTAAAAAATCTTGGGGNCCCAACGTAGGTAAAAAGGCTAAAGGCTGTTAGTTTATTTAACCCCCCTCCTCTCCCCCCCCTCCTTACACACACACACTACACACACATACACACACAGATTTTAGATAGATCAAGATTATACACCCCCTCCCTCCCTCAAAAAAAAAAAAAAACCACAAAAAAACCCAAAAACACTGTGGTAGGTTCTGATTCTGATTTGTGCTTGATGACCTATGGCCAAGCAACCACGGGCAACAAAAAAACAGTCGCGGACAAAGTCAAGTGCTGGGCCCCAAGCGATATTTCGAACACAGAATTCGACATGTTTTCAAGCATCGTATCGCATCACAACTTCATCTTCATCTCTCTGTCTCTCTCTCTTCTCTCTCTCCCCATTTCTCGCCAAGGCACGGAGGAAAAGAGGCGCCAAGACCTACCGGAAACTGCCGCCTCCCCCCGCCCCCCGGGGGCAGCTGTTTGTCAGGTGAAACCCCGCCCGCTTCCATTAGATCTCGCTCTTTGATCTTGTCCCACCATTCTCCACCGGCGTGAAATTGCCCGGAAAACTGACTTAGATACGTATTTACTCTATCAATCCGCTTTACACAGGCCTTCAGCTCTTCTGAGGCGCTTTTCTAACAAGCCCAGTGATCCCCACTGCCTTAAAACTGTCCAAAACCCTAATCTAATGTGCGTAAATGCCTTTAAAATGTATCTGATCTGGTCTGAGTGCAATTAAAGGGAGGAACCACTTCCGGTGTGGCGGCCATGTTTTGAAAGCCTGTCCGGAGCCACCTCACTATCCTCCATCGGTGATTACAAGAATCTACAGGTGCTCAGTCGAGTATAGAATTCAAAGAGTGATTTGATTTACCAGTGTAAAATTCTATAAAATGATTTGATTTGCTTCAGTAATTCGGCATGTCACTTAATCGGCTTCAGAGTTTACACATATCACGTGACCTTTAGGGTTGAGCTGGTTTCAAAGGGGAGTCAATTATCGGTCAATCTATAGAGGACTGATCACATCCGTTCGTCTGTCCGTCCGTCCTTCCGTTTGCTAGTCCATCCATCCATCCATCCATCCATCCATCCATCCATCCATCCATCCATCCATCCATCCAACAGACCGACTGTCCGTCCACTCACCCATCCGTCCGCATGTGCATCCATCCATCCATCCATCCATCCATCCATCCACACGCGCGACGCCTGCTGTTGTTAAACTTGCCAGTATAAACATCAAAATAACAAGAACTTAAAACTTCAAGGCGAGGCTACGTGATAAACTTAATGAGGGCTATTTCGCATGCTTTACTATGGTAGTTAAGTTTGCTGTCAGGGGCAAAAATTACATCGCTGGGAGTCACGGTTTATGACCTAAAAAGACTCCCACTCATAAATCAAAGCTTACCACTACAGCCTCCACCACCACTACCACCACCACCACCACCATCACCATCGTCATGCAGCAGCGACAGCACCATCATCATTCTTATCACGAGCTCATGAGCTTTTTTTGCACTGCGGCTAAACTGAACAGAAAAACGCCATTGATTTTAATAACAAACTCGATTCGTATCTCTTCCCGGTCGGTTTTTTAGCTTTTGTCTTGGGCGGCTTCGCTCTTCTGTTGTGGAGTTAAACAAAGCCTTCTATTGAGCGTTTTAATGGCAGCCACTGTGGCCTGGCAAGTATGAAGTTTGGACACAGGTGGGAACAAAACAGTCACGCCCCCTCCCCCCTCCGTCCCCCTTCCCCCACATACACACATACACAAATAATCGCAATTCACTTTATCACAACCTTCCCTCATAACAATGCATTATGGATAACGCAGACTTATACAGTAAGAATAGAAAGTCTAAACGACATTTGTTTTTTTAAACGTACTTGGATTAGGTTATGGACATAGGAGACATTTTCTAGTATTTTTCTTTGGTCTACCTCGAGTACCACCCATAACTTGGTCATAACCTAACCTGATTATCTTGCAAGACTTCCAGGTTTTCGCAAAAGCTGACCTAGATCATTTTTTGTGAGAAAGTATCAAATCCTCATATTTACTAAACATAAGTCACTGAGAAAATCGCAAATCATTTACACTGTAATTGCAACACCGTGGACCTGGCCCCGAGAAGTTGCGATTAAGCGGCGTTGATCAAGCATTAATGGACGACTGTTGTATCTGGAGGCATTGGCGGCAAATATTTATTTGAGAATCTGTTTATCAAAATGGCCCATCATATCACGCAAGCGGTCATTGAGTGCCATTTGGCAGACAAGACCACACACGCAACACAACAGTGCATTGTAGACTAGCGGCCGTTTAAGCCAACAGAGAGCTTGCGCATTAACGATGGGATCTCTTACCACAGGAAGAATTACACTCGTGTATCCTTAGTAGCATTCAGTATGCGGAGTTAGTGTAACTCTTGCAATGATGAGAGCTCCCATCAATAATACGCAAGCTCTTTACTAGCAAAAGTCACAACGTGATATCTTACGCCGTAAGGAAGTTATTAATATTGTGAATTGAGAACTTGCGCATAAACAACGAGGGATCTCTTACCATCGTAAAATTACATTAACTCTGCACATTGAACGCTATAAGGGTGCATTCAGCACCGATCGACTTATTAATTCTTACGATAGTAGCATATCCCATCGTTAATGCACAAATTCTCAGTTATGCGAATAAGACCGTAAGCTACTTTGGACGTAAGACTTTCGAAGCAACTAGCGCTATTCGCTTATTGTACATGCGATTCTATAGACCTGTCTCAGTTTTTTACACTGTCAAGTTCGAGAACTAGTTACTATTTTCTGACTTATCTCACATTTCTTTGGGTTAACCAAATAATCTCGTTTCCCGAGAGATATTAAAGCTAAGACAAACAAATAATATGAATCAAGAACGATAACTCTTGTAATCAGGAAACAATCTAACTTGGCGTACAATTCTTAATCAGCGCACTTGCATTATGAAAACCAGACGGTTTTCTTTCATTTCGTCCGATTTACCTGGTGCGTCCATGCTAACGTAAACGTAGGCCAGCACTTTTATCGTAAAGTAGGATTTGATACGGTATTTACAGGTAGTAGAAGTGGCAAGATGAAGAAACTGAAAATCGCGGCGTCCGTGTTTCCTCGTCTTTCCCAGCCATATAGATATGAAGATGCCAATAGCACCTGGCATAAAAATATGCAATTTTAAATAGTCCCTATAAAATCAGAAAATTGGCCATTGGGAGGGGGGGNAAGTATAAAATTTGTGGTTGTTGCTAGGTGGGTAAGGTTACCCTGTTTACTGAGTGAAAAGGCCTAAAATATTAGGTTGTCTGCTTCACTGCTTAAGTTCTCAAAATCTAATGTGTTTAGGTGCATTTTTCTTTGTGTCAAAATTTGGAGGAAGAGCTAAACAACATTTTTGGAAAGTATTTTGAAACGGCACCCCAGGATAAGTTAATGAGAGGTGTAAAACCTAATATAGCCAACAGTGAAAAATACATTGGCATCTTCATACCTATAGAGTAAAGGCAGGTCATTGCGACAGGTCTTTGCTTGCGCTAAGGTTCACTCATTTTACCTTCTGTTAACCTGACGCCTATCTTGCATGTGCATACAGAAGTTGAAAACTGGTATTTTGTTTTCCTCCACTAAAATCGGCATCAGGCTACAAGAAAGCCAAATGAGTGATTCCTAGCGCAACAACCTGCCTTTGTTCTACTGAGCATTCACACAGATCGAATGAAGAGCCAGTTATAGACTAATATAAAATGCAGCGACAAATCAGATCTCACGGGAAACGGTGAAACTGAAAACTGAGATTGAAACACGCTATAACGAAGACTTCACTGCATTAGAACTGAAACACCTATCCCTTTTTCTTTCTNTTTTTTTTTCTGACTACGAAACAAAATGAAAATACAACCGTATCAGTTCACCCAAAATCCGGCTCAGACTTTTATTTCATCTGCGATTGATCTTTCGATTGTAATTAAACTTCTATTCCTGACATTCATATATTTGCACTTTGAAAGAGCTGAGATGTGAGAAGATTTGTTCTTTTCTTCAAAATGCAAAAGTATACGTTTTCGTTAATTTGTTTCGTTTCTCCATTGTGTTACTGTCTGGGCATTATAGATTTACCTTTGCCCAACGGGATTTCAAACACCAACCTTATCTTTACTTAGTGTCAAAGCATGGGCAAAAGTTCGAGAGTCGCAAATTTGAAAATCCAAATTCTTCGAATCCGAAGATTCGTAGAACACGAATACAAATCCAGATCTCAAATTTATTAATTTGAGGCCAGAGAAACAACTACAGATTAAGAAACTGGCCCAAAATAGTGGACGGTCGAAGTCGACGTACGAATTCGGAAATTCAGCAAGTTCGAATCTCCAAAAACTGGGGTTGGTTTCGAATTCAGAAGCATGAATATTGTATTTGAATATGCCCACTCCTACTTAGTGCCGTTGTCTGAACTTCTACTCATAATCCGCTAAAGGAAGACTGGACAGTATACTCTATTCTCGAACCTGACTGGTGGGCAAGGATAAAGTCTTTAGAATCTGAGGATGATGGTGATGGGGGGATGGTGTGATGACAAAGGTGATGGTGGGTGCTGTTGTGATGTTGGTAGATCTGGTGGTGCCCATTGAGGATTCACTGTTCGATTTATATGGCGTTTATCGATACTCTTTAAAACACTAGATTCTTCAGTGTCAACCCTGGGCTATATGCTGCCTATATATGAGAAGATCATACCCATTTACAAAGGCGTCGCCGGGAAGAAGGATTGTGGAATGTAGGAGGTGTTTATTATGACATAGGCGTAGTTTATATGTTGAGAGGAATGACATGTTAAAAGAGCTTAGTCCTTGGTGTGCAGTTAAGAACCAGGCTGTGGGGAGACAAATACACCGGGATCTTAGGCGGAATGGGTTCCTATGTGATATATCAACATGACGCAACTTTTGTTATCTTCTTTTAGATACTCCTACGAGGACATTCATCTTGGTATGGGGACGCTCTGATATGTAACTGTGCTTGGATATCGGCAGAAGGCCGGGTTCTAAGACGGATTTTACATTCTCATTAAGAAATAAGATTGTTAATAATAGTGGAAAAGTCTATTCCAGACATAAGGCGGTGGGCTGTAAGACGAATCGGGCTCTTAGGAGACGTGTTCTTTAGTGGTGGTGACTATTTATTAGATTTTCATGAATAAACGTTTTCATTTTTGTATCCGCACGAGAAAAGGTCATCTAGGTATGAGGGTGACAATAGTACCTGGTATAAAAGTATGCAGTTGTAAATAGTCCCTACAAAATCATAATATTGACCATGGGTAGGGAGAAATGGATTGGATTTGGATTCCAGTCTTAGATCGATGCAAATACTTTTGTAGATTCAAAGTAGGTGGGGTTTTGCGACGAAAGTATAAACGATGTATTTGTTGCTAAGTAGGTAAGATTGTTTATTGTGTGACAAGACATATAACATATATACTAATCTGATTCCCTGCCAGAGTTCTCAAAATCTAATTGGTCTTGAGACATTTTTCTATCTGTCAAAGTTTGGAGGAAGACATAAACATTATGTGTGTGGAAAGTATTTTGGCGTGGGACCCATTGAAAAGTTAATGAGGGGATGTAAAACATAGACCAGCCAGTCAAAAACCATTGGCATCTTCATACCTAAGGGTGCTCCTTCTGTGAAATTCCGCCATATTCCATTTCCTGTTGTTATGTGCACCTCCTTCGATAAATAGGTCTTGTATCCGCATTTCTCAGCCTTTTCATAAGTCTACTTCGCTTACTCGCAACTCCATAGGAGCATGAAAAAAGTTTGGATATAAAACGGTGTTGCGATTATTCATTGAGCTTCACACGGTATTCTGGTGTCAGAAAAGTGAAACGATATAGTTGATTTTGACATTTATGCAAAATGTGGACAAGATGCGCTATGGAGCTGGTCGTGGCATGAGATTGAAAATGAGTGCCTTCTAGGTATGAAGATGCCAATAGAACCTGGCATAAAAATATGCAAGTTTAAATAGTCCCTATAAAATAAGAAAATTGGCCATGGGTAAGGGGGAAAGGGGTTGAATTTTAATTTCAAAGGCTTAGATAATTGCAAATATATGTGTAGACTCAGAATAGGTGAGGTTTAGTCACTCAGGAATAAACTTTGTGGTTGTTGCTAGGTGAGTAAAGTTACCCTGTTTACTGAGTGAAAAGGCCTAAAATATTAGGTTGTCTGCTTCACTGCCTAAGTTCTCAAAATCTAACTGGTTCAGGTGCATTTTTCTTTGTGTCAAAATTTGGAGGAAGAGCTAAACAACATATTTGGAAAGTATTTTGAAACGGCACCCCAGGATAAGTTAATGAGAGGTGAAAACCTAATATAGCCAACAGTGAAAAATACATTGGCATCTTCATACCTACAGGCCTGCCCTGATTTTATTCACTCCGTACACAATGCTTATACGTCTCATCCTTAATAATTAATACACATAACTTATACTACAACGTAAAACTAAAATCCATTACAAAGGCATGTCAGTGCAAGTCACGTGATGCTACTTCCACCCCACAGACGAATAAAAAAGTCCACCATCCTCATAGATTGTTATCTTCTCGCCTTTTAGATGATGATAATTACTTTCAAAAACAGAGAGACAAGAGCTGTTTGATTACTGTAGAGCACAGTTGCATCATCTGTCTCAAATACCAAACCTTTAGTGAGAGATAAAACCTTTTCGCTCGTAGCAGCAAAATTTCTCCTTTATATATATATTTTTTTAATGACCCAAGACATCATTAATTTTAACGAAGCTGAGCTGGGAATGAAAGAATCAACATTTTGACTTTGAGGATTTACGGAGGGACCCATCGTGTACTTAAATCCCTCTTCATTTATGTCTTAGGGTAGGTTTTGGTGTCCGCGGATGACCGAAGCGTATGCTGAAATCATTAGTATCACACCACACCACACTCACACTCACACGTACACCCGATCCTGTCTGATTACTCTGCTCACGCGGGGAGAAAGCCTCGTCGCTCTATCTTTAGCTCCTCTTTGATCTTCCCCGCCGGAGCCTTTGAAGTTTGGCCAACGACTTCAAGCACTGCGTCTGTGTTGTACTTGAGTGAGTCAAATCATGCACGCGCACACACGCAGGCTCTCTAAACATGCGCGCGCGTTGACTCAGACTCTTTGGAGCTGAGGAGTGAGCACGCCCCGTAGCTCAGCTACGAGTTGTTGCTGCGCATTTCTTGCCCAGGGCTGAGCTTATTTTTCAACGAATTAGCGTTGTTGACAGCTATGTGATTTACATATATTATGGGATAAGAAAATGAGCGGATGAAAAACTATTGCAAAGAAAAGAGATGTCTGTGTCTGCAAAAATAAATCTCAGTCTAGACTACGTCTAATGAATTAAATCGTGTAAAATTTCACACAACAAATGTGTTACGCATATTTATATGACAGCTGACGAGTATTTTAAAATGAAAATTAACAGTTTATGTTCATCTTGCACTCAAAGTCCAAAGATAATGAAAACGAACATGAAATACAAGATTTGACTTGCATTTATACCTTACTCCAGTTTAGCTCCAACTTCCATAATCCGACGCTGTATAGGATATATCCTGATCTACTTCGATATTTTTTCCCTCAAATCTCAGTCGCATGCACCCTGTTTGCCCCAGCTTTGTTAACATAGAGTCCTTTCACTCCACGTTATTTGTTCCCGATTTGTTTTATATCGACGTGAATTAAAACCATTGTTCTTCCCTGAAAATTGGTTTAAAAGAATCCAAAATACAAGTATGTTGCGTAGCTTTTAATTTCTAGCTCGTTTCTTTTCACAGTTGGGAACTTCCGCATTAATGAAGGGATATATTACCATCGTATGAATTACATTATGGCATAGGTGCTGACAGCACCCTTAGTAGCGTTTAACTTGCAGAGTTAATGTAATTCTTACGATGGTAAGTGATCCCATCGTTAATGCTCAAGCTATCAAATATTTTATTACAGACCGGATACATTATAGTAGAGGCTCTGTATATCAGCCGTTGGTAGACAAAAAGCCAGGCGCATAGGCGAAACGGGTTCTTAAGCAAATTATGCAAAATGCAAATGCATTCTGCTGGCTGTCTCTTATTTTTTGAAATCCTTTCCTTTGATGTTAGATCAACACCAGCCTTCTCTCCGATGGAAGTAAAATTGATCTTCTCCGTCTGGTCTTGTCCGTAATTTCTGAAGTTTCCGATTTCTTACTGTTGTCATCGAGAAGAGATGGGAACAACGTTTGGTTGATCTCACGGGTTCATGAAAAGGGCGGTCCTCGGATTCTATAGGCGGTCCTCGGCTAAAGAAATATCAGGGGAACGTTTTTGGTTGGTTAGCGCAACTCACAGTGAGGAACGGTACATCAGGTATCAGGTATTTGTTAGAAATGTGACGTTTTTGCCAGTCTTGTGTCGAAGGAGAATCAGCAATGGTATGTATTGCTCATGAATGAGTCAAAGATATAAATATAGTAACAGTCACTCAGGTATTTGTTAGAAATGTGACTTTTTCGCCATCACCGGAAGAGAAAGTTCAGCATCATGGCGGTAACCATCTAAGGTTTTACATTTGTTAGTGGAACGTTTTATCAACACTCTTGTGTCGGAAGAGAACGTAGCAAGATCAGGAATGGTATGTATTGCTCATGAATGAGGCAAAGATATAAGTATAGTAACCACCATTCGCAAGTCAGTAGCCTACATTGTTTTCTTGCCCTAGTGGCAGTCATCATGGCTTATCTAAAGACTGAAATTTCCTTTGCCAAGGACGATCTCTTTTGCGAAGGCTTAATTATATGTAAAGCATCATGAAATAAACAAAAATGTCATTTTCATGACATTAGCAGGTTTTAATACGGATGAGACTGTTTAGTTTTAGAACCTCTATTTTTCATGACTTACTCCATCATTATATGGAAGCAACATTTTCCGTAAAACTTACAGTTCCAGTAGGAGAACTTGATTATCAGATAAAAAGTGTCATATATTGAGATTTATAGACCTTTAAAATATGCAACATTTTACTGTCAGTAGTCAACAGGAAGTTAAAATGAAGCCTCTTTAGCCTGTCAGAAGGGTGGGGAATGTCTTTTGCATCATAATAAAATTATTTGAGAGCTTGCGAATTAAAGATGGGATCTCTTACCATCGTAAGAATAAGAAAAGATTAAAACATCGATGCTGAATGTATCCTTAATAGTGTTCAACAGGCAGAGTTACTGTAAGTCCTGTAATGGTGAGAGATTCCATCGTTAATGTCTGTCTGACAACATTTCTGACAAGGAAAATGTGGAAAAATCATAAAATTGCCGTTGGCATTTCCAGGTCTGGAAATACCTGGAATCGGCAAAAACTTGGTGAGCTCGTATGGAGAAATCATGAAAATTAGAAACCTTGGTTTAGACTTGCATAACTGTGTTCTGTTCGACTCTCCTGTGCATCACTCAGAGTGAAAATTTGTCTAACACCAAATAAATCTTTGAACAAAAAAAAAGGTTGTCCTGCCAATGAAATGTTACAGCACCTTGAAATAGTGCAAAAGTCACAGGGCAAACATTAAATATGTGGCAAACTTGTATCGCATGTACATGTCATGTGGGGAAAAATGTAGAGCTGATATACCTTTTATTTTTATGTAGTACTGCCTGGGACTGATTTCCAGAGATGAATGTTAGAATCTAGAAAGTAAGGTCACTTTTATTCAAGCGAGTATGCACCCAGTGAAATTACTCATTCGCTCTTCTTTCATCTTGATGAATTACTTTTAGAATCAGATGAGACGTCTACGTATAGTTTAAATCTGAAATATAGGCCAGGTAAAATGAATGTTTGTATACTAACTCTCCGCCTCCTCCCATGTGTACGCTTAAAAAATGTACTTTCTAACACATGTTAACAAAGTATTCTTACAGAATTCTTCAGAATACTTAAATACAGTACATCACTAACACAGTTTTGAGTCATAGGTTGAATAAGTTAATCTAGTCAGGTCACAGTTTATTGTTTGGCGATGCTGTAGCTGTCACATGTCGTTCTCATGTACATATCATTAATTATATAAATGGTGTTCCCCACCTTTTCCTTATGTTTGTACTTATGTGAATTTGTTACTTATTAATTTTTCGTTCTAGTACTCATATAATTAAAATTAGACTTGTCAAATTAATGTAGTGCTTATTGTTGTGTCTTTCGTCATTTTTACAGTTGGCCCTCGTGTTTGCAAAAAAGTATGCTCTTGTTTTATTCCGTTTCTTTTCACTTTCTTTTGTTATTTCCAGTGTATGTTTAAAAGAAAACAGGGCTTTTTGACGAAACAAATCATTGTTACTTTGCAATGGCAACACTATGGGAAGGTTAATAAGCTGGAAATTGTTCCTTCAGTAATTAAGCAGTAAGAAAACAGACAAAAGTGACAATGACAAAATATTGACAGCTAGCGACAGCAATGATATCGATAGTAGCACTAACAAAATGGACGACATCATCAGTAACAAAATAAACAGCAGAAGCAACGATAAAATCGACAAAACATCATCATCATCATCATTATCATCATCATTATCATCATCGTAATCATCATGAGCATCATCATCATCATCGTCATCCTCTTCATCATCATCATCGTCATCATCATCATCATCATCATCATCATCATCATCAACAACAACAACAACAACAACAACAACAACAACAACGACAACAACAAAATATCATCATCATCATCTTCATCGTCATCATCATCATCATTATCGTCATCATCATTATTATTATCATCATCATCAACAAAATAATACAACAACAACAATAACAACAACAACAGTGTTAAAGTCTTCATCCTTTACAGGCAACAAAATTAACATCAAGAGTGTTAAAAAAAAAAAACCGTTGCTAGGATCTACAGCAGAATACTTGAATATGATTCCATTAGTCTCACTTCATCCTGTCTGCTGTCAGATCTTCCTGGATTCTATAAATCCACTAACATGATTAGTCTAGTTTATTGCCATCAATATCTATGGCTAAGCCATATCCATTTCTCACACCATAATAAGTCATATATCCTCAATCAACTCATACCAAAACCCTCCATCTGTCTTGGTTTCCACCCAGTCTTCACTGCCGGCCTGTCAAATAAAGTTCTCCATACTTCTGTCAGAATCTCATTCAGTGACATCTGGAGTTTTTAATAAACGTGTTAAATGCCTCAGACATGATGAGAATATTTTGATATCCAGCGTTGCTCGGTCTATGAGTCCAGCACGCATCAAAGAACAGCTGACGGACATCTTGGGACCAGTTCAATCGGTTTTTGTTTGCTCGGTACTGAATATTACGGCGAGGTCATCTATTGTGACATCGTCGATTGGCTGCCACCTCTAATGTCACGTGATTCAGAATGGCCAATAGACTGGCTTGCTCTCACGATATTTTTGCTCCGTGACTCGATTTCAGACGGAGACAACCCGAAAGCTGTAGCTTGGTCTAATAATCATAAAATATAATCAGATCTGATTAAGGCTAACTCCTCGCTAACATAGGCAAATATTGCGAATAAAGTAGTTGCGATTATTCCGTGCCCTTTTTACAGCAGGCAACTCACTTTTCTGTTAACTGGAAAATGCTGTAATTAAGACATAGTTGTAATTAGATGGATTACTACTCTTAGGTTGGAGTTGACCATAACAAATTGCTTAAGTTGTAGACTATGTCTTTATTACTGACAGATTTTAATATTGCTCAGTGTGGGAATGTGCAGTGTATATATACAAAAAGTGTATTGTGTTTGCTTTAAAAACAAAAAGAAGGGGCGAGGTGTATGTTTATATCTTTATGCATATGTATATGTTGATGAATCTTGGGCGCTTTTCGCTTTGTTATTATAAATTGGGACACTGCAAGCTGGTTAAAAAAGTGACTCTCCCTTTATCCAAAACTTCTATATGGAGACATTTGGTCCTTCTTGTTTGAAGGTGAAAAAAAAACCACCAAAAAAAAACAACAACAGCTAAACGTGGGCACATGCGCAGACCAATACACGAGGCCGCATACACACACTCCGAGTAGAAGCCAGGAGGATTATATTGACACAGTTTTCAATTTTAGCAATTAAATCTTTTGCGACACTTTTCGTGTCGTCCTCTCAGTGAGTGAATAAAGCCCGTCTTCACCCCGGCCTAGTGGGCTGTAGAATTCAACTTCCGGCCCGCAAGTACTCGGCGACTCCGTGTCATTAAATTTGATGACGTCAGATCGATACCAGCGCCACCACGGACAAGACCTGATTGCGCATGCTCAAAGGGAAGGCTTGCTCACGAACATCAGGATAGGCTAGTGTCCACAAGAAAAATTTCGAAAAGTACCCCGGCCAAAAACAGTTTCCTTTTTTTTTTTTTAATCCGGCTAAAAACTGCGATGGTAACTTGAAAGATATTTCTCAACACCGCGATCCAAGCTAAAACCTGATAAAATGTGCTGGAGAACGTAGCCCCGAGGAAGAATTATTTTGATCCGTAGCCGCTGCAGGAAATGGTGACACATTTACAACGACAGACGGGCCTAGCCATGAGGATCTACCAGTGAGAGAGCACGTGATACTGTACTTTAAAAGCAGTCATAAATGGACCACGTCTGCAGCGGTTTTCAATGTCTTTTTTTTTTTTTTAATTCTAGTATAGTTTGAAAAACAGGCCTAAGAAACAAGGAGAGGGAGCGGAGAGGAGGAAAATGTTTTTTTTTTCCTCATTGCACTAGGCCTTTGGAAAACAGAAGATGTCAGGTGGGGAGGTGACTAGTGAAAGTAACTACAATGAAAACTCGATATTAAGTACTCAATGTCATAAGTATACCATATTATCAAGCATGGATTCAAAAACACAGATTCAATATTATTACACTTTTTCTTTGTACAGGTGGACCTCGATATTAAGTATACCTCACTAATTAAAAGTAGACTTAATTCATGCACCAACATTTACACGATTTGATTACTGAGTGATTGGTGAAACTGATATGATCCCATCTAAGAATTTATTGAATCTATAAAACGCACTTAACTGGTCTGATACAAAAAGGCACAGCATCAACAAGATAAAGCAAATTTTCGATTTAACTTCAAAGTAACATTTCGACTAAAACTAAGGCAGCGAAGTAAATGATGAAAACATTGTTCATTGTTGTGTGAGAGGGGAGGTAAGCAGTGGCACTGGCGGGAGAAAGACTGTTACTCATAAACGCTCGCAAGTTTGAAGTCACATGAATCCAGTAGCAATGTAATAATAATAATAATCTATATTAATAAAACGCTTCAGCCAAATTTATGTCACAGCTTTCTTGAGAACTACGTAACGTAAAAACATGCGGTTTTCACCTAAATTCGTAGAAAAATACACAAAAAGTAACTATACACATCCGTCCTCTTTAGTTTTTTTTACCCTTTTTAAAAAAAGAATGTGTATAGCAACGAAATACAATCTCCGATAGATCTTTTCAATCCGCCCGATTCGCCAATCGTCCAACTTTTCACGGAGTCTAATACATTCGTCTATGATGCCTTTCGGTGCGCTAGGTATTCTTTTGCCTGCCTGCCCATTTGTAAAATGGGGTGTTTGTCTTGTAATAATAATAAATTGAAAATATTCATGCTTTCTTAGTTACTTGTTACCTGCTGCTGGAAACATCATCATTGCACTCCGGACATGTTCATAGGTGCTCCTATCCCCCTCGCCAAAAGCTGCCTAAAAAAAACCAAGATGGCTCTGCCGACTGATTGGGGATAATTCTATTCCTTCCAGGGAGTCATGCTCTCCTGTTATACCGAATGACAGGAGGACCTCACACACTCAAACGCCAGAAAATCAGGTCATAGCTTTGAGTTCCATTTCCTGAGTAATGTTATACATAGAAAGTAATGGACAAGGGCCTAAGGCTTTAGAGGAATTGCGAATGAGACTCACATCTGATGCTTCTGTCTCGATTAGGGTTAGGGACTCGTCTCGACCGATGCTCCTGTCTCGATAGTTATTAGGGTTAGGGTTAAGGGTAGTGATAGAGTTAGGCATGAGTTCCGGTAGGGATGTGTGTCTCATTTGGAATTTCTTGCAAGGCATTTAACCTAGTAATTTAAAGTTTTTCGAAAACGTGAGGCTTAATATTGGACAATATCCAGGGAATATCTCATCTAGTATTTGGTTAAGTTAGGGTCAGCTTAGACAAAAAAAAGCACCCTTCGCAGGTCTTGAGACAATCTTAGATATTGTCATTATCTGGGAATTCTTTCCTTCAAGGTTTAAGATAAGATAAGATAGATAAGGTAAGATAAGGATAACTTTATTAACCATAAGATGGAAAATTACCTTGGTTGCAGTACACATCTACACAGTAAAAATAATAACAACCATTCGTATACGAGATCAAGACAGAGCAAAAGACAACAACACTCGTCACACGTATCCAGAGATGTGACATACAGAAACGTTCATGGTCATTGTCACAACAGAAAAACCCACTCACTCACCAAACTCGCTCACTTCGACTCCGTGCCCCACCAGGTCACTTTGGCCTTTCTCACTCAACAAAGCATAATATGCACTGTGCTTTACACTGGATTTTCAGTTTGTACAACAAACCTTTTTTTTTGTTGTTGTTTTGTAACTCAGTGTGACTGAGAAACTTGCACCACTCTTTCACTTATCTTTGCTTACCCTGTCCCTTATCCTAAACCAAGTACAAGTGGCATAGGTCTTGAATATTTCCCAAGGCTGTAAGGTATTACAGTATGTCACTGGTGGGAAATTACTTAAAATTCAGTGTTTGAAGATAACTTTATAGATTATTTTGTGTGCTGAGGAGGGAGTATTATAGAATATATATAGATTTCAAAAATCGAAACTGTTATCCTTGAATATCCATCGAAAGAGCGATGTTGTGTCCCGGATCGTGCGCTGATTGAGTAGACGCGAGAATTCCGAGCTAGTGAGCTCAATAATATGCCTCAAGCAAAGATTGGAATTTAAAAAAAAAACAACAAAAACATTCAGAGATTAAAGGGAAAGTGTAATGAGTTTGCTTTTCTAAGTCCGCATATATTTTGTTCTCATTTTTTTTAATCATGAAGAGAGCTCATTTCTGTTTGGTTCTTTCCCTCGCCTGTATGAAAATTTTTTTTTTTAAGTTGAAATACTTTTCAGAATACAACTGTTTGGGTATCGTTATTGTCATCATCATCATCATCATCACCATCATCAGCATCATCATAATCATTATATGCAACATTATCATCTTCTGTGAACAAGATGGGAACAAAACATTTTAAAAACTATATAATGGATTTATTTTTAAAAAATGGTTGATGTTTCATTAACATTTCATCGAGACTGACATTTGAAATAAGAGACGTACAAAGAAAAGCAAATAAAGAGGCGTTTGATGGCCAGAAATAGAAACAGAAACATCATCATCATTATCATCAAACATCATCATTATCATCATCATCATCAACACCATCATTATCATCATCATCATCATCATCATGATCATGATCATCATCATCATTGTTATCATCATCATCATTGCTTTACAATAATTTTAAAATTAGGAAGTGCTAGAACAGACGTAAAAAGTCCAGATAATGAATTATAATGACCGATTTGATGTAGCAAAGTTTCGACCTTGTTAGGCCTTCTTAAGGCATTTTCTCATTATCATCACTAATAATAAAAATGAGCACACTCCTCCTCATCATTACTAGCATCTTCACCACTATCACCACCACTATCACCACCACTATCACCAACACTATCACCACAATTACCTTTATCACCATTCCATACCATATCTCACTATTTTATTAGTCTGACCAGTTCACTAGTGTATGTGTTCATCCAAACACCTCCAGACGGCAAGATGACATACACACCAGTCAAGGTTGCCAGACGTGGCTCTTTCGAAGCCAAAGACCAAATTTTGGCTCTTTTGAAAAGCTTTTGGCAGAGTGGCTTTTCGGTTCATGTTTTGGCTCCCACGGACTTTAGGGTAAAAATGGCTACTTTCCTCTACGAAAAAAATACTTACACTTTTTTCAGACTGATATTTGAAGTGATCAGGCCTCTGTCAGTTGCCCGATGAACACAAATCATAGAACGAGCTGTTTCCATTTAACAACCATGTTCCATTATGTTGTTCTAATATGTGGAAACGTCTATGATAATTACAATGGCCATATATATGCAGGACTTACATAGTTCGTATTAAATTTCTTGTCTTATATCAAATTCTGATTTCAGGAGACCCTTTCAGTTTCAGATGTGGTTTGGCTCTCTTTTGGCTCTTTTTTTTTCTTTTCGCATGCGATCTGGCTCCGGTTTGAAAAAAAGTCTGGGAACCCTGACGCCGGAT
The DNA here is from genome assembly GCA_033807755.1 of Ellobium chinense. Lineage (NCBI taxonomy): Eukaryota > Metazoa > Mollusca > Gastropoda > Ellobiida > Ellobiidae > Ellobium > Ellobium chinense. The sequence continues at coordinate 563,963 of JAWQUT010000450.1, forward strand.
CAAAGTGACCCCAAGTGACCAGCGAGACACGAATTAACTCAGGCTAATTAATTTATGCCTCGACAGTTGTACGGCCCACTTCACCGTCTCGCCTAGAACTGGAATTTCATGTTTCTGACAGTGACATTAAGACATTTGTGTGGGGGCAATTTCAAGCCACCCCCCCCCCCCCCCCNCCCCCCCCCCCCCTTTTTTTTTTTATTGTCACCTTTTGTTACAGTCCTTCCCAGATATACATACAGTGGAGACCGGGACAACAAATACCACAGGCTTTATATGACAGAAAACAGTGTTGTGAGACTGGCTACCGAGGCTCCAAATTTGGCCACCTTTCAAGTCCTGGGCTTTTCGAACCGTGGCAACTTGGTTGCTTTTTGGCCCTTCTCTAAGAGTTGAATTTTTTACAAACTTCTACATATTTTCTCATCGAATGCATACTTCAAGACTGAGACTAGACCTTTTTAAAACGTTTTATGTCATTTCTTGCTATATGCCATCTCTGAAAACTGAACCACCCTTTGCACGATTAATACGACCTATAAAGCAATAATTAATTTACCACCTAATTTGACACACTTTGATTTATTCTTATTAAATGTTAGGTAGATTTACTTCTTTACCACTTAAACAGAGCAAACTTCCTTTCCCTGTTGTCTTTTTTTCGGGATTCCTTACAAGGGCATGAACAAAATACAATGGACAATAAGCAGTATACTGTCTTATGTTACTTAATTTGGGCTTTTCTTTCAGATCACCTGGTTGAATAATAATGAAAACTACATATACACAATCGGGATCTCTCATACATTATTTCAATAAGTAGTAAATATCTAGGTATAATCTAATCCTACAACAGCCAGAATAACCATAGCGCTGCAAAGTGGCGACTTGTTATGATATTGTGATGCATTATGCTGTGGGTCACTAAACTTTGTAAATGATGTCAGTGTATCCTTGCACGCTTTTATTCTTTGTAAATAAATGCTTGGGTGCCATGCATAACAAGCGATCCTGGTAGCAATGCAAAATACACTATCATCAAGAGATGAATAAATTTGTATTTTGAATGATTATTATTTTCATCATTACTTTTATTATTATTTGTTTGTTTGTTTTTTACTTTGTTATCTGTAGTACACTGTTTGAGTACCTCTTTGATCATTAAGTAATTTTATCCCTATCGGACACAGATGTTGCACTTGTGGCTGAGTTTGGAGCTTCATAGATTGATCGACGCCACTGCTCAAAGATTCCAACTTTTTAAGATGCTAATATTTATCAGACACCACAATGAAAAGAGCGTCAGTACGTCTCAAAACAACATGGTCTATCAAATTATAGGCAAGAACTTCGCTGAGTTGGCAAACAGTAAAACAGAGGTTTGGTGCTTATCAATGTGTTTTGAACGACATTTAACAGCAAAGATATGATCTAATTTATCGCTATCTCTGTCTTTTTCCAGGTCCCCTCCTGGCTACAGGCGGCCTCATTCGTTTGCATAATATATGGAGACAATACTTTGATGTCACACAAGAGAGTAAGAGATTACATTCACATCAACAAGGGGTTGTTTTCGTCCATGTTAGACTGTCGTATTCTACATAAATCTAAATAGAAATATACGGCTGTTTACGTCATTGTGGATGCTGTATTCAAGTTCAAGCGATTTCGTGTGTGTACGAGTATGCAAGCAAGCACATGGAATTTATTATTAATATTATAATTTGGCACAACAACAGAAAAAGCAAATTATTAATTCATCACAATAATATTAGGCTTTTAGATGTTCGTTACACCTCCATCGAAGGAGAGAAGTAAACAACCCTTACGGTAAAAACTTCAATTCGCTGGGGCTCGCTTAATCATGGCGCTGTGCCTGGAAATTAGCTTTACCCATAAATTAATGGCAAATTTCTTCATTAATTTGTTCCTTCTCCACATCGGCCTGCTTTGATGATGCTAGTTCTAAACATGCCTCGTTATCTCCCTTTGCAGTTCCTAACATGCCTCGTAATGCCCCCTTTTACAACATTTTTTTTTTCTTTTACCCCTTCGCTGATTCTGTTTGATATTCCGAAGGGTGAATATGCGATCTTTACATAGTTAAAAAACTTGNGTCTGGAAGCGATGTTGATGAAATGTAAAGGGGAACTTTTTTTTTTATTCCACAGTTTTCCCCCTTGGTTGCTGTTTTTAAAAAAAAAATGTAAAAAAAAAAAAGCTCAGGTTCGTCCAGGGAGATAACTTGCAGCCGTTGGCGAAAGGGGGACGATTGGAAGACAAAATTAATTTAATGGCAAGACATCAAAGGCCTTTGAAATTATGCACATTACGATATACAGGCTTTGATGAAGTTTTGGGCCTGTACTTTACGCAGAATTAAGAAAAACAAGACGGGATGAGGGAGCTTGGAACAGGATAAGAGAAGTGGAGTAAGGGATGGATATAGAAAGAGAAAGAAGGAAGGAAAGAAAGAAAGAAAAAGGATGAAAGGTGGGAAAAAAAGAGATAATATATGCTCATCTCACTCATGATCCACTTCCATGCCTGCAGCCCGGGTCATTGAAATAATAAACTGCCCGTCATAAGTAAATCTCCATCAAATTTTAGCATGATTTTTTATTTTAGAGAAATGAAAGTATGCACTTAATACTATTATAAAATTTCGCCACCCCAACAATTTTTGTCGTTGATGTGCAAAGATTTAAATGCCACTCTGCTTGAGCACTTTGTGTATTTTAAAATGATCATATTATTTCTTTAAAAAAGTTATTCCCAAATTTCGACTGGTGGAGAATTTTATATGACGCGCTCTAGTATACAGATCTATCCATCATCACTTTCCGCTAGAGATTCACTTTTCAAAATGCAGTAGCAAGATCTCTAGTTAAGTTAGTCAGAGGGTCACAATGGATACATGTATCAACATGCTCACTGAACAACAGGGTCTATATATAGGCTATTTATTAATATTCTTTACAAGTGTTTATGATATTAATGTGCCATCTTCTTAATCTCTGATTTCACTTCAGTTTTTAGTTTTTCCTCCTAGCGGCAACGAAGAAGATTCCAGTCTGCGAATAGCATTGACATGCCATAATAATAATTTACGGGTTATACGAAATCCACACAACTTGACATTAAGCGCACTGATCTCATCAATAGAACGAAGGAAACCGAGTTGATGGGAATCACTCATGTAAATGGACATATAAATAAAATGATTCTTGCACACTTTATCCGATTAAAGTCAGGAAGAAATAATTATAGGTCTATTATATGGATCCCAATAATCTTTTCTTCTGCGACCTTCGTTAAGTAAGGAGTAGGGAAGCCCATATGACGCTTTCGGCCAATGTAAAACAAAAAATGGCCTTAATACAGGTCTGCTAGAAAAAAGTTTTCATTAAAAAAAAAAGGCTGCTTAAATTTTTAAAAAAATTAAATAACGTCGCCACATAAGTCCAAATCTACATACAACACAAGCGAAAGAGAAGTCAAGGTTTCAGACGTAAATTACCGAAATAATACTTCTACTTTAACCTAATTTTCAGCACTGGCTTAGCTAACAAAATGATAAGACCGCAATACGATTACCCATTTTTAAAGTGATGATTAATAAGTCCCGTATAGAGTATCCAAACACACTGATGCTTGAATACAAACCGAGAAGCAAACTTAGTTTTTTTCTAGACTATAATTTTCGTGGTTTTAAATTTAATATGATTTCATGTTCAAACGCTCTTAGTATGAAAACCATTGATATAAAGCTAACGATACTCCCAAAACCTTTGCAAGGCCAAAGCGATAGTTGGTTTAGACCAATTCTATGCGTGATGCGAAGTATATATAACATACAGAGTACAACTTCCATAACTGATGTCAAAAATAAGGTGTCAACAATAAGGACAGAAAATTCATATAAATATGCTGCCGATTATATTCGTATGTGTTTGCCCATTAGGCCTATATTCTGTGCCTTCACTCACAGCCAAAAAAGGAGAGTTCTACTCCAGTTTTTTTTTTCTTTGCTTTGCCCATCAACTCTAGAGCTGTGGAGTGTGTGTGTGTGTGTGCGTGTGTGTGTGTGTGTGTGTATGTGTGTGTGTGTGCGTGTGTGTGTGTGTGTGTGTGTGTGTGTGTGTGTGTGTGTGTNGTGTGTGTGTGTGTGTGTGTGTGTGTGTGTGTGTGTGTAGGGGGGGAAGGGAGGGTGGGAATGGAGGGGACGAAAGTGAAAAGAAAGAAAGAGTATGGAGGTGGAATGGGAGGGCGGGGGTTGCAAAGAAACCTTTGTGGGGGGACAAGAGGGGAAAATGAATGTGGTGAGATCTCTCGAATCATGCATGCTCATGCGCTCACGAAGAAACAAGCTGGTCGAAAATTGAAAGGGAGGTGAGAGCTGAGCGGTTTCAACCGTCCTTTAAAATGTTCGGGCCATCCCCCACTAGAGGGCGTGCATTAGTTCGTCCGGTCGCGTCATCAGATCTTCGGGTAAAATTCCCTGTTGATCCTTCTATGGTCTTAGAGACCCCTCGGGCTGGCCTAGCTCCTACGGTGCTCGGAAAAAAAATCAGATGCCATTTCTTCCTGAGAACAAAAAAATCACGCAGAAGAAAAGTCACACGAAAAAAAAACCAGTGTGTTTTCTGTATGCAACATTCATGGTCTGCTAGTCTAGCTGCCATTCTTTTGGCATAATGTTTAGATTTTACAAAATCAAATCAAAGCGGCGTAGGCGAATCGTTTTGTCATCACCAGGCAGAAACTGCCCTACCTTAAAGGCTAAAACTTAGAATGGCGTTTCTCTTGGCGGGAGTGTGAGTATCTTTTCCCGACTTTAAAAAAATTAAAATGAATAAATGGCGAAAAATGGTTATTTCAAATGTTTTCTTGTAGAGTGAAATTTTACCAAGTGGAATTCAGGAATGGTAGCGTAATGGTAGCACTCTTTAACGATAAGTGATAAGCGAATGGTGACACTTGGAATAGGCGATATATTCACTTCTGATATCACTGTGTATGCGCGCGCCAGCTTGATGAGCCATGGGTAGGTCTCATGGGAGTATTGCGAACGAAGGAAGAATGAAACTTTTTCATTGGTTTCTCATATGGTCTTCAACAACCTTCTGAATCTATGATTTTATGTTTGATAGTGATCGTAATAATTCTAAGAAAAGAACATAAATAGGAAATAGTGTATGTGCAGTGAGATGTATTCACTACATTATTCCGTGTAAGTTATTTCTCAAGAGACTTCTTCCATACGTGACTTTTTTTTTGTCTGGGAGTTAGCACTTACAACCGACCTTCACCATTCCTTGCACTTTTCTAAAGCTTCTCCGAGTTTCTTCTATATTTTGTTGTATTGCTATTATTACTTGAAACAGACTTTTTTTTATCTCCAGGATATGTTTGTGAAACAGAATGAACTTAATGTATACTCTTCCGCCCCTAAAAAAGTTCACTAACTAAGGATGGCCCTACAAAAGGAAGCAAAATGATCGTACGAGGTGGGATCGAAAAGTTTGTGGCTTCACCCAGCAATCGTATGAATTTTAACAAAGTGAACATAGCAGAGTCTTTAAGAATGTCTGAGAAGACATCACACGAAATCTTATTGTGACACAGTTTTTCCTTGGCAGATGACAAGATTTTAAATCAGGCAGAAGTGTTCACTGTCAGAAATGTAAGAACTGTCACCGTATTCAGAAGTCACTCATCTATGCAGATGTTCTTTCAGTTTTTACAAGCGATAAAAGTCAGAAAAAACCATGTAAGTTGAATGTGGGGCATGAGGAAATTGTTTGAATGCGCAGCGAACATATTCAGACATTGTCACTTGCAGGGTGTGAGTTTGTACTTGTTCTGAAAATGCGTAACTCTATTTAGGAATCTTGTTATTTGTAATGAAACATGCATCATAACTGAATTATGTGTACTGTCTTGAGAAACATTTTAAAAGACTGTAATGTATCCACTTTGTCACAACTTATGCCCTGACTGGTCAAAGCTATAATATTTTATATCCCCCCTCGTAGGTCATATATCTACTTCTGCGCAAGTTCCTTTTGTCACGTTGGCTGCATATTCATCTGTTGTGGCGTTCCGTCTATTCGGGATAGAGACTGTTTAAATTAAACATCGTAGATTAACGAATCAACTTTAACTTTGGGCCCTAAGAAAATGATATTACGCATCATAATCATCATCGGGTGTACCATCACTGGTACTTTTATTAGTTCTTAAGAAAGAAAGAAATAGAGAAAGAAAGAAAGAAAGAAAGAAAGAAAGAAAGAAAGAAAGAACTACTTACACGGGGTTAGTTGACGACAAATCAAAGACTTTTGTTTGGAACTGAGAGTGATCATTCTTCATGAATGAAAAGATGAATTATCATCATCATCATCGTCCTCATCATTCTCATCACCACCCAGACCACCACCACCACCACCACCATCATCACTACTACAGCTGCTTTTAAAATCAATTTACGGAAGGTAATATCCTAGTGGGGTTGGGGACAGGATTAGAGATGAAACAAGCAACCCTTGGCAAGTCCTCAGATTTTGTGTGGAATTATCCTAAGAGTGCTTTTTTTCTCCTTAATCCAAACTATGTTCCTAATCTTGCCCCTGGCTTTAACCCAAACCCACCAAGGGAAAGTCCAATGATATCACACCAAGAGAAATAACAATATAGAACTATCTAAAGAGAAAAGTCAAATAGTGGTTTACCTTAGGGAGTTTATTTTCCTTTCCAGATCAAGAATAGAATCATTTCAACAAAAGAAACGAAAAGAAACAAACCTCTAATAAATTAAGTTCAGGAAAAACAATACATGTACTCACAATTGTGCACCATTATACAGGTGTGCCAGACAGGTCATATTTTTCAACACTTACAATAACAATGACGGTAGCTGACTATCAGTGATGACCACAGACACACCATGACCACGCTGACAGCATCAAAGATGATGACTACAATGCAACAACAACAACATAACATTAACACTGTACTGTTAATACTACCAACAACAACAGCAGCAGGAATAACACCACCAACAACAACAACTACAGCAGTAATGACACTGGACCAAACAATAATACTGAAATATTATAAAAAACAATAACACCCTAACCACAAGACCAAAAAAAAAAAATCCAGACTGACAATAGACGGTCACAACTTCACAACTCACTGAACCTGAAGACAAAAAGAGATCAATAAATAACATTGACATTGGAACAGACTGATGGCGAAGAGTCCCCTGGATCAATTCCATTTTCCTTCAAGTCATTTGATTTTCTAGCACCTAATCACAAAATTTGTTTATCACCAATGTTTCTGTAAGGTGGGTCTCGTCTCCCCCGTCAGTTACATTCTACAGCTTTGTGGATAATGAGAGTCACTGCACTGTTGTCAACAACCAGTACAACATTGTCCCTCCACTAAAACCATGTCTTTTTACCAAATCTGAAGAATTTCTGCTCAGTTAGTTCCACCAGCCCAGATTTCCAATCTATAAATGTCTTTGGAAGTAAGAAAGTAAACCATGTTGGCTCAATGTCTGGACAAATAACCAGAAAGAAAATACAGGGGAACTCTGTTTACACAACCATTGCTTAACACAATCTCTTGCTTAACATACTCCATTCAACAGCCCAAATTGCTTTGTTTCTTTAAAAGAGTACCTTGGATAAAACAAACACCTTCATTAACCTGGTCCAGGACTTGGACCAATATATATTTCTCTAAATTCCTTTATTAGGTTAAAAGATTCTCATTCCGTGATACCTGATTTACCTGATTACACAATCTGATGATCAACAAAATCAATAATTAACAATATAGTAAAACAGTAGAATGCTCATATAAAGAACACTCTTGATATGAACTGATTGAAATACCACCTTTACTTGCTCGGATTTTTCCTGAAAAATAGTAAGAATCTTTGGATATACAATACTATTGCTATAAAGGACCAGATATTTTGCCCAAGGATATTCCTTATATTAATGAGGTACGGTAAAGATACATGTACGGACATATACTTATAAAGATATGCAGTCTCATATTTGGACAATACTGGAGAATGGCACTTTCCACTATTGTTTTCTATTCAGACTAGTTCAAAGATAACATTTTCCGCTACCTGAGAACCATGCAGGCAAAAAATATTTTTAACTGCACAAGTTACCCAATTCATGAAATGTTGATTCACTGGCAGTGGATGACATAAATGAAATGTATGACTATGGTATCTAACTGCACACTTCAAAAATCTTTTCTGACAAACAAATGATTTCTTTAATGTTATCCTACTGAAAATATACCTGTCATGTTTCTTCATCCAATATTAATACCCAGTCATATAAAATAATCAGCAAATGTCAATATGGTTTATGTAAAATGATAGGAAATATAAAGTCTGGTAAAACTTATTACCGCATGCTTCTGATATAACTATATTGATATCCCCATATTCATTGAATTCAGTATAGACAGTAAGAATTGGTAGAAATCACAAACCAAGATATCCATATATCAGACAGCACCTCCCCATTCCCCCTCCCCCCCCCTCTCCTGAATAAAAAAAAGGCTTAACTGATTTGCAAAGTTTAATAACTTCAATAATTCAAATTCTATTGACTTGGCAGCTTGATATAGTCTGGAAATGTTGTAATTTTCAATGGTTTTGTCACAGTTAAAAAATTAAGACTTGTCCAACAATAGCATGCACAGTATATGTCTAAAACTTTGGCTCTGTCTGTCATGTCATTTTCTTAAGGTGTTTTAATTGTTTGCTGTGATGAAAGTAGAGCATCCGGGTCAATGACATTTGCAACAAATACAGAATATGGCTGTCTCACAATGTACTAAAGTGTGTACTTCACTTGCAGTTATTAGACTTTGAATTAAATAAACTTTTTATTGGCGGATGGAGAAGGGGAGGAGGGGTGCAGGGGACACCCTGGTACATTTCAGTGCATGCCTGAATATTATATCTGCTGTAAAAAATTGTCAAGACTTGAGAACAAAAACCTGTCACAACTACGTCCATTTCCTGATGAAGCTAACAATCTATCACATGGTATAAAATACAGATCAAATGCATTAAAATAAATAGATATGCAAATATAAAAGCACTTTTTAAGTTGACAACATAATCCATTTTGAAAAGATTACCTATACAGTAAGGGATTTCCTGAAAAGATTAAGCCATAAAACTGAAATCAGTCAGATTCAGATTAAACTGAATCCATGCAATGAAAAAAATTGCATAAGAATGAGAAATCATATATTCTAGGTTAGCAACACCAGTCAGCAAAACTTCTGAAATATTATTTTTATGACAGAGTGTGAAGAAAACATAAAGAAACAAAGAATCTTCTGTCATTCTCTACACAAACAAATGCTGAAGTATCTGAAGTAGTCATAATTTCAGTAACAGTTTCTGAGCTACAAAATCAATCTGTGAATGTGGCCTCAAATCATTATTGCTTCAGAAGATTGATGACCAGACTCTTCTGTGACTTTCTCAACTCTCTCCAGAGTGCAGAAAGCCATTTTGTTTTCAGTTGGTATTCACTGAGATTCAGATCATGATGAATTTTACCCCCAACAGCCAAAAACTCCGGTTTAGGAAACATGGGCTGAGACAGATGTCAATGAAAATGTTTTCTATTGGCAAAACTCCGATCAAATCTATCATCATATTACTGGGATTTCCAGTTAAGTATTTGGTTGTGTTGATCCACTTTCGGCATGCCATAGTTTCTAAATTTCATCTATACATAACAGTGACAGCAATTTGCCATCGTTAAAAAAAAAAAAAATCAATCTACAATATGAATACATGTATACATATAATCCAAACTGTCTAGGCAAAAATATCCATCTATAGTCATCAGCCTAGTGCATAGCCTTGCTGAAACAATACATCTATTAATCTGATATCAGTTTGTAAATTAAAGCTCTCGATATATCACCAGAACTGTCTAAATGTTTTATTTCATGAATACAAGCATTACTGCTGCATCCCTGCTGAGCAAATAGATTTAAAATGCAAATTACATTAATGGTAATACTGATAATTAATATAAATTATAATGGAAGATGTAATGAAAATCAACATAACATACGGAGACAATTTCAACTATCTGTGTACCTTGGTAAACGAAGAACAGGTGAAACAGGTGGTGAGGACCTGTTGATAACTTTCTTATTACTTGTTTACAATCATACGGAATCCGTTTAGAATTCATGACAGTGGTCGCAAAGGATCACTTAACTTGAGAGATCATAATGTCTCTCCTGGTGAGAAACAAAAAAAGATCAACAGAAGGAGATTTAAGGGTCATGACCTAAGTGTGGTCAACCTCCTGCTGAATGCCAGGAAGTTAAAGGAACAAAATAATGAGGGATCTTTCTTTGACTCTCTTTTGTTGCCTCACTCTCCAGATAAGAAAGTTTCTTTATCTCCAAGTTATAAATTCTATAACTCTTTCTATACCATATACCGATATATCGGTGGGTGAGTCGTCGCCATTTTGACCATACACCGATGTATCGGTGTTTGTAAGTGGCCTTACAAATTGTTTCGTATTCGTATGGCTTTTATATTCGTGTGCTCATGACTTTTGCCTTCAAAATGATATATAACATCATACCCTTTTGTCATCTTTGGGCCTTGCATTCACTCTTGAAATGGCCTAGTGTACATTTTTTTTCCTATAGACCAAGTATTATAGTGGTCATTACCCCATATGGCATGCGGTATAGAAAGAATTAAAATGTTCAATTTTACTTAAAGAAACTTATAAAATGAATTTGTTTGCATGCTTTATAACATTAACAAATCTTAATCCTATTAGGACTGCAAATTTTTACAATGATAGTTTGTGGAATTCCCAACAAATTGGGATGGATTGCACATACATCAAGGGTTTAGGAGCTCAGCCACAAGGGGGTGGGGGGTGTCAGGGCTTATAGGGTCAATAGTGCTATCTAAAACTGTCCCAATAATTTGCTGGCTGCGGGTCCTTTGCAAAAATGATGCACTTTTTTCTTATGTTTAGTCACTGTCAGTGTGAATCATGGAAACAGTCAGCATATTACAGAAGGTTTCCAAAAACTAGCAGTCCATGATAATGGATTCAAAACTGCCTATCTTTATTCATTTATATGAAACAAAATTTTGTTTAACATTGTAATTTCTTCCCCTAATATGACAACTCAAATTTACCAAAAACAGTAATGTGTAAGGAAGTTATCTTAAAATTATTTCATTTTGTTTTTCATTATTTTGGTAGCATGTCCCTTTTCTATCCAAGATATTGGGCTAATATATGTAAAGTTTGCAAACTACTTCTCTTGATGTGGTTAACATATATTATGGGTTGTTCACAGCATTAATGTAATGTATTATCTTTACCCGTAAAAATACAATGCTTCTCAAAAGTATGAAAAATCAGATTTGCACAGATACTTTCGTCCATTTTATGATGTCATCAGAAAATGATGACAATCTTTCCCATCTTAACAGTAACGTGTATGAAACGGAAATATCTGCACTAGAAAATAATATGAAATGCTTGATGAATTTGCACGTCATTATAGTGAAAGCTCCATGTCAATCTCCCTTGTGACAATCTTGTTTTACCATATTTACTACATGAACAACAAATGACATAAGGACACAAAAGAATAGACTTAATAATTTCATGCTGGATTAACATATGTGAAAATATTTCAGCATAACAGTAAGACATCAGTTTCAGCTGAGATCAACAAAGTAAACAAAACTGAGGTATTGGTTGTGAGATACGGGAGTGCACTGAGATATTGGCTCAAACAACACAAATGTTGAAAATAGGATGTAACGTCTAAAATGGAAATCTGTACACCACTAGGATACAGTAACTATAACCCTTCCAAAAAGTCCTGAGTATCCTCATCCATTTTCAGGTTTCCTTTCAATTTATCTCCAAAACAAGAAATCCATGAACACTGACACTTCATGTATACATCAAGTTTTTTCTTTGCGACACATGGATATCTCTGTTTTTGTTTCACACAAGCAAACATACAAGTAACAAATAAAAAAGCAGTACTTTTTAACTACCTGTAGAGGCATTCATTTATGGTTACCTAAGTTCCCATCTGATATAGTGGAAAAAATAAGAAGTCCTTAGGAAGTATTTTTGGATAAAAAAAAAAATCCTGCACTTTTCTTGCAGCGATTTCTCTACACTTACTCCCGAGACATTCGTAAGTACTTCTGTGCATCACACTTTTAGACAGTGATAAAGGGGGTATGTGTAATTTAATGCACTGTAAATGCCTCAAAAGGTAGCCTATAACAAATGCCTGGAAAGGTTAATAAAGCTAAAATACTGCATAGTCAAACTTCTCTGACACAATGGCTTGTTCCTAAGGAGACCCAAAAACAGCAAATTTGGGAACCTCTGCTCTGGATGAATGAATGTATGCATATGAGTGTAGCTTACAAAAGTAAGCCCTTGTCTATGGACAAAGTTTTAAATAAGTTTGGCACATGTAAACATGCCTAAGGAAAGGCTTTAGAATGTACAAGTATAGATCATACATATTAATATCAGAAGAAAAATTCATGCCACAGAAAGAGAAGAAATATCAACACAGCAAAAGATCTTACGTCTGTACACTAACAAATGACACTCAGAATGGGAATACAATATAATCTATGAGAAATTATATAATAAATAAGCCTTGACTAAAGACGAGCTTCATACCAAAGCAAGACTTATTTCTTGTCACATATGTTGGATAACTTAGTAAGACTGATTTCATATAACTAATGACGCTTCAATGCAAAGGATATTTTCTTTTGTTTTCTAGTGCGATTCACTTTGTATATGACCAAGTTTTAAGAATTTCACATAGGAAGACATACTTTGAAAATACTGAAATGATAGTAAACTTAACCATGAGTCCTTCACATGAGGCTAAACCAAACAGAATCCTATATGAATCTTAAGTCTCCTGTAACAGGTGCAAGATTTATAAAACACTTACAACATCATCTTGCTTCACACTAAATGTTCTAAACTGACACCAAATAATGCTGAGATCTTACAAGAAATACCATACATGAATAAAGGATGTAAAGAAAATAAAAAGAGACACTGACTAAACTATACAATGCACTTTCTTTCATACAGAATTATAGACTCCAGTGATATTTTGTCAATGCTGACTAACAAGATGGTACCCATACGATGGTACAGCATTAATAATTTGTGCTCTGTCAGTGAATATAAATAAGTTTGAAAGATACAAGTAACGCATGCATAAAAAATCTTTTATCTATCAGAAGCACCTTTACCACAATGTACCTAAAAATCACAGGCAGATATTTTACTTAAGCTAAAATCCTTTGTAGTAGAATTAAATTCATAAATTGAGATACTTAAGCTAAGAAGTGGCAGTCAAAGTACAGCATCACAGACAAAATAGAGAGATTATGTTCTGAAAACTGTATTGACTTCAATTGTTATTCTCCATCTGGAATGCTGGCAGAACAGAGATTAAGGCAAGAAAAATACCATGAGCTTGTGCATACTGGAGGTAATGCAACCATTCAAAAATACCATGGTGAAAACACAGTCTCTCTATTATGTCAGTTAAGTGCCATCTAGCTCCCACTGGAAAAGTTTAGCAGTAAAATCTAGTCTGAAAAAGTACTGAATAAACCAGGCGATATTTCAGTAGCCTAAACTGAAAAAAAAAAAAAAAATCCAAAATGCGGATATATGTGCGGAGAAATTCAGAATAACAAGACATGAAATTGGATTGTGAAAGTATTGAGATAACAGGTGAAATGACTGCAATATCAACTAACAGTTAGAGGATCTCAATATGAGTTCCATAATATGTTGCATATGTGTGACACGGAGAAATCATAGTTGTTTTAACAAGGTAAACTTTCCTGCAAGTAGACAATATTTCTTAGGTGTAAAAGGGCAACATTTTACAGGTGGAAGATAACATCTCATCACCAATATTGTGGACTACTTGACAAATGACAGAAAAGGAAAGATGTGACAATTTTTACCCATTGTGAACATATTACATAATTAATTCAGTTAAAATTATATGTATATATATTGTATTCCAATGACATAGAGTATAGTATATGACATAAGTCTCAGCATGAAGAAATACTGAAATTAAAATTTACTTACGTTGGGAAAATTTTGTGAAGATATGAGCACTTATCTCATCCTTATTGAGAAATCATTGTAAAGAACTGTGCAGGGGCAGTAACTGGATAATAAAAAACACATTTTTGTCCTTTATGGTGTCATTAAACTGAAAGAAAACTTAATGAGACAAGACCATATTGAAACAATAATATAAACCTCCATGTACTGTCTTGACTATCTACACGTTTCTTAAACATTGTACACACAATAACATTATAATCAGATCTCTGATGATAAATTTAAACATTTAAACTAACCATATTACCTACTGACATGATTATTCTTTCAAACAAGGCGGCCCTATCAGGTCATAAGACAAGAAAAATGGCCAAAGCATTATCTGAATATAAAAACGTGTGCAATGAAAGAATTAACAAGTACAATATAAAATCAAGCGAGGATTTCCATGCAATAATAGTTGAGTTCATCAACAAAGAGAGCTGAAATGTAATGTACATTACTGTACATGGGCAAATCAATCAATAATAGGATAAAAATATGAGCACATACATAGAGGAAGAATCAATTCACATTGCCCTTGTCAAGACTGACTATGGCTAAACAAAATACAGTTTAGGCAGGTTTCATATTACACGGCACTAAACATGAAACTCTCCCGATGTAAGATTTATCATCACAATTTATAGCCAAGCACATCTGTTAGTGGTGATTACCTAGAATACCGAGAAGAACAAAGACTCAAAACATGACTAATGTCAACTTTAGGACAACTCTTTTTACTCAGTGGCAGCTTCTTGTTGCCTCAAAACTACCCGTGCAACCTCTCCCACTCCCACTACATTTTCAAATCACAAAATAATCCTAACAGATCTATACCAGATCCACCACTCTTGCTCTAAATAGCTTTAATAAAGGTGCATCATTGTGACATGAGCACAGCATAAAGGCTGAAGACATGCAAAGAATAAAAGGACAGTAAGGATCTTTGGATTTTGGTTTGCATTTGTGGAAATCAATTATAATTTATATTCTGAGCTAAACTTTACCAGGCACTGCGTGGTTTGTACTTAACACCTTAGTGACCAGCCTTACACTGACATCACCTTATCCCAGGACCATGGCCGCCGCCTATTATTCAAGGTTGTAATGTACTTGTAACTAAAAGTTGAATAACTTTGCTGTGAATCACCCTACATTGCCCAAATTCACAAATGATGTTGGTATTTCGTATCTGATCACATTTTTGTCTATAACATGAGTGAAAGTTATTATTTACATTGTAATATTTAAGAAGTAGAAGCAGAGAGTGTGGAAACAGAACGTATGACAAAGTGAGTTGGGACACACACTGCAGCATATCCTCCGCCGATAGAACCCGTTTTTTCGACATTTTCCCCTCAAAACTGCACAACTCTAACTGTAAACACAATTTGAAAAGGTTCACTTCCGTTTAGAACGGAATAGAAAACCTGCATTATATGTCCAAAGAGCTGGAATGGCTTATTCATACCGAAGGTTAAATGCGAGAATTCTCGTCGCTCGTCCTATCCGCACTGGCTTTGGACGGTAAGTATACTCGTCGCTGGTCACTAAGGTGTTAATAACAAAGCTAAAGATTTGGGAAGGCTGATCTCTTTATTAAGTCTGCAGATAGCCAGCTGTATAGCCAAATAATATTCTCAGCCTGTCTAGGCCTAATTTGTCATCTCCTCATGTTTTGCCTAACATTGACAAAACCTGGCATGATGGGAAATATTCTTTCACACATACTTCTGTACAATTTCAGCAGTCTACTGCTCCATAGTGCGATCTGCTTTGTCTAAAACCTACAGCACAATCACACAAAACTTTAAAGTCTACTATCACTTCCTCGAATTACAAATTCAAAACTAACACCAGCACTTCTTTCTGAAACAACACACAGTTTGCATTAAATGCATGACTTGAATCAGTTATATCAAGTATTCTTAGCTTGAAATTTGCTCATTATCAAATAAAATAAAACAGGCAAGTGGGTTCAGGCATAAGGTTAAGATGATGGAGCGATATATAGTGGCCTTACTTCCCTTTTCCCAGCAAACTTTTTGCTGTTAATGATACACTTCATTACTCATGAAAGAGTAGAAAAAGTAGCATACTGTTTTCCTTTGGCAGAAAATGTAATCATTTCATAAAACGTATTTCTTTTCAAGCTAATTCTTGACATGCTTAACATTTTAGCAAAAAAGGGCATGCATAGTCAGCAAACTGGCTCACCTGATCAACACACATGGTTTCAGTTAAATCCACAATTTCCTCTTTAAGTGATCATCACATGTCCGATTTATGCAGTTAATTACATGGTTTTGGCTGTCAGATAAATCTACACATAAAAGTGGTGCTTCCAATATATGAGTCTGATATCTAAATTGAATGTGATAAAAGTGACATGAAAGAAAAACTAAATTTCATTCCTCTCGATCAAACATTTAAATTGACATAAAAAATGTCTGCTCACTTAGAAATATCGCCCACATAAAATTTCAATATCATTATCTTAAAATGAATCAGATAAAAAGTAACAATTATGTAACATGCGATACATCCCCCCCCCCCCCCCCCCNNAAAAAAAAAATATGCAGTTGAAAGAAATCTAAAACAGTAATCAAATCAAGTAATAAATGTGCACTGGCAATAAAGTATTCATCAAAAAGAAGTGGAAACTCACAAGAAAAAATACATGCAACTTGTCACTGATTCAAACATACAGGGAAGAAGATGAAGCATTAGGAATGCAACCATCTGTAAATTCTCAAAGCCATAGCTAAATCTCAGTGCAACAGACTGTCTTAAAAGGCTTTCTTTCTTTAAAAAGATGAGGTGTAATGAGGTAATGATCACAAAGTACAACTAGATTTCACTAGATTTCAGACTTATAACTACTTGTGTATGAACTCAGTAAGATTTCTAAACTGCCCTCAGCCCAACTGGTCCAGAGCTGAGTAAATGACAGGATGTTTCCTGATGGAAATGTGCGCAACAAACTGCTCTTCACATCATGAAGTAGCTAGCCAGCAAACTCCTTGACATCAAAGACAAGCACATGGCTCTTCTCGGCGGCAGTAACGGCCACCAACTTAGTTCCATTGGAGGTGAAGTCCAGCTGTCTCAACTCTGATCCAACGGAAACAGAGAAGAGACAGTTGCCAGTTGAACACTCCCAGAGTTTCAGGTATCCTCCACAGCAAGATGATGCCAAAAGTGTAGAGGAACTGTTGAAGCAAGCCTGGTTCACCTGACGATGAATTATGAGTAAATAATTTTTTTAGCTTGATTTTATGTGTAACCAGGTGGAAAGGCAACACAGTGTAGTATTCCCTCTCTTATATTTAAGGGGGAGGAAGGTGAGTTTAGTCTGATAATTTTTCAGATGTTACATATTATTTTAAGGAAGTGTGTCACCAGGGATTTTACCAAATTACTGTGAATGATCAATTTTGAGAATAAGGGCCGAAAAAAACCTACATTAGAAAATTTCTGTCCCTGCCGGGAATCGAACAGGGTCTCTCAGCTTGCAAGTCCGAGCGTGTTACCACTACACTACAGGGACACTAACTTCACAGCAATTTAATTCTTAAATACCTACTGCCTGAATCGGTCCCTAACTTCCACGTGCAAACCTAGTGTTCACCCGTGACCCAAACACACTTCCCGACTGCTCACATATGCACCACGCTGGTCTTCTCTTGAGTTTACGACAATAATGAAGGCTGCGAGCAGCAAGTGAGTATCTCCACAGTGGCTAGTTTTGAGAAAAGTGATGCACAATTATTCATATTCAGGGTTGCCAGCAGCTGACCAAAAAATTATCTGAAAATTTTGCGAATTTATGTTATCATATATGCCCACTTTCCCCTTGTATTTGAAGTATCGGGAATCTCCAATAGGAAAAAAATATCGGATTTCCGATAATTATCGGCAAAATGGCAACCCTGCATATTGTGTTTTAACGCAATTATGCCTCACAAGTGCTTGATACTCAGAAGGTGAAGAATGTTCAATGCTTAAATAAGAGTCAAAGAATCACAAGGTTAATTTTGGCAAATAGCAGAGATATCCACTTGCTGCTCTCAGCCCTCGATATAAGACTGACACTTTGAATTACAAAAAATGATCTGAATACATTGTTAAAGTTTATGATTTATGATGGATGATCGGAATGATAACCATGCTTTAGCCCAAAAGATGTTTTCTTTATGTCCCTTTTTTAGAACTACAGTCATGTTGACATACTCCAAGTTACTCTCATTTCATGGGAGGGCTCAGGATTCTGTATTCATTATGTTTAAGTTTGTTTACTTAAGAGGCCAAAGTCAACCACATGACCCATTCCAATTTGAAATCATTTTTTTTGATATGAAAAAAAAAATTGTGCAGTCAATATCATGTATGAAAATAAGTGACCAAGATTGCCCCCTCCCCACCCCCAATCTCTCACATCAATCCCTCATCCCTGGCCACACAAAATGCCTCATCTTTTTCTGAGCATAGCAAAAAATACAAGAGTAAATCTCTATAGTCGTATAAGTCCTAGAGAGAAAAAAAGCTGGGCCACCTCATAATTTGTGCACATGGCAAGAATCTTACTATGAAGGCATTCATTTATTGTTGCCACTATTAGGAAAATTCTTTCTTTTTCAAAAAGTGTGCCAGCTTCACTGTTGGCAGTTCCTTTCATTTACATATTGAGGGGTGCCTACACAAAGACGGTATCATTGTATGAATCAGATAAGAGAGATAAGGCCTTTGCACAGGCACCCCTTGATCTCAGTTAGCAGAAATTCTCAAGGCACAAACTTTTATCATGATTCCTGGAAGCATGAATTTTGTATTGATGGACACCCTCATGGAAAAGGCAAAACAAAAAAACACTAGCTCTAATTGAACTTACTGGTGATGGATGCTTGGAGGATGGAGCTTTCATCCCTACGGGCATGCCAGTCTCTCCTCCATATAAAAACACATAGCCATCCTGAGAGCCCACTGCTATGTATTCCTTGTTCTTGGACATAGTAATAACATCATTGGATCCTACACATGCCTGACCCAGCCAGTCTGGACGATACATCTTGGTCTTACGAGTGGCTTTGCACATGGTCTGATCACAAGTGCCGGTTGGGATATCCCAGAACTGGACCCACCTGCGAGACGAGATCATCATTGTATTGCCCTTGTACGGCGCCATGGTCACTCCCAGCTGTGGAACTTTAGACAGACGGAAGTACACATGCATGGGAGCACCTGAGCCTTGAGATAAATCTACAGCAGTGAATCGATAAGGATGCTTCTGGTCAGGGAATTTTGCTCCTTTATTCCTCAAGATTGCAATGGCCTGTAAGTCTTCAGGTGTTGCCTCAAGCATTAAGACAGCATAGCGTTCTGAGGGTGACAGACAGACCTTAGCACTCCGACATTTGAAGTTGATGTTCACAGCAAATTTTCTACTGCTGGAGTTTGATTTTACGTCATACAGATGGATGGTAGGCTTTCCTTCCATGGTAACAAGCACAACTCTTGATTTATCTTTGGTCAGTGTAAAGCACATGACATTTCCAGGAAGGCTGTTGCAACAGACAGTGCCATCATCAGCCTTAAAGACAACCACTTTTTTGGCCGCAGGATCAAAGGCCACAATTTTGCCATCAACAGCAATCCTCATCTTCATTGGTGCAATGTCTGTGGTGAATTCTCTGATGAGAGAATCATCCTCTGTGGACCACACTCGGCACACCTTGTTTCTTCCTAATGTGATGAGTTCGTTACCATTTTCGGAGAACACAAAACATGTTATGTCTTCCTGTCTGTCCAGTGTCTTCCCCACATCTCCGGTCATCGTTCTCCTGCGAGCAGATCCAGCTGAGAAGAACTCTTTCAGATCCCATATTTTCAGCTTGTCCTGTGCTGTTAAAAGCATCATGTGGCTTTGAAAAATGCTGATATAGTCCACTTTCCCAAACTGGCCACTTCTTGACATCAATTTCACAAAGTCTTTGTTAAACAGTGTTATACGGTTGCCCACATCAGCCACCAACACTTTGCTTTCATCCCAAGCCACATCAAATGTAACAATCTCAGTTGTGTGTTCCAGGGATTTCTCAAATTTCAGAGTGTCCAAATTCAAGATGCGAACTGAAGATTTACCAATGTGAAAATAGACTTCCTGAGTTACCCGAGACACTTTCATGCTTCTTACGCATTCCTGTACCACAATGGGTGCCAAAACCTCGGCCAGCTTGACCTTTCTCACTTCTATGAGAGTCTGTCCTTCCACACTGCCATAGCAAACATGATACTCATCCCCTAAAGTCACCTGAGATGCTTTGGGTTGGATTTCAAACTTTGTCTTTGTCAGATTTGTTACCATTTTTTTCCAGGCATCCCAGAAGGCAACAAATCCACAAGCTGTTGATTCCCGAGTGCTGGGGTAGGTTCCAGCAACAATGACTGTAAGAGGAGGTCCACTGCAGCAATGCAGATTGGTAATGAAGGCTTCACTTGGTTCCTGAAACTGACTGATCGGTTTCATTGCGGGATATTCAACCACAGAAATAACATCTCCAACAGATATGACCAAATATTTGGAATCTGCTGATCCAGATATCATACAATCTGACATCGACAGTTTGCTGGTTTGGGGTCCTCCTTCAGGATACACATCTCCAATGGGTATATTTGTAACCACTCCATCCTCAACATGCACTTTCACAAGGGATGTGTCTATGGTCGTAAGGTACAACACATCCTTGCTATTTGCTGTCATAAATGGCTCAGTGCTAATCTGCTCACAGAGGTGCTTTATGAGTTCTGTGTTCATCATGCTCAACCAGGCCAGAGTGACTGACTGATCAACCGCAGGGTCTGGGTTTGAATCCTTTTTCTTGAGGTCCCACTTGTTGGCAAAGAGAACCCATTCGTTTCGGTCACCAAACACGTGAGATAACCCATCATACACTTTCTCGGGCTCTCCAGATCTGGGTGCCAGACAGGCAAATGCTGGAATCAGAAGTGTCTTGGGCTGCTGTGAGAGATAAGATCTGGCCATTGTTTTGAGATGCTCAAGGTTTGGCTGCAGGGAAGAAGCTGTTATAAAGGCTAGCACAGAGAAAGCACAGGTAACTGGGTCTCTGAGCGCCGTCTTGCAGGTTGTAACAAATTTCAGGACAAGCTCAACTTCAGAGTCCTTCACTACCTGTAGATATTCCTCCATTTCTTTGATGAGTTTGTCTGCACCTGAAGACAACACCTTGGCCCTCAGGAATGTTAGGTTACAGTATGTAACCTTCTTGACGAAATCAGGATCATAAACATCTGTGCAGTTCTTCATGTGATATGTCAGACATTCCAGTTTCCTGAGATTTGCTCCTGTCATTGGCTGAGGGGTGGTATTCCTGTCAGCCTTAGGCACATGAAGTTCCTTTCTGTCAATGAGAATGATATCCCGTTTAACACCATGTTCAGCCGCAAACAGTTCAAACAAGATCTTGTGCAGGTACTGTCCTCTCTGTCCTTGGGTGTACCTCTCTGACGCCGCTTCAATAAACTGACGATGGTACCAATACAGAGTTTTCTGCCCTTGAGACTGACGCTCCACTAGGTACTCCTGGATGTCAAACCGAATTCTTGCCCAAAGCACGGGAGGCACTCTAACTATTCCTGGCACAGGTGGGTCATGATACTTGTATATCTCTATCATAACTTCATCCATACAAGACAGAGCATCCTCCAGTTCTATCTCACTTAGCCCATTCAGGCCAACAGTGATCAGGCCTAAAGCCCCTTCCACAAACTTGGTACCAAATTTGACTTCCAGCTTCTTAAACAGATGATCAATGGCCGCTCTGACAGAACCAGGAAGACTCAGCTCTGAGACATGCACATATGAACCCCACAATATGGCCTGGTCCATCAGCAGCTTTAAATACAATGGATTTGCTGCTTTCCTGAAGGTCTTCAAAATAAACTTCATTTGCTCATCTGTAACTTTCCTCTTCTTGGAGGACAAATATTTGCTGACAATTTCTCGACTTGTAACATCAGGGAGAAGGGGGATTTCCACAAAGTTTTTCTTCTGGGCAATGACACTGTGCAGACTGTCCAAAATCCCATGCTCTTTAGGCAAAGTTGAGATAATCAGTTTGAAGTTCAGCGGGAGATTTGTTGGTAGCCACCAGGCTGAGTAGGCATCATAGTAGTTCTCTAGCTGATCTAAAGAATCAAGAAAAATAACCACGGGTTTCTTGAGGGCAGTTGTTACTGTGCGGAAAAATCTTGAAATATACATTGCCAAAGAGTTCATTGTTCTGTAGCACTGAGGTTCCATGATGATGTCTGCATTGTCAGCCAGCTGGCCGCAGACACTGAAGAGGACATTGTATATGTCAGTGCTCAGTGGAGATGTGCCTAAAAATCGAATCATCCTAACATGGTCTTCTCCAATCCAGGATTTCAAACTTTCCATAGCCATTGCCATCACAGAGGTTTTCCCAGCTCCTGACTGAGCATGAATTACAAATGGCTTCCTGTTTGACACATCCAGAATATAAGCCTTGATTTTATCCAGTGTTTCCTGCTGGCCACAGAAAGATTCACATTTCATTCTACAGAAGTGTGCATGGTGCAGAATTTCATTATAGTATGAATAATATTCCCTCTGGCGGATTAGAGATTCCTTTGCCAATTTGTCTGCATCAATGAGGTCCTTGACACTCTGGACAAAATCTTCACAGAATCGTGTGATATATTCCTCATGTTCTTGATGTTTGTTTGGCTGAATACCGCCATCCTGCCATTTCACTTTGTATCGCTTGATGTTGTCCGCTTTCAGGCTATCAGTTAGATCTTTCTTGAAAGAGGTGATGAGCTTTTCTACTGGTTTGTCAGCCTCAAGCTGTAGATAGCAGAAAAAAAAACCAGTTACTTCAGTCTAGGCTCATGAATTCAAAATGACAATTTAAAAGATAAATCGTAAATCTACTTAAGGGGGGGGGGGGGGNGGGGGGGGGGCAGGCCCTGAAAATGAGGTTTTGGGGTGAAATTATCAAGATCAGGGTTTTGCTATTTGTATGTACTTTGACATGTCTAAAATCCAGATAAAGTATTGTTGACTGCAGAAAATTCCATGTTTTGCCTAAAAAATGCATCTGACGATGGTGACTGAAGCTTTGTTTTCGTCAATTTGAGTTATCCCTGTTGAAATTATGTAACTTTGAGCTTGATTTTCAGCTATAAGCCATAAAAATCGACCCATCGCATTGCATATCAAACAAAAGGAAATTTTCTTCTCTACTACAATTTATGAATGAGATTTGACCAATGAACATGTATGGTGTACAAAGTTATGCTGAACTGAAGCATAAATTATGTTTAGCACAAGTCCTCCTGCTATATATAGCGAAGTCAAGACCTACTTTTAGCTTGGCTCAGGCCAACAAAACATCAGGAGTCTATTTGATTCGCTTGTTGTATTTCGTGTGTGCTCGCCTCGATTGACCCAGTTATCTGATTGGTTCGGGCCATTCGTAATAGACTCGTTTTGTGGTTTACAATAACAACAGCATGTGAACTCCCTGATGAATGTTCGTGTACATGTATGAAAAATATGTAGGTGTAAAATAAAATTTTATCAGGATATCCAAAAAAGCTCTCTATTAGTGTTGAGAGAATATCTGTGGACATGTCTGTGTAAAATTTTGAATGGACAGCTTTTCACTTGACAGAGGAGATATCTATTGAAAATGA
Organism: Ellobium chinense; assembly: GCA_033807755.1. Lineage (NCBI taxonomy): Eukaryota > Metazoa > Mollusca > Gastropoda > Ellobiida > Ellobiidae > Ellobium > Ellobium chinense. Next base: position 587,950 of record JAWQUT010000450.1, read on the forward strand.
CATATTTTCTTGTAAATATTCAAGATGGCGGCCGTTTATACTAATTTGAACATGCTGAATTCAAAAACGATAGTTAAATTTTTTAAAAATATGGCAGTTGGAAAACTGTCCTCAGGACCCGCCCCCCCCACCCCTCCCTTAATGGACAAAAAATGCAATACTTAGAGATACAATGCAAACCACTAAGAGGAGAAAGATGCAAAGTAAATCAACTTTGAGAAGAATGTGTCCTGACCATAAAGAATGGAATTAGAGATGTTAGTTAAGAGACACAAAATTTCCTGAGAAACAGTCTAGACGATTTTCCACCCAGTCTAGATGATGGAAAACTTACTAATCAATAAGCTTGGTCTGAATTTCTTACAGTCAGCAACTACTGTGAACATGAATTTGGAACCAGATATTCAAAACAATCACACAAGTTCCTGGGAGTATAAAAACAGTTGTGTTAAAAAAAAAACAGTTGTGACTATCAAGCATCTTTTATACAGAGATACTGAATTTTATTATCTGGAAAATGTTGGGATTAAGTTGAGTTGTGATTATTTAGATTGCAATAATGTGGAATCAACTGTATAGTGGCCTGCGCATATTAGCCCGTCACTCGAAGCTATTTTCTCACCTTGCCATCTACTGTCTGAAGGTCTTTGTGCCTTGCAGCATTGGTGTCCTTATATGTGTCTGGGCCTAAGCCCTCTAGATCTCGCAGGAACAGAAGTCCATGCTTGCTTGGCTCTTCAGCTTCAATGATTCCATTCCTGGCCTCATGCTCTGTCACTGAAAATGACCAAAAAAACAAAAAATTGTCATAATCCCTCATTACATCATGATTTCAAGCACTGGTGTCACGAAAGATACCACTGTGTTATTGGCCTGTATGTAAAAACTCCATCACAAGTCTAACAAATAGGAAGCACAGGTATGGAGTATGATGTAAGCAAGAATGCTACTACAGGATTTATCAGTGCATGAAGTACTGATTGTAACAAATAGTAAGGAAGTACAGTGAAACCCGCTTGAGCGGAACACATGTAAGTGGGACTCCCGCTTAAGAAGACAAATGCCTGGGGAATGGAATTTTTGCTATTTAAATGTATACATGTGAGTGGGACGGCAACCCGCTTAAGTGAGATGACTTGGAGCCAGATCTCCGTAATATACACGCTGTTTTTGACAGGAATGCCGCAAATTAACACTATTGTGCTGTGTCTCAGTGCTTGTTTACTTTTGCCTATCAGCTGAAAACTTGAGAATTACAAAGAAGTTTGTACTGACAGTCCCGACTGCCCCCCTTACGTTATGTGAAAAATGATTGACACTACCTCCCCATAGCCTGCTGTCAGGCAGTTGACCCTTCGGCGCACTCATGGACGAATCAGAGCGGACATCCTAGCCGCTGGTCACTTAATCTGCGCAAGCATCA
>JAWQUT010000450.1:591351-605370 GCA_033807755.1 Ellobium chinense
TAGTTATGCTTCTGAACGATTGTTGCAAATTAATATAATTTGCATAATGAGTATAATGAATATAATATCAGAATTTACCTTTAAAAAAGAGCAGTTTTGCTGAGGTATAACAATAATAAGACTTTAGAAGGCTACATTTGAAAGAGCTTGTTGTCATGCATGCATAGGGGAAAATAAAATATAGCATGGTCAACCCGTAAGTGATATTTTAACAAATTTTATACAGGTATGTCAGCTTTTAAAAAGTAGTTTTGTGCAGGAATAACATAATACAGTACATCTGACACAGGTGTTAACGTTATAAATATAACTAGGGGTACGTAATAATATTGCACAGACAAAACTGTTTGCGACTTTGATGATGATGATGATGATGATGATGATGAACTCTTGTTTCATTTCTATTGATAAAGGCCTTAGAGATGAAACGTTTAGATGTCATTTTTGATCTTAATTCTCTACTAGATTTTTAATAAATTCCCTGAATTAAGGTTGAGGTTTTAATTTTTCTCTTGTTTCATTTCTATTGATAAAGGCCTTAGAGCTGAAACGTTTAGATGTCATTTTTGATCTCAATTCTCTACTAGATTTTTAATAAATTCCCTGAATTAAGGTTGAACTTTTAATTTTTCTCAGTTTTAAATGATGATGATGATGATGATGACTTTACATCTCTATTTGTGATGATTCTAACCATGTGGAAGGGACAAATAAAAAGCTTTATGATTGGGGTGACTGATGACAGGAGTTGAACCAGTGCAGAGAGATCTGAGGTCATCATATTTTCCCTTTGAAAGTTTCGGAGCTTGCTGATATGCTTTTGAAGGTGGAGCTTCTTGGGTGCGGCGTTCTGGCAGAGTCAAGACATGGAAATCTGATGCAGTATGACTTGACTTGAAAAAAAATATGTCCTGGATGTTCCTTTTCTAGTTTAATCTGCATTAGATCAGGCCATCTGATTAAAAAGCCTTCGTCTGAGTGTTTGGTTTTTAGAATGCCAGCTGCGGTGGCGGATGCTTTCCAATCAACAATGTTATCCGTTTGAATTTGATGGACACGAAATGGTTTGGCTTTGACCGCCAGTTTGATGATCCCGAGCAGTTCAGAAGGAACTGCAATGCCCTGTACTTGTTTTATGGCACGTTCAACTAAGCTGTGGATACTGTCACCAGCACTTTGTCCATGATTGGTCTCAAAAAAGTTCATCACCACTGTCTTCAGAGAAGAGGAAGACTTTAGAAAATGTCTAATCATGGCAGGAAGAACAGAATTTTTGTTCTGTCCGGAACATCCATCACAAAAGAGATTCAAAGTTTCAGTCCCCTTGCTGTCAGATTGCTCTAGAAATTTATAAATGCAGCTGGCAATCTCATTTACCCCATGTCCTGCCAGAGCTTCATGCCAGTTGGATACGACGATACATGCCGCGCCACCCAGTTCCTCTCATCTTGTAAGTTTCCTAAGTTCCAGAAGGCTAGGAATATATCTGTCCTCTCATTTTCTGTGAACTCTGAACAGGATAAGTTCCTAACTCCACACCACTGTCCATTGCACCTCAAGCCCAGTGAACGTTGAGGCACAGTTTTATCAGTAGATGAGGTATAAGAAAGGCCCTGGTTTCTTTTTAATTTGGCATCCTCTTTTTTGCATTTTTGGAGTTTCTGTAACAGCCACATCTTCCTCCTCCATACGAGGTGCTCCGTCGACCATAAAATCCATAGGACTTTGAACTAGAGAGGCATGGGCTCCGTGATCAAGTTGCAGAGAGCCGCTGGTGGACGTATTCTGCAATTTGGCTGCAACAGCATCAGCTGATGGTACAGAAGTGATGGCAGTATTTGAATGCGGTGCAGCGGCAGTGACAGTTACAGTTGCTGCTGGCAGTACAACAGTGTTGTCAGTGGTTGCAGGTGGTACCACTGTGCTAGCAGTAGCTGCAGATTGTGCAAGAGTGCCTACTTTGGCAGTGTTAACGATGCCTTGGTCCAGTAATTCATCGAAAAATGTCATAGAAATATCGTTATCTTCAACTGAAGAAACTTTAACGTTCAGGAACTCAGTGAAGCTCTCACCTGCAATCTCATCGTTATTGGAGACTTTGGGTTGGGACCGGCAATGTCACATTTGGATTCTTGAAGAATTCTTGGAATAGATGAAGTTTTCCTTCTCTTACGTTCGGGTTGCTGAGCCGAAGCAATGGCCAGGGCCACCATTTTTCTTCCTCTACTTAAAAAGGCACAGATAAATTGCTTTTCCTGATTTAGTACAATCTTTTTTTCCCTCCTTTTTTTTTTTCACTTTTTAATGTTTGCCGCCTCGGACAGTGCGTCTCCTTAAAATCGTTTCATGTCTGCCGCATAGGACATACGCAAAGCGCTTAATAAGAACTACTAAGTGCAGTCCGTCGTCAAGTTTGTCGCTACCAATAAGATAGCTATTGTTAATACACATGGGCAGGCAGATTAAGTTATCTTTTGTCGGCATCCTAATCCGCTTTGATGAACCAGCGTTTGCCGGGGGTATTTGTTTGTATGCACATCACCCTCTCACGGTGTTGGGACTGATAAATAAATTTTACTTATTATTTATGGAAACCTTAGGTCTATTATTATTCTATTTAATCCTTCTATCTACCAGACAGCCAGTCACCAAAATTAAATACCCAGATGGGCGAGTCATCCTTTGCGGCATTTTTATTCCTNAAAGACCTATACTGAAATTTTGGCTAAAGGGACATAACAAACTTTTAACATGCATGAAAACTCTATAATTTATCAGCTGATTTTCATGCAAACAATTGCTCGTAGAAACAACCCTTTCTCACTGTTGGTTTGTAAAATACTTTGTAATCAATATATCCTGTAATATATGCAGGAAGCAAAAACTAAAACAGATATACTGAGGGCAAGTCCAGTAATGCCTGGCAGCTATAAGTAGGTCGGGGTTAACCATCAGCTGTGGTGAGTTCTAAGAATGATATAAAAGGTTTTATACAATTAAGCATTTCCATTCGATTAAAAGATCTGCATCACCTCTATCAACATTAGCTTTAAAAGTATATCATGTAAGGTGACTCCACTGAGGTTATCTGTATATGAAAGACAACCAAACTGCAGATATGATCAGTAATCAATACTTACAATACAACTTGGCCCTAGTGAGACTTTCTGGCAATTCTCCAGCTCCAACAGGCAAATCTTGGTGGTCAGGTGATTGTTGGTTGCCTCTGCTGTCACACCCCATCTCAGATCTACAACCTGGCATATCAACAAAAGAATGTAGTCAGCTTTTATAAAATTAGCGATCCTATTTCCAGGCCAAATAAAGGCTTATAAAACTTTAGAAAGTGCAGCAGAATCTCATGGTTTTGCACCTCACACATTCAAATTCCTCTTCAATAATTCTGGCTTTTGAGCTGATCCCCTCAGATTGTCTTCATGAAGTTCGAATGTGCTTTTGTTATTCTTAGAACTTACATAGGGGCAACTCTACAATATTACAGGTGGATAAATAACATGATACCACTGATGGACTGTGCTACTGTTTTGGACAGTGGTATTGTTTCCAAGAGCTAATGCAAGCAAGAGTGAGCATAATGTGCAGAGATACTTATTCCTAAAGACTCAGATAGATGGAGAAGTGAACAAAAATGGTTAGGAAAAAAATATTTGGTTAATGGTGGTTAGGAGTCACCATGATGGTGGCCCAGACCATTTTCAAAAGATTCATTAATGAATAACCAACAATTGTCATAAGCATACATATCTCTTACACCTGACAAAGACATTTTTGGTACATGTTTCGCTAGTGAGACTTTACCTCTGTCTATTCAGATGGTCAGATACTCAATATCAACTTAATCTCCTAACTATATGAATGCCTACAAACTCATGCAAGAAAATCTAATAGGACACAATAAGTTTTCTTGGCATGTGAAAATACTGTGTTGTATGATCTAACAAGATATGAAAACGCTGAGATGTGCAAGCCAAGCAAGAAAATGAAACAGCCAAAAGTATGGTCACAAACCTTGCTTAGACTTGTACGTTCATCACAGATGTTACAGATTACGTATAATAGGTTTCGTCCAACTTTAGAAAAACAATGTATATTAAGTCACTTTACTTACTGAAATGCCATCCCGGGACAGGGATAACGCTTGGAAAGAATTCAAAAGTGCCCAAAAAAATTTAAAGATTAAAATAAAATCTAATACAGTCAACTCCACTTACTAGCAATCTGATTTAAAGCAACTTCGGCCTTTTCGAAACTTTTTTTAGGTGACAATATTTTTTCCTGCGAAATTTCACTGGATAATTACAATTCCCGTTAATCGCAACATTTTCCATGCTCCCAAGGAGCTGTAATTAGGTGGAGTCAACTGCTTTCTATCTTCTTCCTCTTCTTCCTCCTTGTTCTTCCTGCTAATGTCCATCAGAAAACCAAGCCACAGGCCTGTATAATTGATGTGGTGGGATGTAAGTCCTCTGCTAACTCGCACAAATTCTGTTTTAATGTGATGGGGGTGTCTGGATGTGTGTTCTGGTCTGTGTATACAGTGAACATGACTGAAGGATATGTTCTGCATTTTAAGGGGTGCATCCAAAAGGCCGAATGTCTGTAATTTCCAATCTGAACTTCTTGCGCATGTGTTGTTTTAGTTGGTTGTGGCCTGTCTGAAGTCTGAATTAGGTGGTTTGTTGTTTTCCAGACAGATCTTGAATAGAATCTGACGGGTTGTAGCTGGAATGGATTGTCTTCCATTGATACCTAAAAGCAGCTGTGATGAGTTTTCTATCTGTATCTTAATTTCTCTGCCTGGTTTAGAAGCTTTTGACCCCATCATGGCATGACTGCCTATAACATTTAAGAATGCTTGAAGAGATTTTTCATACCTGAAAACCCAAACCCAGCTCTGTACAGTAAGCCCTGAGCTTTGGGTAGGCTTCTCTTGCTAGAGTGTTTCTCTCCGCTCGCATGTCTGAAAAGGTTGAGCTTAGAAAGATTCGAACTGTTGACCTTGGTAGACAGGGAATGTCACTTAGGTCCCCACTCAACACTGAATGAAACTTGTCCTCCGCCTCCTTGCTGTGGCTGATCTGTCTAGAACCTGGGTATGTATACAAGATGTTTTAGAGAGTACAGATCTTTTCTATGCTGGAAAACCACAGAATCAGTGAGAAAATTTGAAAGAAAAAAGGGCTCTAATTTGTCTTGTATACAAATTGTTTTAAAATCCAGAACAATGATAAGCATCTCATTCATGACACTAACACATTGAACAGTACATATCTTATATCTATATAGATAGATACACAATATTTCAGGTGAAACACAGAACAAGGTCATTGTTAGTTGCTGAGATGCAGTGTGTCCTGGTCTTCCTCATCTCAGTAGCCAAGAACTTATTTACACCTGCTAGGAGTGAGAGTCAGGAATCAAGTGACCCGTTTAAGGACACAAAAACATAAACTGCCTGGCTCAGGATCAAACCCACAATCCTCAGAATTGACAACTTCAGGCTGTGAGAATGACTCAGAACCCACACAGCCATGCAGCCCCCTTAAAACAAATGTCAATGATGTTAAGAAATGATGACAGAGATAATCCAGAGTCATTTGAAATAAATGTTTCTTCTACTGCCATAACTCAATTTAATGTAACTTCTTTGGGAGCTACACTGTGGGCACTGCCAAGCTCCCTATTAGACATTTGCATATCTCTTATTCTGCCTTGTTGTTCAACACAGAGCATGAAGAGAAAATATGTACTGCCCCCAAACCCTTCAAGTTACAATAATGTACTCTATGGCACACTAGAATAACTGAAAAACACAGCACATTTAAACATTTGGCATGGGCTGTGAAACAGTGAGAAATTTGACAGTATAAAATCATAACAAAACAACAACAACAACAAATACCACCATAACAACAACAGTAACTTGTCCTGTTTCCTGATTAACATCCCATACATCACAGTTAAGCAGATAAATATGCAGGGCTTTGATATGGTATTATTCTGAAGCCTCTGTTGTGCCTTTCCCAGTGCAGCTCTAAAAACATTAACAACACCAACAACAACAACAACAACAACAACAACAACAACAACCATAACAACAACAATGACTTATCCTGTTTCCTGATTAACATCCCATACATCACAGTTAAGCAGATAAATATGCAGGGCACTGACCTGTAGGCTTTGATACTGTATTATTCTGAGGCCTCTGTTGCGCCTTTCCCAGTGCAACTCTAAAATAGATGAACACAAACATATAAAGTATTAAAGATATCCTGAACCATCTTTGACAAGGCCAGTTATAATAGGGCTAATACCACTTTTCTCTCTGCCAAAAAAAAAACCCCAAAAATCGTTAAGGACTTTTTCAACTTAAAAAAAAACCAATAAAATTAAGGACCTTGTGAAGACCCTTCCTCAGACTCATAATAAGGATGTGAATATTCTTCAAGAGACCATTAAGCACATGCATGACATCCTGGTCCTAAATTGGTCCTGAGGTCATTTAAGAAGCCCTCTTATAATAAAATTTGACATAATAAGTCTTATAAAACAATTATTTCACGATTATCGGCTCACACATGATACCAGTGCAACTAGTAAAGATCTGCTGAGAACATGTGAAGACAGCAAAATACTTAATCTCAACAAAACATGAAAAGCACAACATTTTCCTGAATAAGTCACAAGCAGATCATTTGCGTCTTTCAAGGACATATTTTTTTGGTTTTGATAAATAGAGATAATATATCGCTTTGCATTTATCATCAATTTGCTTTGCATCCACAATATCCATGATCCCAAACCATCACCAACTATGTTTTCTCTCTTTACTTCAGTTTACAAAACAAACAAAGTAGAGTAAAGTCACAATTGAAAATTGGGAGATTGGAGACTGTTGGTGAGGTTTCAGGGTTTCTGATATTGTGAACACAATAGGGACATTCTTCCTATTTTGAAGTTGCCTAAGGGTGACATGTACAAATAATGTGACGAGCTTCATTAATGCTTCTCTCCAAGTTCTTTTACAAGTTCCTTTGCATATACTTCCAGGACATCTTTGTCTATTTCACCATTCCTGAGTTCATTTCTGACTTATCTGCTTATCTTTGTTATGACAGTTCAAATACCTGGGTTTCAGACTGTTTGCTGCACTGGGTGACTTAGCCATTTTTGTCTGTTTCAAAACAAGAAAAAAATCAAGAGCATATTTATCTCACAAAGTCGTGTAATACAAAACATCCAAGTGGAAAACATTTTGCTCATTTTAGCTGCAATTATCAGATAGCAAGGGAATCAGAGACAGACAGAGACAGAGAGTATTATGAGAGAATGAGAAATATCAAAGAATTATGATATGAAATGGATAACAGGGATTGAGGCCCAAACAGCCGAGTCAGTCGAGTCAGGTGTCACCCTCTCTCTGCTCCTTCTCCCAGCATGCAGATTATCCAGTGATGCCAGGAATCACAGAATAAAACAATCTACAGAAAAGACAATAGCTATTTTTTAAATGTTTCAATTTGCTATAAGTGTTTTAAGGGTGCAGTGTCACAAACATTCTGCTTCTAGAGGCTTTGCAAAGAAACAACTTCCAATTTGTTAATGTCAAATATTGTTATTTTATGTGGTCCCCTTCAGTTTACAATGTAACTGATATGGATGCATGGGTTGGAGAGGGAGGGGTGAGTGAGCGAGTGAGGAGAAAGGATCAATCTGGGTGAGGTCACACTTTGGTTTTGTCCCTTCTATATATTTTTTATTCAGTGTCAGGCACAGAGTGTAAAAAGGTGTGCTTTAACAGGAAATCTTAATCTCTGGCTTGCCAAGAGTGTGCGTTTCTGAAAGTTGTCGCCAGCAAACTATGACTTCTTCCTAAACATCCCCCCCCACCACATCTTCCATAAAATGATTGCCCCATCTACTGCAGGGATCTCACTGAAATATCTGTTCTTCAATGATACTACTACAAAATCCCTACAAGACTGTCTCCTTACTATTACTAACAATCAAAAAGGAAAGATTTTCTTTTTAAAGAGCAGTCTGCCACAAAGATGTATGCCTTGATCACTTTTGCAAAACCTTTCCCTTTTTGAATACCTGTCAGTGAACCACTTAATCAATCAGTGTTTTCTCTGGACTGCATAATTCACTCCTTTAATTTCCAAATTCCCCCTAAAAGTATACAGAATGTGCACCAGTCTTCCCTTCTTTCCTGTATACCAAAGTTTTCATTACTGTACTTGAGGAAAACCTGAAATCCTTAAAAAAAATATACACATTTTTCTCAAATTTATGACAAGGGGCAAATGTCTCCTCCAACTCAGATGATCTGAAGAAAACATTGAAATAATGTTATTTTCTGCTATGAGGACCAATCCTGTTATAGACTCTTACCCTTTGTTCTGCAGGACTTGTCGCCTTGTGGATGTCCACGGCATTTCCAACCCTATGGTGAGCTGGAGATGCCATCTTCTGAGAATTTAGGTTATTTCCAAAAGATGAAATATGCCTCTGAACTTGAGGCCCTGCAAGAAAACAAAATTTTCATAAATATACTGACAAAACTTCACACCCTCATGAAGGGCTCCATGACAAAACACATTATACATCATTAAGGGCTGTGGCAAAATAGACTTTCAAAACATATTTCTCCCAATAGGCAACATTTGAGTGTGAAATATTGTAAGACAGATGTTGTTTTATGACATGGAAGTTTGCAGATATAATAACTACTCCTTCATCCATCAAAAGTAGGCAGAATAAACTACAAATTCCAGTTAGTGGAAAATGTGTCTTGTCATGAAATCTTGTAAATACATCTCAGCTTCTTTCAATGACAGAGATGCTATGGCAACAATAAAACATTTGCATATTCAATCCTAAAAATGTGTTTCCATATAATCAAATGAAATAGTTCCTGGGGTGATTTACTGTTTGATCAATGATCAGATTTTTATGCCAAATCTTACCCATTCATTGTGTTGATGTTTAATTTAGACACTGAATATCAAAGACTCAGTTGATAAAGACCCTTGAAAATACTGGCTTCAGAAGCATCAAGTGAATCAAGTGAACATCAGTAAGCTGATGCATATAAGGATTTGCAATAAATGGCAAATACCATACTTTGGTACTCACGACTTGGCTGTTGTTTTGATGCCATGTTTTCACATCTGTGATTGTCTCAAAAAATTGCACCAGCCTCATTCATGACCAGAGGAAGCTCTCCCTGCATGTTATTAAACAAATGAAAGTGAACACAGTGTAGTGGTCAGTGTCAGTGCCCGATTCTGATCTAGTGGAGCCCTAAGATATATAAATGTTCGCAGTCATTTGTATATAGGTACATAGAAGATCCACAGAGATTTATACTAAAAAAGGAGTTTGGATCACAACAAAAAATTAAAAGCATATAGATAAAATGTCTTTTAATTATTTTAAAGCAAAGGATTTCAAAGGAAACATAAAATTATTTTTGTATGACCGCATTTTTGTATTATATGTTTGTCATTTTTAAACTCTACAAATAAATTTGATAAAATTTTGTGAGGTTCCTGTGGATGGTGAAACCAGCTTATACACAAATGTGGCACTGTCATGGTTTAAAGTTAAAGAAATAATACCTGTATCATAGTACTAAACCTTCAGGAAGCTCACTCAACATTTATTGGAAACCACAGACACTCTCAAAACTATCACATGACCAAATGTAACTGGAAAAGTTAATTTTGGCTCTGTCAGAAGGAAAAGTTATGCTGATAAAATATTGGCAAGGAGTTAAAAAACAAGAAAGAGCATGTTGCCTATGTATGCATACCAGCCTCTCTCCATCACTAAAGAGTGTTTACTTCATTTTCCTGGAGTTTTTTGGCACAACCACTGTATTTGTAAGCTTATTTGTAAATATATACATTTACATATACACATGCACATTATGCAATCTGTGTGTTTTTGGATGGATGATGGTTCCCAGCAATGACCTAGTGGCCCGAAAAACATTGACACCAGTATGTACTTTTGCAGGCTCTATTCATGTGTTATCCAGTGTCAAGGCTGCTTCACTCTTTGACCAGTTGAACAAAAGCAAACATTCATTCTTCAAAAACACGACATATCTAGAAAGGAGGAGAAAGAATAAGTATAACAGAGGTGGCAGCGCTTCCCCTAACTCGGCCTCTTTCTTAACAATAGGCTGAAACAGCTGGCAGTTCCCCAGGTTACGCTGACTGCAAGGTGTCAATAACCTCTCGTCCCATTTTCGGCACTGGAAACCGGGACAGTCTAAAATCCCAGCTTAGGCTTAGGATATTATTTACCATACTCCGAGTGCAAGGGCTAAAGTTTTACACTGTGTAATTATTCACAACAATCCCTCAAACCTCCGTGAATCATTTCCAGGCGGAAAACAGAAAAAACGAATTTGAGTTCAACATTCTTCAAAGCATGCCCAGACCTCCATCACCACAGTAATCAATATGGAGGTTGCTAACGTCTTGAAATCCGCGCTTGTACGTTAAGTCCAACGTGGAATTTCATACACAAAAGCATATTGTGAAAGAATTAGTGTTTGCACACGATGCATGATGAAATTAAAACTATAGAACAGCGCACTCACTCAATCTGGCAAATACGGCATCTTCCTACTACGGGGAGCCATAATGTTTACCTCGACAACAGCTTGTGCGAAGGGGGTTCACTCATGGAATATTATCATCTCATTTTCATCGAGAGTAGCGGATCTTAGTTTTACAAGTGAGGGCGAACAAAGTAAGTTGGGGCTGCCTGAACAGATGTTAGACAATCTCATTCGGAACTCACATGTGTGTTTGTGAAAAAAGGCTGTGTGTATGTGTGTTTTTGGGAGGAAAGGGGAGGGGATGGAATAATTCCAGTTGAGTTTTCTTTTTGAGGGGGCAAAGTGTGAGCAGTCGGGAAGTGTGTTAGGGTCACGGGTGAACAGTATGCTCACACGTGGAAAGTAGGGAAACTCATTCAGGCAGGAGGTATTTAACCCTCTAGTGCCCAGCGTATCAGATCTAATACATTTTGTGGAACAAAGAAAAAGCAAACCAAGATCATCACCCCACCATAATAGTGCGGGCATTAGCCTGGATATGAGACTTATAAACCGCATTATTATTATTATTATCATTTTGATGTTTGTTCCAGCATATATGGATCCTGAAGTGATCCAAAACCTGGAGCTCAGACTTTTTGTGCCATTGTAAATAGGGCTGGGCACTAGAGGGTTAAGAATAAAATTGCTGTGGAGTTAGCGTCCCTGTGGCGTAGTGGTATGACGTTCAGACTTGCAAGCTGAGAGACCCTGGGTTCGATTCCCGGTAGGGTCATGAAATTTTCTAGTGTAAGTTTTGTCGGAACTTTTCCCCAAATTGATCATTCACAGGAATTTAGTAAAATCCCTAGTGACACACTTCCCTAAAACAATATGTAACATCTGAAACATTATCAGACTGGGCTCACATTCCTCCCCATAATGAGTAAAGAATGAATACTACATACCTTTCCACCCGGTTACAAGAGGGTGGAGATGACTAGGTGAGTAACAATTAAATGATTGCTATGGGGTTGGGCTGCATTGTTGTAGTTGCCCATTCTGAGTTTTAAAAAAAAATAAATAAATGGTGGAATTTACATTTGCTGAGGGCGCATTTGCCTATCAGGGAACAATCGGAATAGTAGTCTCCAACAAAGCGTAGCTGTAGTTTATTTTGCAAGTAAGTTTTAGCTCACATAATAGTTTTACAGTTGCTTGTTACATGATACCCACATGACCTACACGTGTACATATGCACAGAGGCACAGAGGGAGAGTCAAGGCGGCCGAACATGAAATTTGTCAAAGTTCACGTATAAAAATGAGATGAAAGGTCTTGAGAGGGGAGGGGGGAGGAAGAGGGTGGGATGGGAAAAGTAGGACGTGGAAGTCGGAGTATGAATATGTAACGTACTAATCTGCTTTATCTCAAAAGAACTCATAAGAAGAACACTATTACCCTTCTTTCCCACACCCTTACCATTACACTTTTCCTAGTAGTAGTACCCTTTCTTGCTTGTTTCTCTTTTTTTTATCCTTAACTTATAAACGATGCATATCGGTCTGAGGTATTAAAAAAAAAAAGTGGGACGTGACCTTGTATCTGAAATGACAGTTAGGGTTATGTGAAACAAGATGCTCTAGTGGCATTCCATACTGCAGTGCAATAAACGTATTAAAGCAATGGGAAATGCGTGATGGAAGATTTCAGGGCTGTAATCATAACATATTTAAGTCAACGGCTTAGTCATCACTGTACACTCACCGACACCTTAACATGTGCGAGGGATTCATGACTTTGAGAACATAACTCTTAGATGCACTCGATCGATCTTCAGAAAGTGGTCCTGTTCAAAATAGTGAGCTACTCACGACGCGACATATTAAATAAGACCAGGCGTTGGCCGTATTCATAATCCATATGTTAGTTACGTATTGCGTTAACCACAGGGAACATCACTAATGTTTAGGAGTTTCCCTTGGTTACCGCAGTACGTTAACTAACATAAGGATTATGAATACAGACACTGGACTAGTAATGATAATAATATGATGGTGAAGTATTGTGACCGAATGGTTAAGAGGTCTGGCTCAGGTAAGAAAAGTTGTGAGTTCGGTTCCGGCCTTGGGCATGTTGTAATACTGCCTTGGTAGAGCATGTCATTCACATTATCCTCAGTCGACCTCTTATTAACTTACGAGAGTGGATGAAAAAGTTTGTGGCCTCATTCAGAAAATATTGAGATTTTTGACAAGATGAATAACATTCTACAATGTCCCTCACGAAATTTTTATTCTTATGCAGTGTTTTTTGCTTATTTGCGAATGAAACATTCTGAATTTAGTATCTTCATTTTTTTCTCCGCAGAAATTCTTCCACCTAGATATTCTTTCGGTTTTTGAAAGTGATAGTATTTTAACATTCATGACTGACTTCTGATTTCTGTCGCTTTCAAACACCGGAAGAATACTGGCATGGAGGACTTTCAGCTGAAGAGTGTGAAGTTACTCTAGTTTCTAAAAATGCCCATCCAGACCAATTTAGAATCCTGTCGTTTGCAAAAGAAAAAAAGAACTAGATCGTAGTAAAATTTGATGTAACGTTAAAGACCCGTTTTGTCAAACTTTTCTTGAACTAGACTATTTCTTGAAGACAGCAATTTTTTTATTTTTTTTGTTTTGGAGAAAAGCCACGAACTGTTTGATCCATCCTCGTATCTGGCTGTAGGTAGTGAAAGATATTGTAAGCATGCTAGTGATCAGCGCCTGCAAAATGACAACGATTGAGATTGTTACACAGACGTCTGACCTGCTGAGTTAGTAATGTAAAGTCGCATGAATGGGTATTGCCTGGACATGAAACTAACTTATAAACCTCATTATTATCCTGGTATCACGAACGTAGAGCCCGAAGCAGATCCAAAATGCAAGATTTAAAAAAATATGCTTGGCATTCGTTCACGATTTCATATTTGACTTACCAGTAATTATACTTGGATGCTGTGATATCTTACAGAATTACTCCGATAACTTGCTGGAATAGTCTAGATCTAGCAGCAAAACTTGAAACACCATTCAGAACGCACTGGACGTTATATCACTGACGATCGTAGGAATTTAAAAGTATGTAAACCTACAAGAAAATCTCGATATAAGAATGCCTTTGGTGCATGAACCACGATAGACTTATTGCTGAGGTGTATATTCAGTATCGAGGTTCACCTGAATAACGAAATAGTAGAATAACAATGAATCCGTGCATGTGAAATTCACACTTAATAATAATAATAATAATAACATGTATTATTAAATAAGAACTTACTATCGAAGTTCCTCTGTGTTCTGCACATCCAAAGTGAAGGTTTGTTTGTCAACATTTCATATTATACAAGACGCAATGTTCAAACATTGTTAAATATCCTCGCTGCGAAGAAAATC
>JAWQUT010000451.1:5068-18583 GCA_033807755.1 Ellobium chinense
CGTACTTTCATATATGGAGCGTTAACTGCAGGTTAGATGTTATCATTACGATGCCGTAATAATATGACATCCCAGAAAACAGTCTAGCATGAATTTACCAGCAGGTAAGACAACTTGTGCCGGGAGTGTCCCTACAGAAAATCGAATACATCAGCGACAATTTGTGCCGTCATATATGTTACAGCACAAACTGTGACGGGCACAACTTATTGCCGGTCACTGTACTGCCGCACCAGTTGTGTGTTTGGGGTCAGATTCTGTGACAAAGTGACAGACTATGGTTGTGTATCATGTGTGCATGTTTGCGCGTGTGTTCGCATGTGTGTTTGTGTATGTATGTTTATGTGTTAGAGTGTGTGTGTGTGTGTGAGAGAGAGAGAGAGAGAGAGAGAGAGAGAGAGAGAGAGAGAGAGGAGAGGAGAGTCTGCAGGCTCGTATGTCTGCTTGTCGCCCGTCACCATTTTAAAGTTTGTATGACTGTTTGATTATGTGCAAGTGTGATACAAATGACTTAGACCCCTAATTAGCAGGAGTTGATACCTGAATATTCAGCCTTTAAGCTCCAGGTATCAATAGCATCAATTTTATTGCGCTTGTGATTATTTGATATTCATTCACTTGTTAATTCATTGACTGGTCGGTCGGCCGGTCGGTGAGTTGGTTGGTTGTTTGGTTGGTTGATTTCTTTTCTATTGATTGATTAGTTTTTGATCGATTCATTTGATTGATCAATAGTTTGAATGATTGACTGATTGTTTGACTGGTTGATTGAATTATTGATTCGGTGGAACGTTTGACTGAATGATCGAGCGACTGGTCGATTGTTTGAGTGAATCATTGCTCAATCGATCAACTATTTGTTTGAAATCGATCAATCAGTAACTCTATCTGTCAACTGGTCGACCAATTATTTATAAATACAATTGATCAATCGATCAATCTATCAAAACCAATCAATCAATCACGCAGTAAAAATCAATCGAGCGATGAAAATCAATAAATTGATTGATAAAATTCAATCAATCGATCAAAGTCAATCGATCGACCGATCAATCTATGAAAATCATTCAGTAGTTCAATCACTTAATCCATTAATCATTCAATCATATTGATCAACCAACCAGCCCACTAGCCAACAAACCATTCAATTAATCAATTCATCAATCAATTATCCATTCACCCAACTATTAGAGTCGCAGTAGAATCGATGCTATTGATACCTAGAGCTTGGAAGCTAAGTATCCAGATATCACCTCCTGCTGGTGAATAGGGATCTGAGTAATTTGTATCATCCTTGCACACTTTAATCTCATAACCAAACACTCATACAGACATGAAAACGGTGACTAGCAGCAAGACGTGCCTGCAGGCTCTTTTCTCTCATTCTCTCTCTCTCTCTCTCTCTCACACACACACACTCTCTCTCTCTCTCTCTACAAGTCCTATATAAGCATGATCATGACCATCATCATCATCATCATCATTGATGTGGCATCACCTTCATCAAGTTGATGAGTGGCGACAATTTGTGCCATAGACATCCGCACAAAATAATTGTCACCGCAACAATCTGTGCTCGACGACAATTTGTGCCGTAACATTAACAAGGTGTAACGACTTCTGGTATGACGGGTAGATGATGCTATAGTTCTCGACTGCATGCTTAAAAACCTTTGTTGCTGGGTCATAATGGTAAATCTGGGTTCTGTCCACAGTCAACAGAATACCGGTAATAGATGTCACGAAAGCTCTCATATTGGACCTTTTGAATTAATGATAAGCTTTTACCCTTGTTTGCATTAATTTGTTCTCGTTTTGGGAGGCATGTGAAATTCTACTTGCCAATTTCTCAAAACCGCCTGTTCAGTCATTTTAAGAATCATTGCGAAAAAGGCATTAGTCTGAATTTAGCAAAATTCTTCTCCTACTATGGTAACTTAATCTTAACAATGATAAAAGAACAGTAACATATTTTTTCTTGTGCTTGCATACCGCCTCAGACAACACTTGGAAAGGTTCCCATATTGAGAAAAAAACAACAACCTTACATTTGGCATTTGGGTACAAATGAAACTGAAAGAAACTTCAATCAGGTTTGATTCTGAATATGCTAGATAAACAGTTTCCCAATACAAGGTGGTTCCTAAGTAAAGGTCTGCCCTGTTCATAGGAATGTGGAATTAAATCCTCTTATCCTGAGGTCAGTATGACTACCCCTTTCTTCCCCTCCCTGCCCCTCTTTTCCTCTCCTCCCCTCCCCCACTCCCCAAACAAAACAATAATTCTGGGATTATTTATTTCCTCAGCATTTAGTATTGCTAGTGTTATGCTTATATTGCAGTGTATGATACTTTTGTTATGTAGTAGACCAAAACCAACAAATACATAGACTATCCCAATTCCAAAATATCCTGAGACACTGTAACTTGATTAGATCAAATATCCCTTTTGAGAAATAAAATTCAGTCATTCTGGATTCCACACTTCCATTAGAATCTGGCCCCTTCCCCTTACCTCTCCCTTTCTGAAATATTCCTCGGCACAAGGGTTCATGTGATTCTGAATCAACATAAGTGAAATATGTATTACTTTACTAAAATGGCAACAATGTCTTAAAAGTAAGTTCTGTCTGTTTGAGATACCTTTCAATGACCAGGTAGGATGAAGTGAATATCCCCTCTTAAAGCAGTTTGGTTCAACAACAGCTGTGATTATGGGGAAACTTCATCAGGCTGTCATCACTGAGTGATGTAGCCTTGTCCACTAACCTTTTAAAAATCTCTTCAGTATTATGTGGGCATACTGAGCATACTGAATGGGATTAACTTCTATAAGGAGTGTAACCTTTTGTAATTTCATATTTCTGAGAGTACACTTTGTAATCCATTCTTTTCTTTCAGTGCTTGTGCTGACTTCTTGTAACAACATTTTGGTTGACTCTCATATCCCATAAAGGTGTGCAATAGATGTAGCAGCAAAACCTTCATATCATACAAAAATAATTACTGCTGGATTTGGTCCATATATAATCATAGTATGTATAGATGGTATATACAGTATTATACATTTCTTAGTTTGAAGAACTACAGTTTGGGGTTCCCCAAGAGCCTTTTTTAAGACCAATCTTGTATACCTTTTTTCTTGTATACCTTTTCCTCTTGGTGGGTTTACTAAAGAACTGTAGCATATGTTATCATATATGTATGCTGATGATACTCAGATCTATATTACATTATGTCAAAGCTAGAGAATTTGAGCAGCCTTATTATAAATAGAGAGCTGTGTACAGATGCATTAAAGTTATGATGTGTTTAACAGACTCTGAACTGAAAAATGTTGGTGTACCATCAATTTCTTTAGGCAATCATGAGAAAAGATTGAATGAATAAAAAGCAAGGAATCCTTGGAGTTATTTTTGACAACATGTCATGTATGTTGCATCATACCAGCCAGCTTATCACGAGTACAAATTTGAATTAAGGAGAATCAGTGAGGTTAAAACATATTTCACAATATTATCTTGCTTAGGCTACTGCAACTCTCTCCTCGCTGATATATCATATAAACTAAATAAATTGTAGAGGGTAAAAAATAACGCAGTCTGGGTAATGATCTGAAAATATAAGTGAGATTCTAGTGAGCCTCCTTTAAAATGACTTATTGACTACAAGTCAGAGCCAGAACTGATTATAAGATAGCAACCTTCTGTTACAAGACTATGTAGGTGCTCCACCTGCATACATATCAGACTTACTGAATGAGCAAAACCCAACTAGATCATTGCCTCCAGAGAATTCTTGTTGTCCCAGAGTGCCAAAAAACAAGTATGAAATGATTTTGGGAAAGAGCTTTCACTTATGCAGAACTATCTGTTTGGAATAAACTACCTGAAAATATTAGTAAAACAAACAATTTGAACAGCTCTTAGAAAATATTGAAGATACACTAGTTCAAATACTGTTTTAATTATTTTTTACAACCTGTCAAAACCAAACCTCTTAATATTCATCTGACCTAAATTATCATACTGAGTATGCCTGTGAGTATATGTGTAGGGATCAAGGAAGTTTTTCTTTTCACAAAGAGTGCAGAGCCTTTGTTGGATGAGCATTCTATAAATGCAATTTATCACTGCTATACATTCTATTTTTATTTCTATATAATAAAATACCACATTATAGCGACTGCTTCCTTGAAAAGGAATGATTGATCATATTCTCATATTGTATAATTAACCCCCATTAAGCAGCTCCTGACCACCTGTCTAATACCTCCACTATCTAGCATGTCCATCATCGCCCTTTCTATTGACCCAAACATTACAAAAATGTAAATCCACTGTCTAAGATATTCACCACCGCCTTTCTCTTAACCCAAACATTACAAAAACATATGTCTACTGTCTACCTTGTTCACTTTCTTCCCGAACCCAAACATTACAAAACCATAAGAAATATACTGTAGAAAGAAAAACGAACCTAGCAGGACACCTTTGGGTCAGTTATGATATACTCATGATAAAATTTCACAGTGCCCTGTTGAAGTTTCGCCTACCTTGGAACTGGCAAAAGTTGAGGCTTCTCTATCTAATCTGGAACCCTGTTTAAATTGAAAATAAGTCTTTGATCTCCTGACTTCTGGTTTGGATGTCGTCTATTATCTATGAATGAATAGAGCCATGGTAGTATCTTTGGTAGTGTACAGCTCAGTAAGAAAAGATGGGCATCTCTAAATCCACTCTGAAATTTGCAAAACTACCTATTTCAGTCAGGGGCTGAATCTTTGCCATTTCCAAAAATTTCTGGAAAATTGGTCAGATTAGCTTCATTCCTTTCGAGAACTACTGAGCCCCTCCTCCACATCAAGGATCCGACCATGGAGGGGTACGTCAAGGATCTGACCATGGAGGGGTATTTCCTTGCATGGCCAGCCCAAAGAAACTTGACTGCTTCTGGAAGCTTACCAGTCCTGACCCAGATACTTCCACATAGAGCAGATCACTAGCTTGCAAGAAGAAGACACCACCTGGTGAAGAGGTACAATTGTCACTATTATTATTGTTAATTGAAATTAAATATGATTCTGCCCAGATTTGACATAAAACTTTTGAAAAATATATAATGAATTGACGTTTCGAGTTTGAACACTATATCAAGACTGACAACTGAAATAAGAGACATAACAAAGAAAAGCAAGTGAAAAGGAGTCTGAGGGCCACAACTAGAAACAGAAATAGAGCAACTGAGAGATGTGAGAAACATAGTGAAAGGGAGTGAGAAAAAGGAGTCATTTAAAGCAATGGTAAACATAAACACACAGACAAGACCATACTACTGTATCACATATGCATGTACTTGCGTAAACAAACAAACAAACAAACAATCAAACACACACACACGCTGGCACACAGACACACACACATAATACCCACACACACCCACACCTGCATTTGTCCATATGTGGGGTGCATTTCTGTTTCTTTCATATTCGCCTTGTTAGTCTCAAACAGCCAATGATGGAGTCCGAGATTTGTGGATGGAGCTTAGACTGTGGCATTGGCGTTGCTTTAGAGTTAGACAATGTACAAATTTCAGACTTGTCTGGGCTGCCAGACTTGCCTTGGCTCCTTCGGATTTTTGGCTCTTTTTAAAAACCACTGGCTCCCAAATGACTGACCGGCTCTTTGCTAGCAAAAAATGGCTTCAACAGACTTTGGACCAAAATTGACTTTCCTATACAAAATGTGCCTGCATTTCTCTGTAACTTTCCAGATATGGTTTGGCTTATTTTGGCTATTTTTCATGTGCGCTTTGGCTCTGCTTGAAAAAGTCTGGCAACCTTAATCGGAAGCTCACAAATGTGCCGTTTGCACAAATTAGTTGTCTGTTACATGTAATCTCCGAAGGACCCTCCTTGTGTTGGAGGAGGATGTGATAAGTATCAACGGTGGTCTGAATGCTAATGAATGAGGCATAGATACAAGTAAAGCAAAGGCCACTCGCGTTAATGCATGTCTCCTGTAACTTCCATGTTAGTTGCAGCCATATTGTCTTGCTTTTCCAAAACAACTTCCTGGGACAGCCCGTTTTATGTCAAAATGACATCACAGAAGCCCTATGAAATGCAGCCATGAGTGAACAGGCCTATGTTGTTGTTATCATCATCCTCCCTGTCAAGTCAAACAATTATCGCTATGTAAATTTGCACACCTTAACGTTCCTGACTTCCATTCTCTCTTAAATATTTCTTTCTCACCAGCATATTTAAAATAAACACAACAACCCAATACAGTCACATTCATGTGGTGCTCAACACAGCCTGCTGTTTCATTCACTAACTTGCTCAATCCTTCAATAATTCACTCATATCCTTGATTAAAAATTAAAAAAAAAATACCTGTATAACTTGTTTCCTTGTTCCTGGTGCAATTGTCACAGCATGTATGCAATGATTTTAGAAGTTTCCCTGAGTTCTGTCTGTCATTAGGTCTACTTCTCTGTACAACACTCTCCCAAGTCTGTTAGGAGATTAGATCATTATTATATAATAATTAACTATTGTTCTTGCAACTCAGTTATGTTACACTGGCCCTTGATAATCTTATTATTGTACCATTTTTTGCAATAGTTGATACTGTTTTTCCTTCAATACGCTAAACAATACTGTGAAAGAGTATGTAAGAATAGAAGGTGACTGCAGTGTGAAGAAGAAAAATTGAAAACGAGAAACATCAGTTAACAAAGAGAGGATGAGGACTGTAAACCAATAAATGACCATTTGTTCAGGGAACAAAGAAAAGTCTTCTTATTACTTAACAAAACATAATAATAGCAATTTGGTCAGGGAACAAAGAAAAGTCTTCTTATTAATTAACAAAACATAATAGCAATTTGGTCAGGGAACAAAGAAGCAACTTCTTATTAACATAACAATATTTGTTGTGTCTACCACAATAATTTTCTGTTATAAGCTCTGCCATCTCTGTGTCCTACCTGATACTTGTAATCCTTGCATGGTCTGTTACTGTCAGGTCGAAAGTGGATATTGTTGTAGACATAGTACCAGCCTGACTGTAGAATGTGTAAACCTGTACTCAGCACCTCCACACCTCGCACATGCTCTGTGAGAGGATCATTATTATGAGGGTCCAGCAGCAAGAGACAGTTTTCATTCTCATCAAACTGTGGAATGTTGTCTGAAATGAGAAAAAGATATTCAGGAATTATAGAGGATCCTGGCTGTATGTCACAACAAAGGATGGAGAGGTAAGAGGTCAGCAAATTACATGACTGTTACTGTAATGTTATGCAGTCAGAGATGGGAGAAATGGAGAGGGTGTAAAAAAAAGTAGGACCCATCAAAATGCAAACGTTTCATGAAAGTGCTGAATGCTAACTAGGAAGAGGAGCTAGGGATTCTGATAGCACAGTACATGGTAAAATAAAAGTCCAAACTTAATCTACCAAGCAGAGAGAAGTGATTGACTTCTTTTCAAATATCAAGAGTGATATATATATTTCATGTGATTTCCTTTCCAATTTGAATAATGATGCATCACAGATGTGTTTCCACATGCAAAAAAGCTCTCAGTTTGGTTATTAGATGTCGGTTTTAGCCAAATATACAGCTCATACAGTCAAGAATCTGATACTCTGTACCATTCTGATGACAAATCAGCATCATCATAAAGGAACATCATCACCCCCACCATCATGGCAACTGATAAATAATAAATGCAGCAGCAGCTGCAATCTGAAGATCACAAAGAGCAGATCTGAGCAACATGTCTCACCTTGGAAAATCTTAGAAGGATGCAGCCTCTTGTGTGCTGAAGCTTGAGTGAAAGCAAAATCACTGGGTTCGAAGGTAGGGAGAGGTGCTGAAAATTCAGAAATCAGTGGCAAATACTCATGAGTCTGACATGATACTGTAACTACTAAATGGCAGTTTTTATAACAGAACACCTTTGAATTTTAAACTGCGTCTTGTCACAACAGCAATGAGATGAATATAAGAAATAAGAAAGCACTTCTATTTGATGTATTTTGTAGAAAACTTCCATTCCAACTAGATTATCTTAGATCTTCCAGAGTCTTCATCATCATTTAATAGAAGAATCGACTGCATAAAATGGGTGTCATACAGACCAAAATAATATTTATGTGTATACTCAAAATGGTACACGCTTATTACAAACTTCATGGCATGCAAAAGACATTATATACTGTATTAAGCATATTTTATAACATCCAACAGACTTCTATTGACCAGCTGTTATTGTTACCAGCTATGAAACCAGTTTGGAATGTAGTTTTGTATTTTATAAAGCATTTTCATAATAAACATGTTTGAGTATAGTTGAAAGTTTTATCACAAACATAGTTTCAGAACGAACAAGACTGAGAGTAAGTAAATCAATACATCATCACTGTCTTCAGCATTACCATCATGTATGTACACATAATTCCTTTTTTAGAACTAAATAATACACTAAATTAACCAAAGAGATGTGCTAACCTAGAGTGGAGGAAAGAAACGCAGTGATACGAATAAGGGCAATAGACAGATGAAGTTTTGAAGAACTGTAGAGAAAACTAAACATGTTGTTTAGGCTGGAAGGTACAAGCAGCAGAATTCTGCTTAACACAGTTCTCTGCTTGGTAGTGGTAGGCCTATACTGGCACTAAGCACACTCCATTTCAACAGTCCTTACTGCTTTGTTCCTTATGAAAGCATTGTCAAAACTTCTGATAATCCACTTCCAAAAGTTTGGTCTGCAGGGTTGTTGTGTTAGCAGAGGTCCACTGTTGTGAAGTGAGAGAGACAGAGACTGTGACAGAAGAAGTAGGTAGTAAACTTGGTTTACAGGACAGAAAAGAGAACAGATGAGAGTGTAGAAGGTGAAGTAGATGGAAAGATAAGAAAACACATCTTGTTGTAAAGAGTGGAGAGTTAAAAGGGGGGGACAAAAGTATTTTTGGACTTTGACAAGGAGTCTGCTTACCATGATTCACTTTTGGTGCTTTCATCATCTGAAGTAGGAAATAACAGCAGTTTAAAGTTTTATCAACCTTTCTCTATTTCATACACACAGCTTTCACACATAAACTGATATTGCAAATATCTAATGCAGTTTCTGAACAATATCAACAGAAGCCAAAGATTTGCATAATCAGAAAATTATTGTAAAGATAATAAAGATGGATTGCAGTATAATGTACACATACTGCCTTTGCAGTCACAGGAATTGTCATTGTTCTTCTGTTTAAAGCTGTCTATTAATTTCATTTCTCTTTTCTGTCCTTGTGACAGTTGTGCATATGGATGCTTTTTGTCACTCTTCATACTTTGTGAACACATCCACAGTAAAGACCACATAAAAAGCCTCCCTATCTGCCTAGGCTAGCTTGCTTCCTTCCCTCCTTCTGTCCTTCCTTCCTGCCTGCCTCCTTCATGTCTTCTTTCCTTCCATTATCCTTCCTTCCTTCTTTCCTGCCTTTCTTTCTTTCTACCTCTCTCACTTGCACATTCCTACATGCCTCTCTTCTCTACTTCTTCCTACCTGCTTTCTTATCTTTCTCCCTTGCTCCTCCCTCCTTCTTTCTTTTACTCCTTTCTTCTCTGTTCCTTTCTTCCTTCTTACTTACTTCCTTTTTTTTCTTCTTTTCTACTAACTTCCTTTCTACATTTCTATCCTTACCAGCTTAGCTAGAGCAGACCACTGTTCTGACATATCAGCACAGTACTTCTTCTGTCCTTTTTTGAATCTGTTCACCTCCTTTGCTCTTTCCTTTCTTTCTTTCTTTCTACCTCCCTCCCTTCCCTTATAAAATTCCTTCCATCCTGCCTGCCTTCCCACTTGTTCCTTGCTCTCTCCCTCCCTCCCTTTTTCTTCCTTTCTCCCTACTTCCTTCCCTTCTTCTTCTCTACGTCCTTCCTTCATCTTTACACTTACCAGCTCAATTAGAGCAGACCACTGTTCTGAAGTATCAGCACAGTACTTCTCCTGTCCATCTTTGGATCTCTTCACCAACTTCTTGAGTAATGGGTCATCCTCTTCAATCTCCTGAAGCAACATCTTGGTGTCCACACACACACCGGTCGCACTATCGCTAGCCTGGAATTATAAAGCACAATTCCTATATCTTATACACATCCCTGCCTTAAAGACTCTTGAGATGGGATGTGTGTATCAGTATCATACAGGAATTCTGGATCTACAGCAGACATTAGTGACCTTGCCCTCCACTTCCTCCTGCTTTCTGTTGTTCCCATTAACTTGATGTTACTCTTTCTGCATTTATTCATCCAGGTGTCTGGGCATTCCACACATTAATACTGTATTTCTTTCTCTTGCTTTGTAGATTTTCCCTCAGTCTTTTCACAGACGGCCAGTTTCACTATTCCTCCCTCTCTGAACTCCAGAGCAGTCTAGAGGTTTCTTTCTGATTATTCTAATCAGTTTTCATTGTACTCCTGCCATTTTGGACATTTCTTAGGTTTTTTTTCCCTCTGTCAAAGTTGTTCTCATCATTCTTTTTCAACTTACATTTCTACTACTTCAAGTTTTTTAAGTGTTTCATTATTACTCAGTTAGCTTTCATATCAATAATGAGAACAGGTCAAATCTGCCTTTAAAACAATACTGATATGCATCTTTGTATTGGCTGTTTGTTATGTTTGTTTTTCATGTATGTATTATATTGTAATTTTTTGCGGACGTGCAACCGAATCACCCTGATCAGCTGCACCCCCACTGTGAAGTGGTAGTTCCCAAATAAACTGAATTGAATTGAACTGATAGGATTAAGTTTGGTAAATAACTTCTTTCGAGATAGCTAATATATTCTCATTCTTATTTCTGTGTCACATAATATGCCATTTTCCGTTTTTTTGCTTTTTTAAAAAATATCTAATGTGAAAATTACAATTAAGCTGAAGGTGATTAAGCGGAGTTGACCATCTGGAAAATGGGTTATTGGAGTGCTTTCCTTTTCTTCTCTTTGTTAAGATCCAGGCAGATCAAAGTTGAGAGAAAAACTTCAAGACACCCATCATTTGAAAATATTGTTAACCCTTAGTAGGTATTGAACTTTGCTTGGAAGTGAAATAATCCTGATAAAATTTACATTAATATTGAATATTATCCTTGATACTGTACTATCTACATGAACTAGTGTTTCACAGTGATTTAATCATCACTATATTCCTTTATATCCTCTATTGGAGTGTTGTTCAAATGCAGTACATTGTCAGTGTTTTCTCCAGACTGCACCCCTTTACTTTCAAAATCCATTCCCCCTCCACCTCCCCCCTCCTTAAAAAAAACATTTAACTTGCGTCTACCTCCCTTCCTTTCCTGCACATCAAAATTTGCATGACTTCAGAAAAACCTAAAATCTCTCTAAAAGTTTACAAATTACAAATTGCCCCTCAAATTTATGACAAGTGGGGGATGTTTCTCCCAACTCTTTATCTTAAGGGTGAAATATCATGGCTTAGATAGGTGCAAATACATGTGTAGACTCAGAATAGGTGAGGCTGGTCACTCAATTATAAAATTTATGGTTGTTGCTAAGTGGGTTGGGTTACCCTGTTTAGGCCTACTGAGTGAAAAGGCCTAAAATATTAGGCTGTCTGCTTCCCTGCCTAAGTTCTCAAAAGTTAACTGGTTCATGGGCGTTTTTCTTTGTGTCAAAATTTGGAGGAAGAGCTAAACCACATGTTTGTGAAGGATTTTGACGCGGCACCCCAGGATAAGTTAATGAGAGGTGTAAAACCTAATATAGCCAACAGTGAAAAAGTTCATACCTCCAACTAATCTACCCAGCAACGAATCGAAACCATGTTCTCCGGGTTTTCCAATCCAGATCATGACAAATCGCGCTATCTTTACTAACGCCGTACGAGCGACGCAGTGCAGTCCTTCCCCTATGGGATTTCCTAAGACTGCACTTCTAAATGATGTTTCCAAAGAACTGAAAGTATTCTTTGTGTGACTTAGAATATCTATCGGGTAAAACCGTTAGGTTTACATCGCTAAATTTACAGTCAGTGAATGTGAAAGGGACTCACATTAGACCAAATTTCTCTCCTAAATCTTTAGAATAGTGTATTATATGGGTAGGTATCTGTCATGATTGTAGGCTTGAACGTTCCAGTAACTTTAATTTCTGTTTTTCTCTATTCTGGCTCAGTTTTAGCGGGCCTAGTACAAGAATGAAGCCCCTGTCAGATATATAGATCTACCAATTACGTATTACTATTAGAGACACAGCTTTTGCAGCGCTGAAACTGTTACAGTGTATGTGTAAGGCTGTCTTAGTCGAGATTTTCGAATAGAATATTTAATAACATGAGTACTCACGACCCTGCTATCGTCGATAGTCAATCTCAACTTTAATGACGATACATCAAACTAACTTCACCAGCAAATTAGTCTGATGGTAAAGTTAAAAATCACATTACCAGCCAGATAAACCTAACTCTAGTTTTGTAAATACTTGGGTGGGTGCGATGGAGGGGGATGGGGTGGGATGGGGTGCATTCGGGTAAAGGTTGAGCGGGAATGAGTGGTGGGGAAGGGGGCTCGGAAGTTGAGACTTACCTCGGTGTTCCTCTGTCCTGAGAGATTCCCCAGATCGATGGATACAACAACCAAACTGCTCACGCTAATGATGACAGCTGTAGGTGACAGGACTGTTATGAACCATTGAAGGCTGTGGAATAATAGAATAGAAAAAAATGTAGTTTCGCAGTCATATCTCACCTGTTTGAATGGCTGTTGATGTTAGGCCTAGTATTCTCCATAATCTATGCCGATCTCAGTTCACACAATGTCAGCGCACTGGACCTGTTGAGACTTTAAAGGTTGTAGCTAAGCCAAAAAGAAGTACAAATTAATAGATCTACCATTTGTGGTGTTTGGAATGGAAGTCCCCCATGTCAGATGGAAAAATTCTCAAACGAGGAAAGTGTCAAACGAGAAGTAACAACCGCCTTTATAATACCACTGTCAATGACATCAGACCTTGCGGGAAAATCCACAATGATTTTGTCACTATTGGCTACATTATTAGGTTTTACACTTTAAACCGAGGCTCATTATTCAGTCTAAGAACATCAGTGATGCGATGTTTTATATATGTAGCCAGGTGGCTACACATTTTTTTTTCTATTCAGCAGGCCTATCATTAAGAAGGGAAGAATATGATCCCGATCTGATATTATCTATAAAGAGTGCCACTAGGGATATATCAAATTACTATCATCATCATCATCATCAATGCCTTTCACCTCCAGCAGGGTATAGGCCACGTACAAGCGAATTCCATCTTTCCCTGTCTTGGGCCATCTTTCCAAGCTCGTTCCAAGCAGGGTTGGGCAAGTTCACCAAAAAAGTCAGATCAGATCAAGATCAGATCATTATGGGAAAAATGCCCTTAGATCCAGGTTAGCTCAGTTCATGGAAAATTGTGTATTTTTCAGATCAGCTCAGTTCACCTTGATTTTTGC
>JAWQUT010000451.1:33185-43185 GCA_033807755.1 Ellobium chinense
GCAGACCTTACGAGTTAATGAGACTGAGACACTTGAACTTTTTTGAACCTGTTGATCCTGATGATATATTAAATGAATCAGCTCTGGCTGCTCTCTGTGTGAACTATATTCTGAGACTTGTAGGGAGGTTGCTGAAGCCGAGATACCGTAGAAATAGTACTTGAATGTCTTTGTAAACATCATGAATGGTTACATTCTCTATGCATTTTAAAGGCACCATCATCCTGGACACTTCTTTCTTTCTTTCTTTCTTTCTTTCTTTCTTTCTTTCTTTCTTTCTTTCTTTCTTTCTTTCTTTCTCTCTTTATTTATTTATTTCTATTTTTCTTTTTCTTTTTTTCTTTCTTTCTTTCTTTCCTTCGTTTTTTCTTTCTTTCTGTCAAGTAATGTATATTTCCCTGCCGTAATCTCTTCGATGTCCGTCTAGTTACTTAGTCTGCATATCAAAATTTAGCCTTTTTGTTTGCCATGATTCTCAACTCCTCCTCCACACAGCCTTTAGTATCCTTACAGATGCTTCCACTTTTTCTCTCTTCACCCAAACATTCCGTAAATTTCATAATATGTTCTTTAGGTCCTCAAATAAAAAAGATGATTATATTCACTAGTTTATTAAAGTGCACAATACACATGAATATATCGCGTGTTCAGTTTTGCTCCACCAAGGTTCTATACCTACATAACCTTATTCCTATCTTTGACGTAGTCTAATTGAGATATTTTGCTTCCCGCCGCAAATAATGAAATAAGAATGAAGATAAAAATTTGACCCTTTTGAATGTTGATTACAGAGATTATATGCCATTTGTTACGATACGTGCTTTATTTAAAGGACTTGATAAATATTACCTAGAAATAACGCACTATGCTTTTCTGGTAAAAGTATAGTAACTCTATTTTGGGGTGAATTTTACCCCCCCCCCCNTTCTTCCTCTCACCCCCACTCCACCCCACACACAGAAAATACGAATAACAGATTACTATCACCCTATTTTTACTCCAAGGTCATGAAGTACAACAGGCCACTGGCTACACGAGTAAGAACATTTTGTATCTATAAATTGTTGTGATAAAATGCTTTCTAGAGACTGCCTTCCCCAAACCCAACTTCAAGTCATATGAGACCACGAGGCGGTTTTTTTTTTCATTTGCTATTCCAGTGAGTAACTACCACTGGGTCACTAGGCCTTTATAATGAATAGACGATTATTGTTTGATTTATATTTGATCCAGTTAGTTATAATTGTGTCATGTGGCTTTTCATAATAAATACAAGAAACATAACACCTGAGGAGCCCCATCCCTTTTTCTCTTCCAGGCAGAGACAATGTAAGAGACACACCAGTAATGTTTGTCCATTTATATGTGTAGCCTCACGATATTGTATACTTTCTACGTATACACTGTCATTGTAATAAATGTATTAACTGACTTTCGAGGTTTGTTTTGACTTGAACATGTAGTGTGGCACGTGTTATTTTGAACATACCAAACTAGGTAATGACTGCATCGTCGTTGATTTTTTTTTGAAAGGTAATTTCTTTTAAAAAGAGCAGCAGTAAGTGACTTTTAAATTGTCTAAGCTGGTGACATTTTTTCCTTTAAAATATGAGAGGATGTCACGGATTAGTTTATTAGATATGATGCGTAATGTGTACCTCACCAGAAATAATTACGGATTAAATAAAAAACCAATAACTTCGTTGGCACTGAAATGAGAAAATTTGCAATGAGAAATTTTGAAAGCCATGCAAAGGCATTATAATCGGAATTATTAAAGACCTGTTTATTCTATTTTTGTTAAATTTGGTCAGATTTTACTACAAAATGTTAGAAGCTTTTTTTCCTCGTGTGATTTTCATCACGTGTATCACTGTTGTCCTCAGCATCATCATCTTACCAGTGCAACATCATCACTTTGTTCGTTCACATAATACTGATCATCATTATATGATTTGTTATGGTTGTGTTCAATGTCATGAAAAATGTATTGTATTTGTATGTTATACTTAAACAGACAAATGAAGTTGAGTTTAAAAAAAAATATTAAAAAAAAAAAAAGAAGTGGACGTATACTATATTTAAGAACACATAGGGAGCGATACAGGCGATCTGTTTTACCATCCGCCATACGCATCAGCAGCAGTTCCTGAACGTGGTATATAATGATGTGGCTGATAACTATTGTGTGTGTGCGTGTGCGTGTGTGTATGTGTGCGAGTGTGTGTGTGTGTGCGTGCGTGCGTGTGTGTGTGTGTGTGTGTGTGTGTGTGTGTGTGTGNGTGTGTGTGTGTGTGTGTGTGTGTGTGTGTGTGTGTGTGTGTGTGTGTGCGCGCGGGTGCGTGTATGTAGGCCTATGTGTGTGAATATATGTTTGTGTGTTTGTAGTCGTGAATGGGTGTAATGTCGTCATTTATGTATTTGGATTAATGTATTGTATTATTGTCAAACATGCCGTGACAGCAAATTTCCAGTAATTGGATAAGACAGTTATATCTTATCTAATCTTATTTTCCGCAAATTTGGCGCAAATTTTGCCGGTTTTGGCGCAGCGATGAAATTTTTCTGCAACGGTTGCAATATTACGTTAACGAGAATAATAATCTATTATTTCTTTTCTGAAACTTCGCATCGGGCACAGACCAGTACGGCAATGGTACAGTGCCAAAAATTGCGACGTGGTGATCTAACGAAATTACGAAGCTAACAAAGTAGTTGCCACGCAAGGGACATTACTAGAGGTGGGCCTTGATAGATATTTTCAAATATCTATTAAGATGAGTACTCACGGCTTGAATCTTGTAGATACTAGATATCGATACTGTGACGTCATATTTTTTTTTATCTCGTGTCTTGTGGCTTTCCTCGAGCGAGGTTTCGCGAGTCATTTCCCACACCCTCTCCCTTTAAAATTTTATGACTGTTTTTTGTTTGTTTTGTATTGGTATTTGTGTTTCTTCTTTTAAATAAGGAACAAAACTTTAATTGCAGTTCTTTGAACACCTAAACAATCAACTTTAGTTAAAAAGTGATTATATAGTAATATTAGATCAGCAATTTTAACAGACATCCTTGCCTTCTTTCTCGTGATGTAAGGTAATCATAACACTGCAACCTGAGACAGCAAAACTTTACAGATGAAAAAAACAGATCATGTCCATTTTAGTTGTAGAGGATCTTCTCTGTGAGATTAGTTCCTCGGAATTTGAAAACAGGTGCTCTAATGGAAATGATGTTGAGTACCAGTCTGCTCCCAATCTGACTTTGGAATTATACTTTTTATTACAAAGTATTTTCACCATTTTTTTTACAATAAAACTATCTATTTTTAGAGAGTACAACAAATAATGACGCAAATTTTAATTACAATTTGACACATGAATACATCGTATAAGAGTGGTTTTAGGGGGTCATGGATCATGCGGAGCTGAGAACTACAAGAAGAAGCAGGCAAAGATAGATGTGTGGCTGGAGGGGGCATGAGAGACAAGGAATAACATTCAAGATGCATTTACCCAAATGATGACCTTGTGAACTCTAAACAAACAATAGTAGTTGTTCCCAAGAAAATGTGGGTAAAAATGCTAAACCTCGTTAGAGAGAGGGTTTGAGCCTTCAAAAACTTTCAAAGCTTTTTTTTTTTTTTGGGTACACATATAATTTGAATCTCTCTTATTCATACAAGGAAATATCAGGAGATTCTATCATTATTTTGTAGACAGAGATAATCCTTTGAAATGTGTTGTTAAGTCTAGATTAGATCCTTTTACATTTATTATATTTATGGTTTCGTGTATGTTTTAAAAAATAGAATCCATTTGTTTGACATTATCTTAAGCCTGCAAATTTCACTTGTTGTATCGCAAATTTTAGGAATATTTGCAAATTTTGCCATTCTTTGCATGCAAATTTTTACAGTTCTTGATGCAAATTTTGGGGATTTGAAATGCAATTTTCCGCACGGACAGTTTTATATAAATTTGTTTTAATGTAGCGAATCGGCCGTCGTAGGAAAGACAGCTATCCATACCTTTTCTATAAAAATGTGATAAGTAGTGGCGTTTTGGCAGTCATAGGGGTTTAGCATACCACCAAAACAACTTGTTTGGTGCTATGTCTGTGGATTCTTAATTTAATTTAATTTAATTTAATGAAGTCGCTAAAATTACCGGATATGATGTTTACTGATAAAAGTGGCTATTTTATACGACAGTGTAAAATAATATGATGCTTACGAGTAGAAGGTTAGGTTCAAGACTAAAGTTTTGAGTCGGGACAAAGGACAACTAGTCTATATTGCCTCTAATTAGCAAAACATATTCTATAGAAGACATGTGAGGTGGTAAATTTTCAAAAAAATCAATCAAATGCTAAAAATATTCATATATTATGCAAAATATCTAACTATGGTTCTATATTTTGGACAAAAAATATGACCTTTCTAAAAGATATGAAAAAAAAAGAAGTCAAATAAAACGCGTACCAAAATCTTTGTTTGCGGCAAAAATGTGCGCAAAATGAACGCAATTATTTTCATCGTTCAACATAATATAACATTACAATGAAAAATACTACTTCATGTTTCCCTGAATCTGTTTCATAAAATAAGAAGTTACTTTTTGACGAGAGCATGAATTATTTCGTCCATGACCATCCTATAAAAATAAAAAACTGCCATGAGCCTTTATAAGGGATGTTAGTCTATGTTCCGTCCTTCTCGCTCAGGGGGGTCATGGGTCATGCGGTGGGCACCATAGATAAGTTTCAGAGAGAGAAAGTACTCGAAAACAGAAAATTATTCTTGACGTCCGTGTCCACCTTTCATTTTAATGTAGTTCTAAGCGACAACTCTAAATCTTGCAACAGAAATGGTCTGAGACTCTCACTAGTGGTGTTTACAGGGATAACCTACACTCCTCGCCTCACGGACATTTCCAGGCGTATATTCTGCAAACTCATTCATAAGCTCGATGTTTTGCTCGAACCTAGCCGTCTAAGATCCCAAGTGACCAATGGCTGAGGTTTCGAAAGGTCCTATACTCCTTGAAGATTTTCAGTCATGCATACATTCTGCATTTTTTCAGACCGTATCGATCGTGAAGCCCAAACCTGGTGTTAACATTAACAGCTGTTTGCTTTAATTACTTTATTTCTAAGTTCTTCCATAGCAAAAGCTTTTGACTGATTTGACCAAGGCATCTTTGAACAAAGAAAAAAAAAATCGGTATTTTGGTAAACAAAGTTCTGATTTCAATACCCGTTTAAGAATGTCAATGGTGCAAAAGTATATGTAACTATACGAGCGGAAATAATTGTTCTAAGAACGTCTATAACGCAAGTGTAAAGCACGGAATTAGATTTTGACACACATAGCAGTTTTAATATTTAAATAGATAACGTTAGGTCAACCAAATTCATTGAGTTGATAGACCTATGACTCAGGTGTTGACCAGTCGCGACCTTAAAATGACAGGGGCGTAAGTCCAGGCAACTCAATTTTGAGAAAACTGCTTTCAAAGATTGTGGTCTTCGTCATTTTTTTCCAATTTGGTGGAAAAGCTTCAGATTTGGTCAGGCCACAGATGGAGTGTATTTAAATAAAGCTTTAAATTATTATTGAAATTGTTTATTTTGACCTTGGAAAAAAGTAAATAAAATACACCAACAGCTTTGTCATTTTGTGTGTTTTTTTAAAGATTTTGGCATGACAGGGTTGTAAGTCCATAAACACACTATTTCAAAGCTTTTTTTTAAATACCAGGGGCAGAGCAGATTAAATGTCACATAGATTAATAGTGATATTCATACATAAGATGGGTCAGGAAGCGCCCATGCTACTAGTAGATTTGTATGAATAAAGCTGATATCAGACATAAAGATCAAATTCGGCTAACATTATGACCTAAAACAGTGAGTTCAGATTTATCCAGCTCGTTCAATGCGACAAAAGTTATACTGGAGATTGGACTTCATCTTCCACTGACTTATCGCGATGACAGACAGAGGATGCCACATTCACAACAGAAAAATATCCAGACTTATTCAACGCGGTGTTAGATTCACGACCTTCCTCATCACTCACTTTACAATTTCGCTACTCTGCGGCAAGAATGATGTTCTGTAGAGCAGCGTGGCCTAATGGTTACGGCGTTGGACTCAAGATCTAAAGGTCGTGAGTTCGATTCCCGACCACGGTCATGTTGTAAGTGCCTTGGGAAAGCATTTCATTCTCATTTTCCTCAGTCCACCCGTCTGTAAAATGGGTACCTGGCTATAGGCAGTGGAAGATATTGTCAGAATGCTAGTGATCAGCGCCTATAAATGGCAGCGGCACTGTATGCTCCCCAGGGAGTCGAGAAAGTCCTAGAGTGATCAGGCCTGCTGGGGTAATGATAGTGTGAAGTCGCGTGAGCGGGCATTAGCCTGGATACGAGACTTATAAACCACATTATTATTATTCTGTTCCGACCAAACGTCGTAGTGTTATGATTCATCACTTTGAAGCTTTATTCATCACCTTACAACACAAAGGGCTGATACGGGCCATTGAACGCAGGAATGTCTGATAATAAACTCTAAGAACAAAAACCAAATTAGAAATGATGTAAAAACTTTGCATGTACATTCACATTATTAAACGACGTTAAGCTATAGTCTGCACCTGCATAGATAACTTACGCTTATCATTACTATAACAGCTGCGTCATCATTTATGAGCCCCATGTACAGGTAGCCTTGATGTAACCTAAATAAACTCGGTGACTCAGGCGAAATCCATAATCACCAATCACAATATCAAGCTTTTGTCTGAAGTAGAATGACAATTTTATGCCTAAGGTATGAATTTATAGTTCTCCTATTCATGAAATATTATGGCTTTTGAAAACAACGCGGCCTTGATAAAAAACACCAACAAAATCAACCTATTATAGCTATGTGGCGCACTATTCACATGCCATAAAAATATTCTTTTCATAGCCTACCAGAACTTACGCTGATGTCAATCATAAAGGTGATTTGGTCATAAGGGTGACAGAGTCGCAGCGGAATGGAAACCTGGAAAAGAAAAGTCAACCAGAAAAAAGTCAGTTGTCTTTTTCCTAAGGACAAAGAGTCAATGGGGGAAAAAAACACAACAAAACTCTATAGTTATAGACAGATAAATTCACTGAGTATAAAAATTATGTGGCTGCCTACAGTTTTGTATGCACTGCGCACGTTCACAATGGTTCAGTTTTCAGATATCTTCAGATCTTCGCACTACGGATGAAATAATCTACATGTGATTTTCATTTTTTTTTAATGTCGAACCTCATGATATAATAACCAGGCCTCAAATGTCACAGCTGTGCACAGCTGACACTATATGATCTGTAAGATCAAACACACTTTCTACTGTCTATGATCATTTACCTCTTGCTGATATCTTGGAAGGTATATTAATTCAGCTAGAGTTGACTTTCTTCCGTAGGTTAAAAAAAAAAGGCAGCTGGCTTTTTTTCCGAGCACCGGCTGAGTGGGGCAAGACCGTGAGATTTTGGGGTTGCTATTTTTAATATTGCGGTGTGATGGATAGAGGTGGGCCTTAATAGATATCTCAAATATCTATTAAGATGAGTACTCATAGCTTGAATCTCGTAGATACTAGATATTGATACTGTGACATCATATTTTTTAACTCGTGTCATGTGGCTTTCCTCGAGCAACCTAGTCAGAGCCCATTCCCACCCCTTGTCCCCTCAAATTTTGTTACTGTTTTTCGTTTGTTTTGTGTTGGTTTTTGCGGATTTTTTTTTAAACAAGGAACAAAACATTACTTGAAATTCTTTGAACACGTAAACAATCAACTTTAGTAAAAAAAAGTGCAGTAATTTTAGATCCAATGGCAATTTTAACAATCATTCTTGTCTTCTTTCTCTTGACGTAAATGTTCATACCATCGTAACCTGAGACAGCAACATTTTACAGATGAAGAAAATGGATCATGTACATTTTAGTTGTAGAAAGGCTGATCTTCTCTGTGAGACTATATTTCCCCGGCCTTTGGAAACAGGTGCTCTAAGGGAAATGATGTTGCAGGAAGACACGGATACTTTGGGTGCCTGTTCCTTATCTGACTTTGGATCTGACTGTTTATTACATAGACTAGTTATTTTTCACCATTTATTTTTTTAACAATAAAACAAGTTATTTTTAGGGAGAACAACAAATAATGATGCAAATTTTAATTATAATCATTGTCTCAGTGAGTATTTACAAGTATCTATTAACTCACTGAAAACTGGTCAGTTCGCAAATGACATGAAAATAATCGGAAAGCTTAACTGTTATCCAATATCAGTCTATGGCATTAAGCATCACGGAGTTGGACGGGCCTAATGAATGTGCATGATATCGAATTACATCATTAGTACTCCGTCAAGTGCAAGGTTGGTGATGTCATCGCACACTATTAGCCCTCCTAGAGGACGTGTATACGTTTTCAGTCTTCAGTGAGCTAAGTGATACCGATAACAACAGTCTAACAACAAAGCACCAACAAAGCAACATAGTGAACTTGCCATCCAGAGGGAACGCGTGCATTAGATTAGATCTCCTGTTGATCTAAATTTAATATGTCGACCACGCTGACTAATTACTGCGGGCATTCCCGAAGGCTGACAATAGACGATTTTCGTCAGCCATCGGAAATGCCCGCTGTGACATGCATGATATGAGAAAAATCTATTTTTATTTCACTCAGAATGGCTTGCATGCATCATCTTTGTTGACTAGGCTAAGGTGACGTGATGACACAAATACACATTTTATCTCTCGTAAAGTACTTGTGAACTTTTCCCGGGAAGCTATTCCAGAAGAGCTGCCTCTCTTCACGTTAGAGTTCAAGTTCAAGTTCACGTTCAAGTTTATTATAGGCCTTCTGCCAATACGAATAAATACAATATTATGTGTTAACATCAAGGTAATTCAACATCCACACACATAATCGTCCACACATACATACAAGCACGCACGCTAATTCACACACAGACACCCACATCCACACACACAAACACATACTCACTCACACACACACACACACACCCACGCACACACTCACACACATGAAAACCCTTCGAAACCCTTTCCCCCATCTCTTCCGCACTCTGAGGCGATCGCTGACAGTCTCT
Source organism: Ellobium chinense (assembly GCA_033807755.1). Lineage (NCBI taxonomy): Eukaryota > Metazoa > Mollusca > Gastropoda > Ellobiida > Ellobiidae > Ellobium > Ellobium chinense. The sequence goes on from JAWQUT010000451.1 coordinate 42,356, forward strand.
CTCTCTGTCTCTGTCTCTCTCTCTGTCTCTCTCTCTGTCTCTCTCTCTCTCTCTCACTCACTCTCTCTCTCTCTCTCTCTCTCTCTCTCTCTTGAAAAGCAAGCACACACCAGAGGATGTTTATAAGACCAAGCTCTGATACCTTTGAAATATTTTAAAACACAGTAGTGAAAATTTCGAAACTTCCTCTGATTTCATGAATTTAATGAAAGAAATGAATTTGTGCATACTTGGTTTGATGCATACTCTCTTTGGAAGGAGATTATTTCTAAAGCTGGCAAATCTTGGACATTCAATAAACACATGATAGGCCTATTCATCTTCAATTACATTGCATTCATCACACAGTCTATGCTCATATTCTATTTGCGGCATTTGCCACCTACCCCTTTCTATCATAAAGCTGTGGGACCCTAACCGAAATTTTGTAAACGCAACTCGCAGGTACTTTTCGGAAATGTCACTTAAATATCTCTCACATTTGAAATCGGATTTAATATTTATATAGCCTCTTTTTACTTAGCTCTTCTAGTTCACTATGCCATTTTTGCAAGCGCTGTTCTAACAGTGACATGAAAACAGTTTCGTCCTCCACCCCCTGGTTTTCCCATACATATCCAAAACCATTAGTTATTAACAATTTTTCTTGTCAGGGCCACCCAATTCTGAGTTACAGGTTCACTTTCCGATAAATCGACAAGAGTTTTATAGAGAACTCTCTCTAGCGGGTTGTTTGGTAATTTCAAAAATCTTAAACCAGTATTTTATGATCCATTTGTATCTCTCTATATGTAAGGGATATACTTGCTAATTCACCGTAAAGAAAGGCA
>JAWQUT010000451.1:78428-97295 GCA_033807755.1 Ellobium chinense
GAAAAAAAAAAAAGTCCCAAAGTCTTGGTTGGGCTAGATCATTCTTTGGAACATTATGAAATATGCTTACATAGAGATAAAAAAGTTTAGAACATTAATTTTATAATAGGTGTGCTGGAGTAAACTTTCTTCGTGATAACTCTTTTAAAAATCCAGGGATGGAATACATCACAAAAGATATGCGCAGCATATGTTATCTATTTAAATAGTTCGGATTTTTATTTAAACACGTATAGTGTTATCAGCATAACTCCTAGCTCCACTCCTTAGCACTCAGCCTGCTGAAATTTTTACATTTCCATGGGTCATAGCTCACGCCCTGTATTTCTCATATCTCTGATTGCATGACATCTACATGTAATTTGCTGACTTTTTATCCCTCCATCCTTTATAGTATCCGACAGCCAGTATCCGACAGCCAGTATCCTGTGTGATTTCTGAATAACTTTTTCTCATTTCAGACAATGTTCCACAGTTTGATGAGAATGAAAACTGTCTCTCGCTGCTATTTTTACATTTCCATGGGTCATAGCTCACGCCCTGTATTTTTACACCCTCTCCATTTCTCCCATCTCTGACTGCATAACATTACAATAACAGTCATGTAATTTGCTGACCTCTTACCCCTCCATCCTTTGTTGTGACTTACAGTCTTACAGCCAGGATCCTCTATAATTTCTGAATATCTTTTTCTCATTTCAGACAACATTCCACAGTTTCATGAGAATGAAAACTGTCTCTTGCTGCTAGACCCTCATAAGAATGATCCTCTCACAGAGCATGTGCGAGGTGTGGAGGTGCTGAGTACAGGTTTACACATTCTACAGTCAGGCTGGTACTATGTCTACAGCAATATCCACTTTCGACCTGACAGTAACAGACCATGCAAGGATTACAAGTATCAGGTAGGACGCACTGATGACAGAGCTTATAACAGAAATTTTTTGTGGTAATTACTGCAAATATTGTTATGTTAATAAGAAGTCGCTTCTTTGTTCCCTGACCAAATTGCTGTTATTATGTTTTGTTAATTAATAAGAAGACTTTTCTTTGTTCCCTGACCAAATTGCTGTTATTATGTTTTGTTAATTAATAAGAAGACTTTTCTTTGTTCCCTGACCAAATTGCTATTATCTTTTGTTAATAAGAAGTCTATTNGAGCATGTGCGAGGTGTGGAGGTACTGAGTACAGGTTTACACATTCTACAGTCAGGCTGGTACTATGTCTACAGCAATATCCACTTTCGACCTGACAGTAACAGACCATGCAAGGATTACAAGTATCAGGTAGGAACCATGCAAGGATTACAAGTATCAGGTAGGACACAGAGATGACAGAGCTTATAACAGAAAATTATTGTGGTAATTACTGCAAATATTGTTATGTTAATAAGAAGTTGCTTCTTTGTTCCCTGACCAAATTGCTATTATTATGTTTTGTTAATTAATAAGAAGACTTTTCTTTGTTCCCTGACCAAATTGCTATTATCTTTTGTTAATAAGAAGTCTTTTCTTTGTTCTCTGAACAAATGGCCATTTATTGGTTTGCAGTCCTCTTCCTCTTTTTGTCAGCTGATGTTTCTCGTATTCAGTTTTTTGTTCTTCATACTTCTGTCACCTTTTCCAGCTGTATACTTTTTTATAATCCTGTATAATGTTTTGAAGGAAAAGCAGCATCAACTGTTGCGAAAAATACTACAACAATAAGAATGGCAAGAACAAATGTAATATAAATGAGTCGCTAGAATAATAGTTAATTATTATAATACTGATCTAATCTCCTAACAGACTTGGGAGAGTGTTGTACAGAGAAGTAGACTTAATGACAGACAGAACTCACGGAGACTTCTAAAGTCATTGCATACGTGCTGTGACAATTGCATCAGGAACGAGAAACCAAGATATGCAGGTATTGTTTATTTTTAAATCGAGGGTTTGCGTGAATAAAACACCAGACTGTGTGGAGCATCACATGAATATGACTGCATTGGGTTGTTGTGTTGATTTGAAAGATTTGCTGAGAGAGAAATATTCAAGAGAGAATGGAAGTCAGATATATTAAAGGTGTGCAAAAAAATGTGATAATAGTTCTTTCACTTGCCAATGAGGCTCATGATAACAAGAGTAATAATGACGATAACTGTTTCTCTTCAACAGGTGGTGTCTTCTACTTGCAAGCTGGTGATCTGCTCTATGTGGAAGTATCCGGGTCAGGACTAGTTAGCTTCCAGAAGCAGTCTAGTTTCTTTGGACTGTTCATGCAAGGAAATGCTGCTATTCCCTTTCATGGTCAGATCTTTCCAGTGGAGAAAGGTCCAGTAGTTTTGAAGTAAGGATAGGCAAATCTGACTCTGAGACTGGTTTCACTGAAAGTTATTGAAATGACAGTGTTGCAATGCTCTGACCTGTGCTTGCCAGTCCTATCAAAACAGCTTATGATGTAGTTTGTAAATGATTGGACTTAATGAAGCCCACTTCCGTGACTGAGCTGTACAATATCAAAGATACTGTTATGGCTCTTTTTGTTTGACAATGAGTTTCTGATGTTTCGTTTTGGTTTAGACAGGACAGGCCCCAACTTTCGCCAGTTTTCAGAAAGATGAAACTTCAGTAAGACACTGTGAAATTTATCATGAGTATATATAACTGACCTAGAGGTGTCCCGCTAGGTAAGTTTTCTTCCATCTTTTTCCCCCGATAATTCACAGGCCTTGCAATAATCAACTGCATATGAATTTGGGTCACTGTAGAGGTATTCTTTTTCATGAGAAAATTTCTTGCTTCTTTTGAATTGGCAGTCCTGTTACGTCACTACAAATGCCCATTACGCTAGACTTTGGCGCTCTGACACTCACGCAGGGCTTGTGAAAATTTGATCCTCCTGACAGTGACAAGCCATTTATGAAAATTAGGCTTCTCTCTTGCACACACACACGCACTTTTACAGTATTTACCCACAAGTCTAATCAAGAGACACGGGTGCAGAACAATAGGGACATTAAGAAATTTCAGCAGCATGTTTTGCAGGGTATTGTTTTGTAACTGTAATGACCCTAAAGTTTTATACATAGAACCTGTATAGAGTTACCACCATTCGTTTCCTTACAAAAAAATTGCTTTTACAGAGCACTCATCTCATACAGGCTCTAAGCTCTTTACATCAAAAGAAAACTTCCTTGTTACGCAGGCAAAGACTCACGCACATACTCAGTAGAATAATTTTGGTAAGATGAACATCAAGAGGTTTGGTTTGATAGGCTGTAAAAGTTAATCAAAATAGGGTTTGAACGAGTGTGACCTCCACATTTTCTAAAAACTGTTTAGATTGTTTGCTTACAAATATTTCTTGGTAGTTAATTTCAAACAGATGGTCTTGTTAAAATGAAAGCTCTTTCCTCAGATCTCTTCATATTTGTTTTTGGCATTGCGAGACAAGAATTTTCTGAAGGCAATGATCTAGTTGGCTTTTGCTTAGTAAGTCTGATATGTCTGCAAATGAAAAATTCTTACATAGGTTGCAATCTTATAATCAGTACTGGCTCTGACTGGTAGCCAGTGAAGTAATTTTAAAAGAAGCTCACTAGGTTTTCACTGACATTTTCAAAAGATTACACGTACTGCTTTATTTTTTACCTACAGTTTGATTAAATTTTGTGAGAGTGCAGTAGCCTAAGTGAGATAATATTGATGAAACTATTAATTTTGTTGAGGCATTTTCGGTAAGATACGTTTGGAATCTCACTGATTCTCCTTAATTCAAAATATGTATTCTTGATACGCTAGTTGATATGATCCAGTATACACAATGTGTTGTCAAATATAACTCCAAGATTCCTTGCCTTCTTAATCTTATCTCATGATTGCCGATAGAAATTGATGGTACACTGATATTTTTGAAGTCAGAGTCTGGACACAGTATTAACTGCTATTTATTGTCATTACATCTTAAGTTTGTTCAGTGTCATCCACTTTTTAATGGCTTCTATATGTAGGCAGGTGAAAACTAGTGTACTTTAATTTGCCATACCACCCTCCCTCCCCCATCCTTTTCATGACTAAATACCGGCCTCTCAGTCCTCTTCCCTTGCATGTTCTCATTGTCTCCCCCTGATCATAGGCCTCAGTTATGCCACACTGCCACAGATTTCTACTATTGCCTAGAGGGCTTACTGGGCCGTATGCCGCGTAGAGCATGCTGGTTCAAGGATTTGGGGACAAACCAGCTCGCTGAAGAGAGCCTTTGTTTACATACTTTCGGTCATTGTCTTCAGTTCCTCACATTAATGCATTGTTTTAATTTGAAATGTTTATTGTTTTTTGTTTTGAGCTACTGCCCCCTCCACATAAACAAAGTTCCATGGCATAATATGGCCTCTAGGCCTTCCTTTTCATTTCATTTTTCTCAAGTCCACCCACTTAAGCTGTATTGGTTTCTTTTATTAAGAACATGATTAGTAATTAAAATGAATAAATGAATATATATATAGTGTATTATTGTCTCATTAGCTTTATTAATTTGCAACCTTTTCACAACACATGGCTCCATTGCTCCTCTTGATTTTAAAGCCATATTTTTTTCTTTAGACCCTGGAATTATTGTTATTTAACTATGGATATGAATAATAAAAAGTATGAATCTTACCTTTTATTACAAGAATGGCACTTGCATCCCGACTAAGCCCCAAATGCAGTCCAGCTTAGTCAGCCAAGTAGTCATTTTGGATTTTGACTACCTAGCTTAGCTCGCTGGCAGCTCGTTTCCAACTGTGTTATTCGCAAAAATTGACACTTTCACCCAGATTATGCCCCAGTTGTACCGCGAGCACTGCTAGAATTTCCATGCCCATAGGCAAAAATCTAAATGCCTACGGAAGAGAAAAGAAACAAGGTCATAAAGAAGAGACGAATGACTTCCCCTCTTTTCATTTGTAGTTTCTTTTTTCAGTGGTTTATGGACTAGATCGATCTGGGTCTAGTGGCTAGATCTAAATCTTGAATAACTTGAAACTTGACTCGGCAAAATGGGTTCAGTAAAGTCCTCTAGCAAATGTGGCAATTGTTTTGAAAGCATCCGTTGTGAGAACTTGCAACGGATAAAAGACTATGACGCGAGAAAACAATACATGTATAATGTGCCTTGCTATGGAAACTAAAGTTGATGAAAGAACAATCACTAGCACTTTCCTTCTACGATGCCGACCTCAGTTTGCCCTCATGAAGGAACGACTTGTCAATATCACCGACAAAAAGTAAACAGTAAGTCAGTATAGTTGTACTGTTGCAGATATCGTTGAACATTTTGTTGTTATTGTTATTGTTGTTATCGCTGTTGTTGTGGTTGCCGTGATATTGCACCGATCCTGCATGCTAACCACCTCCATGTAAATGTAAAGGGACGTTGAGGTAAAGCTACAATACCCTCAACCTTTGTGCAAGTTTGCCTACTTTGTTTCGATCCCCACGCTACGCCCCTGGGTTATATTATGCATTTCTGGGCTTGGAGAGGTGGCCAATCTCTAGGACTGAGGCAGTGCATGGTCAGCTAGTGACAATGAAAACCACTCTCAAGAGAGATAGAACACCCGTCGTCTGCCAGACCATGACCATTTGTCACGTGGGAAACAGGCTTAGTATCGTCTTGTTTGTTTATTTGTTTGTTTGCTGTATGTCTAAGACTTTATAACTGCTTAAGACATGGTAAAGAATGGTTGTATTCGTTTGTGGTCACTTTGCGAAGGTAAGTGAATTGGAAGCATTCTATAATTACTGAGATAATCAGCTGGTTTTGATTTTTCATGTAATTTGCTTAGGAGAAAGAGTGGCAGTGTTTGTATCAATACCTTTAGTGATTGGAATTTGGATGTGCAATAGTTGACATAATCTTTATGCTTGTTATGATTTCTCTTCGCAGGGTACGGAGCACATAGGCTCCCATGTTTTGTTTTAGGGACCGTTTTTAAACTATTGTTTTGCACTGTTTACGTTGAGAGTTTGGAGTAATCGAGAGTAATGAATAAATAATCCTACTGTTTTATGTGGAAATAAAGTGTTCTTAACTTCTTTGGAGTGAACTGCATCCTGTAAGTGTGACTAGGGTGCCTGACTCCCTTGCTAAGCCTCATACCCTAACATAGGAACTCATCTATCATCACCACAACACCCCATTCAGATGAACCTATTACCACCCAGCATCTTAAGGTTTTGGTCGTCCAAAGTCAAAAGTTAGGTTCGACCATGTGAGCCAGGTTGAGTATTTCGCATTTTCATTGCCTAAGCATGATTTTGTTTGATACATTTGCCACTTTCAGTGGAATTAAAAGATTTGCACTGACCTGTTATCACCCATCTACAGAACACTAGCTGGACATCTTGGCCATGCTGCTAGAACATCCATGAGATAAACTTATGTCGGCCAGTGCAAGGTTGATTTAAGAATTTAGATTTTGCATAATGTAGCCATGAAGGCTATCTAGGACAGGCAGAGTCTTTACATCATGTGACAGACATTCGAAACACTGTTTTACTAGACTAATAGGATATCATATAGTTGAACATATTCTGTGAGACAATTCAGCTATTTTAAAATCACTTTATAAACTTTTATTAATTAGTCATCAGAGTTTCTACACTTTTTTGAATGACTTTAGCTAATTATACACTCTGAAGTTACTCTGCAGACTTTCTTATCTTTATTCTCTCCTCATCACTGGCAGTGCACTTTGAATTGGATATGTCCCCAAACTCTTTTGAGGGCTGATTAAAACACTGCTCTGAATCTTTAAAATTAATATTTCCTGATATTTAACATTTTCATGAAGTGGTACTATTCAGGCTGGCTTCAACTGAAAATATCACACAGGCAGACTGATTTCAGATAATATGGATTTTGGTTGATTAATGAGGTGAATTAGGATGAAATAAATGCAAGACATGCGGAAATAACAAAAAAGCGGTTAATGTTTATCATAATATTTAATCAAGCAATGGAATTATTAACTGTATATAAATTCAACATCTGGTGAAATTTATAATAATTTGACTACAAACTAACACAGAAAGAGCAGGATTTGACTGCCCATCCTTAAATGTAAATCCAAAGCATGTTTCATAAAACTTTCACAATCTCATTCTCCATAAATACAAGGAGTCTTGTTCATATTACTTGGCAACAGAATTCTAACCCATGATGTTAAGTTTCAATGTCTGTCTCCTGAAAAGAACACATGGTAAACAATTCAGATAGTTGTCTCAATGATCATTATGTTACAACTAATGCATCTGCTGCGGAAGTCAGTAAAACTGAAACTGTAGGGACTAGACAAATCTCTTCATGTCCTGGTCAGTATTTTAAATGAAAGGGAATGCCTAATACTCTTTTTTATTTCAGTAAAGAAACAATAGTGAATAAATCATGAGCGTCCAGCATTACCAGTTCTACACTTATCTCAAGTAGCATGAGGTGCCTTGGACCCAGCCACCCACTGGCTGCATGATCCATTGCTTTTTGATAATATTAATAGGTGTTCTGTGTGTTGTCTGCGGCTGATCAGCTGACACCAGGCTACAGAATTCAACTGCTGCCTCACACAGTTGACGTGGACATTCAGTTTATTTGACTGTCACACTTAATGTAGTGATGTGAAGATAAGAACTGCTTCTACTGTAACATTACAAGGGTAAATTCAAATGCATGTCTTCATTCAAATTTAAGCAATTATTTCCCCTCACATTCTTTGCTTGCAAGGCACACATGAAAGTTTCAACACCGTTGCTTCAAACACATGCATACAACTGTTTTCTTAAAGATCAGGACTTTTGTATACACCTTCTGTGGATCCAGTACATTTGTTATTTGTGTTGAATCAGTGACACCATAATGTCCTGTATGACTAATTATTAAAATTCTTTGAAGGCGTCCATATTTAGTCTCGTTTATAATCAGAATAATGATGAGATCAGAAATGACATTCAAAGCTATAGAAATGACATGCTTTAAGTAGCTGAATGACGAAACTTTTTGATGAAATTGGCTTCCACAATTTTATTTTTGTTTAAAACTGAGGGTCAGCACTTAAATTAGAGAAATTTTGATGGTACATGTATTTTAGAAATTCTAAACGTATAATCATACGGAGTATCTGAGTATTTACCTACATAAATCAGCTTCACATATGCTCAGTTAATATTATTCTACAAAATATGGCTCCAGCTGAAGGCACAGGCAACCTTCTGAAGATATCAAAGCCTATACCTAATTTCATTCTTTGATAATAAATGTTACATCTGACTCCTTAAAGCTCTTACACTTGACCCACTTAAATGGAAAGAGATTTGTCATTTAATACACTGATTCTCCATTTCAGTGATACTCCCATTTAGCTGGAATATAAGTTTATAACTAAACATGCAGCTTAGCTGGAATAAAACTTTATGTGCAGTTTATGAATGGACTGTGCCTGTTAAATGCCAAGAACTGTGTTGAAACAGTGAGACAAGGCATTCTCTCCCTCTTCATTTTACTGCTTTAATCTTATTATACATAGACGTCTAGCACTGATATTCCACAAGATTAATCATCTAGAACAATCCTAAAGATGACTGATATTAGATGAAGAAATCCAAAGATATTATGACAGTGCAGTCCGCTTAAAGTGAAAAGCATGTTACCAATGAACTGCATTAACTATTTTTCTGAAGAACCAGCTTGTACAATACATTCACATAACGTTGTTCTTATTACCTGGAGCACCCTGTTTGATAGAGTTTAGTAGGTTCACAATGTACGGGACAGATCAACTAAGTCAGAAATCACATCCTTACCCCTGCCAAACCTATGCTATCAGAGTACGTTACATTTGGGAGTGAAGGTTTTGTGAGCTGAGGATGGGTACTGAGATTTTGGTAATAAATGCTGGCACTGGCCCACAACCTTGTAATTCAGAGTTCAGTTTAACAAAAGTCCGGGCAAGCAGTTGATTTTATACTTGAGGACAAGTTCACTTCACCAAAAATTCACAACAAGCGAGTTCACTTTTAGCAGACTCCATTGTACATGTATAGAACTCCCCCCAAAAGAGATAAAAAAAAAAGAAATACATAACACCTCACAATTTCCCACAGTGCAGTACATTTGAAGTACTAATAAACATTTAATCATCATTAGACAATAAAACCGTTGACTGATATTTTTTTGGTCAACATTGAGAGACCATTATGAACACATCTCTGCAGGTTACTGCCTGTTGAACTTTTCATTTGATTTTCCTGTTCAGTGCACATTCATGAAAACAAGGATCAATCCATATTATCATGAAATATATTTCACAGATAAAATGCGCAACTTCATGACAAAGAAAGAGATGCTCTACTACAAAATATTCACAATAAAAGTTTTTAAACCAATGCAGTATGAACTACTTCATACCTGTCTTTTAGAAATTACCAATTTAGACGACCTATAGATTTTTTTCATTTGATGTCAGCTCATAAACTAACTGAATCAGCAAAATCAAATGAAAATTTTGCAAATCTAAATCCAGCCTGACATGACCAGAACATGTCCACATATAATGATGTAGCACACTAACAGAATGTACCGACAGTACTGAAAAAAACAAACCATCTCCAAGCAAGTTAACCAGTCAACAAATGCCTACATATGCACATAACTTAAAACCACTTTGTTGGCAGAGAAATGTTTATAAAACTAAACAACATCGGATCTTTCAAACCATAAGTAGTATATTTTAAATAAATCTGAACAGAATGCAAATAGCTATACTATGTTGTCCAAGTAAAAACTCCCATCACATTCAAACATGCCGATTCTTTAAATCATAAGAAGAGCTGCGGATATAGACTCCAGTCTCTCTCACCACCTCATAACTTCACCATCATTCAAAAATGCATTACACTTGTGGCCAGACACAGCAATACTAGTGAAAGAGTTTCCCTTTTATTTCTTAATGGAAAGCCAAGCGTGAGATTTCTAGACATGTGCTTAATTAATATATTTGTAATTTAAATCGGATATTTGTAGGCAATATTTTTTGCTCATTCTAAGATAAGATTTATTCTTTATCGTCCATAGGATGGAAAGACTGACTTGGTCACAGTATACCAGTACACGGTAGTAAAATGTCAAGTTGCAATGATATAACCAAAACTTTACTGTAGCTGGGTTGCCTGCTATATGGCGCTTCACCAGAAATGAGCACTAGCCATAGACATTTTCAGTCAACAACTTCACAGTTTGCATTATTCTGCTCTTTAATCAATTAAAACATTGAAGTACAAGAACAGCCTCTCACTATCTACCTTATCACTTTTCATAAATGTTAAGCTAATCTTTGATGAGGAACAGGAAAGTGTTGGCAACACACACACAATGAACAAGTTTACACATTGCTTCATTTTCATTATCACTTGGTACAAAATAATGTTTTGAGCCTTGGGGCAAGGTAGTTCGACTGTCAGGTAAATCAACTGTAGCATCTTGCTAGCACTGACTTTAACCAATGAAACTCATTTACAAACATGCATAATAACATAAAACCTGCTACCTCAGTGCTAGTTTGTTACGAAAACTGCATCCTTCCATCAACACAAAGATTTTTTTACATCTCATGTTAGCACTGTTGCATTCCAATAGAGTTAAAAAAAAAAAATGGGCTGGTTTCATTCTAACTGTAAGACTGCTAAAAACTACCTACATCTTGACAGTTCAGATTTGAATATTCATCAAAAACCCATCAAGGAAAAGAAAAACCAATCTGCTGAATTTCTGCTAATCGCCCATCGCCCATCATGGTAGGAAAGTGGTGAAGCAGCAGACTAATTTGTGAGAAAATGGTGAAAAAGCTTTCAGTAGGGTCATATTTATCGAATGCCAAAGAAGACGCAGAAGAAACATGCATCACTGCTAACTCCACAAACTGAATCTCTCCTTGAGTCCTTCACATTACATCCACCAAATCATCAACAACCAGATTTCCCTGACAGACACGGGAGTGACATACAGGACTGCCACAGAATGCAAGAAATGTTTTTTCATGACCACTGCCATAGATCCTGGCAGTACTGACAATGTTTACATAATTATGTACAGTGGACCCTCCGAGATAAGACTCTCTTACTTACGGATTCCTCTCGATTATGACCTAAAATCTCATGACGGATCGGTTTTTCTAAAAGAAATACCTCCAAATAGCGACTTCTTCCAAAATCCGACATGTGACCCACCCTGAACCTTTGTTCACCCTGAATCTCATCACTCTGAATTGTGACCCGCCTGTATGGTTCGAACACATGTTGTCGTGTAGTTTGATGCCAGTTGGTCAGGCTCATGACCTAACAGCAGCGCATGCTGTCCAAGCCTTGTTGATTCGGTGCATGACTGAACAAAGTGACAGGCTAGGCGGGGTAGGCCTAGGCTAGACCTACACTGTACATCTCCGTATGAATAGCTGGCACAAATGTTACTTCCGTTATTCGAATTATGATTGGACACAGGAAATGACACTGCCTAAAGTAAGCCAATGAAATACTATGCAGACTGTACGGTATTTGCGGTTTTTTTTTCTCCCATGGCATCTTTCGCACTTGTATGCTCATTAATTCGTTGGAATGCTGTCATCGAGCGTACATCAGGCCATAATTTTTAGCTAGGCGAGGCTACACACATTAACTCAGATCTGTGACAATGAGTAACTGCAAGAGAAAGGCACTCACGTAAGAGGAGCAAGACATGGTTGTAAAGAGGAGCAGAGCGCGCGAGACTGCAAAACGTATTGCAGGGACATTACTTATGGGTAAAACTCAGATTCAGACTATAATCAAGTTATGGTGAGGGTTTATGCAAGGAGGAAAATAGGTAAATTGGGGTTATTTTACAGTACAATAATTGCAATAAAAGCCAAATAAATTTGGTGATCAGCCTACGCTAATACTAGTGGGAACCTCTCAGTTAAGACTCCTTCCCAGTTAAGACCTTTTTCACAAATATTTGCAAAGGTCTTATCTTGGTGGGTCCACTGTATTATAAACTGTCGCATTACAAGTTTTTGCTGAGTGGAGTTTATCTGGTGTTCAATAAGTTTCCGATCTAAATGACAAGTGGGAGAAGTTCAATCAGTTAAAGTTTTCAGACTTTGTCCACAAAAATGAGCCATTTGCTCAGTCCAGAAATTTTCAAGATCTGGAGATGCAAATGGCAATATTCCATGATTTTTTACAGATTTTTCAGATCTGCAACAACCCTAAACATAACAGTCTCGGACCTAATCAAATATAGTAAACAATTTGCACAAAGCATGTCACTGAGCTTAGAAAGTTCCCACTTTAGTTTTGAAATCGAGCTTGTTGCCCTAAATCTGATCTGTGGTGATACTTCTACCAGGATAGAAAATCAAATTTGTTCTGCACATTGAACTATTCAGTGATGAGAGAATTTGAATGGCCTCTTGGAAATAACATCTATTTGCCTACCAGGAAATTACATTACACTACAACAGCAGCACACAGACACATGAAAAAAAATCATTTGCCTGTAAAAAGCTTTCATACTTTTAAAACCAACAGGTCATCAAACTGGCACTGAACATGAATTGCACATGAAAGTGAGCTGCACTTCCAATCAATATTCATGGCGTCTTCACACACAGACACTCACATCACATACAAATGCACACATGTTCACATATTCCCTGGAATTCAAATCTATTAAGTTTAAAACTCATCATGAGCTGGTTCCTGATGATCTTCATCCTCCTCCTCCTCATCCTCATAATCACGATTTACTGATGCTCGAGATTTCACCTCCGTAGGTTTGATGTAAATTCCCTCTGCTGCCTGCCAATAGTTAAAGTCGTTGGTATTAGGATAGGCACTGATCTCCCTCTGACCATGGATAGGACGTCCATATGTCTCCCCTGATACATGTAGGTAGCTGGAAAGGGATAAGAAAAAAAAAATCAGTGCTAGAGTTTCTTAGACTGTGATAATATCTCAGCATAACCTTTGGTGTGTGGTGGAGGAGCTGGATAAGATGAGAGGGAACAGCAGCAAGCCATGATATGATCTTACATTAAATCCTATCAAGAAGCATGAAACTCAAAACAACATTGCTGATCCACTACAAAATCCCTCCAATCTTTTATTCTCAGGTTTCTAATAGCAGAGGCTACATTTTCACTGATGTGTCACATTCTGTTGAGCCTTGTGGTTTACAAAGCTCTTTTTCACTTAACCCTTATGGAACAAATTGTCTGCCATCGCTCTTTTGCTAAGTTTTACAGAACTGTTTGCTATCACCCACAATAAAACTCGTCTAGTGTAATAGCTGTGACATTATGTGACATCAAAGTTGATTTTGACAGAGCTATCCTTGACATTATATTTGGAAGAAAGCAAAAGGAATCTATTCTGCAACTAAAGGGAACTTCTTGTTGCCCAGTAAATGATGTGGCTAGTACAGTTTACTCCGTGGTTGTTCTTACTGTTCAGTTGTGACGTGTCTGATCCGAACTTTGTCATTCCGGCTCCAGTATTTGCTGCTGCATACAATCACCCAGTTGTCACCTGAAATAGCCAAGGTCAATTAACCAGGTGAGTCAAACATTAATACGGGACTGGCGACGAACTCCGGCGCACGGTCCTGTTCGCGACCCAGGCTGAGCTGAACCAATAGCATGGTCATATTTGAACGCAGAAGAAGAAGAAGCAGACATTAATAAATGTCATGAAAGAATTAATCATACACACAAGTCATTCTGAAAAGCTGATCAAACACAGCTTGTTGTGAAAAGTTATCAATATAACAAACTGAAATATTTTTTAATTTTCCCAATAGACTTGCATCTCCAAACTTCATCGGTGCCAGTTAATAGGAAAAACACTGCGCAGCCTGAGACATCAGTGACAGATGCATGAATCAACTCATGCCTCAATATTATATTGTTACACTGATAACTTTACCGACATGAAAAGAACATTGTTTTTTAACATTTGAAATCTGCAATCAATTTTAGAGTGACAAGAGCACCACCTATTTGGATTATCAGGACAAGAAACTGAAAGTATATGTACTAGTGTAGCTCTGTTATTGCACTATAAATACCACAGTGTCTTGCACTTCCAAATTCCGTCGCCTCCTTATTTAATGTTAGTGTTATAAGAGGCTACTGCTAAATGGCAACCATCAAGTGGTTTAGACAGCAAAGGATGTACTCCTAGCATGCTAGTATGGGTGGCTTTAAAAATGAAGAGCTTTGACCCAATCAGTGCATGGAAATTCTTGGACCTGTGATTTCAAAGGGAAACAAATGGGAGAAACTACTACATTTCATTTGTTTGTTGACACAGTATTGTCCCTTCCTTATCACAAAATCAGTCTCTGTTTATGAAAATCTTGAAAGTCTTGATTTCTATGCTTTGATTTCAAGAATTTATGTGTGATCCCTGGCAGTGAAATGGTTAAGTACAAAATGGCAGTGACAGAAGTGTGAAAATAAGTATAAGATTAAAAAACAAACAGAAATGCACTCTGAATGTCTTACCTTCATCACCCTCACCATCATCCCCAAATGCACTAACTTCTAAATTTCTTGATAAGGGAGACTGAAAATGGTGACTGTGTAAATTCCTCTTTGTTGCTACATGAGTTAATCGCACCGTCTGCCCACATTTTACAGGATTTCTGGAAAAAAACAGTACATGGCAGAGTTGGAGACAAAACACACATACAATATGTGATCGCACCGTCTGCCCACATTTTACAGGAATTCTGGAAAAAAACAGTACATGGCCGAGTTGGAGACAAAACACACATACAATATGTGAGCAAATAACACCACTTATATGGTGGTTGCTGCCGAATAAATATCAATTTCAGAACTGAAGTGTCTTAGAATCTAATGAATCACAAAATGCATTTGATTTTTCACAATAATTCCCACTTCCAAGAGCCTGATCTCAAATAAAATCCATCTAAGAGCCAGGCCTAATGCTGGCTGAAAAGCAATGTGGCAGCGCTATAGCACAAGGACACCTTAGTCACTGATACCTTGATGATGAAATTATGAAATTCACTCCCCAAGAAATAAAAAATCAGAACAGATAAAATTATTTTCACCTTACTTGGACAAAATCTTGATGTTGAATGGATAACAAATACTACTGAAAAAGAAATCAGTTGCCTTTGCCGCAAATCACAAATGAACCTACTTCTTTAAGTGCTTGGTTCTTTCGACTCTAGTCACACCAGATTCTCCGGTGGATAGCACTATTTGTTTTTGTTCTTGACTGAAATTTATCTACCTTCTAACACAGCTGTGTTTGTACACTGGTTATTTAGACAAATCCTGTTGTATTTTGACAGGGCAAAGTACTCTCTGTAATTGTGTTATTATTTTATTCTTAGATTGCAAGATATCACACCGCAGACTTGCAGAATGTAAAAACAGTTATGTCACTGAAGCTCAAAATCATAGCACTTTTAAGCTCTGGAATTTCCAAAGTAATTTAGTGAAAGCACATATATCTCTACAAATACTATGCTGCTTGATTACAACTCCTGTAATATAAATTTCCCAGCAGCTGTAATACTAGATCTAGTGACTGATGTAACACATCAGTCAGTCAGAAATCTCTCAGTCCATTCAAAATGAAAGAGAGCATCCTATTAAAAATTTTACAAACATAATAACTTTCATTAGTCTAAACATATATTATTCACAATTTCTTACAGAACTTACAAGTACGAATACAAAAGTATCCCACCAACTTGAACCTCAGGAAGTCCTCCACTTTAAAAACCTGTTTCACTCTGAAATTATTTTATCATGTGCTTCTCTCTAATTTATATACCCACCCTCTTGTACATGTTGCTCCTGTCTTGCCTCGAACTTGCCAGTAACTGTTGTGATCATCAGACGAGTCCACTCCAGTCACAGACTGAAACAATTAATATCAGAATGGCGAAATGGGTATCAAGATGAGAAAATTGTGTTCACAATATTGAATATAGCACCTGTTTTCCAGCAAGCAAGATGCATCATAAGAGGCTAAGACTGTTTATGAAATCTAGGACTGTATAAAATGGGCACAGACGGGATTAGGGTAACACACAGCGATCAGTCAGAATATACGGCAGCATATTATAACAAGTTTGATTTAATGAAATGACCAATGAAACTGGTATGGAAATAAAGTCTGTGGTTTGATGATTATGGAGACAAACCTGTTGACCACTTCCTGATCCATACTTGACATCATGAGAATGTAATCGTACATTGTGGGCGGCGTTCATAATCTTCAGGGCAGACCCACATGTTACAAAATCATAATCAAAATCTGAGGAAAAAATGGGAGATTGTTTGATTAGACATATTAGTCTGATGTGTATGTAGTAATAATCTTATAGCTTAAGAAGAATAATAACAGATAATGAAAGGAACAAACTGTAAAGAGGAGAGAACTTGCAGCTCTATACATTGTTGCTTTGTGTAAGTGTAACGTTTCTATGCATTGGTCTTTCCCCTCCCCCCACCTCACCTTTTTTTTTCACCCTCAAGCATTTGCTGATGTTTACTCTGTGCTTACTCGCCATGACGATAGAGACCCAGAATTCATGTAGGCTGAGCATGTTTTTTTTTTCCCTTTTTTTTTGTACTCTTGTGGGTAAAAGTAGAAAGGCTTATTATTTATCAACCCTGACTTTGATTTTACCTAAAATGGTAATGACTGGAGTGTTCTGGATACTAGACAGTGTATAATATTTTGGTCACACAAAAATTTTTAATCTTGGTCTGTTACAAACTCTCTGAACCTGTCGAAATGGATGGAGTTGGTTATAGAGACTTTCTGGAAGTTCGATATACAAATATATTTAAGGGCATGAGGATGTGCGGTATGAGAAGTGGAAAGCAATTTAAGTGAAAGTGTCGGACAGCATTACTATTGCTTCGTAAGCCTTGCTTGGCTCTCTTGTGCCAGTGTTGTATTTTGTAAATGGTGTCGTTTTCTTCAGTATCAAGGATGTTGTGTTATTCATTGAGAGCATTAGGCAGGTGTTTTAAGAGATAGCTGAGTCGTGGATCTTAGCTTCCTATTTATACGTCTGTGCTGAATCAAGTCAACCCTTCTACAGTAAGGTATGTGTTGATGTTTACGTTTGGAAACTAAATCTAAGACTAATGATGAGCCTATTACAAATACTAACATTTCATATCGAAGCAAAATAACTAGTTCATTTGTAAGAGAAATTGGTGAGTAACAGAGGAAAAGATATATGGGTACCACATCCAGCAACTTTGTCAAAGGGGGGACTGAGTGATAAATTTACAGGTATGTGTGTGTGTTATGTTTGCGCATTATGAGTCAGTATGACATTGTATGTTAGTTTCATAGTCTACCAGAGTTCACTATTGATGTATTGTTTGTTAATATGATAATATTGTCTTTGTGCACTTGTTCAAGACAAATTTCCGGAAGGATTAATAAAGTTTATCTTATCTTATATGATAAATCAAGGTTTGACATTCATACGAACTGACTCGCAAAGGAACCATGCCAGTCAGGTTGTTTGTCTATGGGCAGCCTCATATGTCGACCAGCCAATGTGATCATAATTTATTTCAAAAGGTCCACAGAAACAAGAACCTTCATTGTTGAGAACTGGTAAGTTGTTGTATCATTTTCTGTATCATTTAAAACATTCACTTCAACATAAAATCATAGTATGCACTAGCAACAATGTTTTCCTTACCAAGTTTGGAAAGCAATAACTCTAAATGTCCACTCTAGCTTTTTTATGCTTCAGTTCATTGCACCTATCCTTTACTCAGTATAAACTAGGTATTCCCATGCAGGACAGTCATGGTAATTTAATATTTACATACTTACGTAAAGTGCTAGAATGTGAAAATCTACACATTAAACTATTGCAGCACAGTAGAAATGAGAACAAGAAAGAAAAGTTGCTTTCCTCATGACCATTTTTCTGGTCACATAATAATATGATTTTAATATGAACATTGCAAATTGATGATCTGGAACATCCAGAAATAGTTTCTGATCTCTCTGTAGATTTTTTTGAAAGGATTTTTGAATGTGATCCACATCTCTAATAAGATATAATTTGTGAGGGTCCATTCGCATAGTAATCAAGAACCGAACCACTGGGCAAAGTCCTCAAGTACTAATGAGGCAATTCTGAGGACATCTTTCCTAGAGTGCAAAATTCCATTGGCTACTATACACGCACTCTGGACACAACTGTTAAAAAAATTATGATTCAGAACTCATGCTCATTAATACAAGGTTCCTATCCTTGCCCATGACCCTAATGTAGAGGTGAGGCATATCCGGATGAAGTATTCGAATTGATGGATTGGGAGAGTAATCGGTTCATCCGGATGAAGGATTGGCTCAATCGGATGAGAAACTGCGAGTTGGCAGTCGGGCGAGTTCAGTGACATATTGAGACTGTGTTTGGGGGTATTTGTGAAAGTGCGGCAACTTCCACTTGCATTCCCATCACTGGAGGAGATGCTGTAATCACCAATGTTTAAATTCCGTAATGGTTTCGCCCAAGCTGTTCCATTCCACACTTATGACGTGTTCACAGCAGAGATATTTTTACGTGCATTTGTTCCCAGCTCATATATTAAACGAACAACAGCTACGTGTTCACACTCCTGCCCGGTCGTGACAGTGTGTTATGCCAATATTAACATCAAAGCAAAAATTCTTGTTTTGTTGTGGATAAACAGGAAAGAGAACTGAAGAAAAGGGCACAGTACTGAGAGAGAGGGGGAGAGAGAGAGAGAGAGAGGAGAGAGAGAGAGAGAGAGAGAGAGAGAGAGAGAG
>JAWQUT010000451.1:110453-123811 GCA_033807755.1 Ellobium chinense
TAGAAAAGGGGGGGGGGAGGGATGGCAGATGTTAATAAATTCTACTGGGAGTTTAAGAAGCAACTTTTTTTAGATACAGTAAAACACAAAATGCTACAACATCGAGGATTATGATTGCTTTGACAGTGAAACACAAAATGACTATACTTTAGGTCTACTTTCTATACTTCCGGCCTACTTTCTATACGTTAGGCCTACAAATATACTGTAATTAATTTTACTTTCCACATAAGATCCTACAGGCCTGCATTTCTGTTTTCGATGTGAGGTCCTAAAGCTAACGGGGTATATTTAGCATCTCGTCCTCCCTTTACATGCTTGCACTCACTGACGAAAGTGCCATGGGGCGAATTTTGATCATTATTTTATGAAACCATGGTCTTTTACTGAATATCAAGCTGGAATGATGTTTTCAAGTACTGGCATATTCCTTCTTTTTGAACGATAAGCAAAGTAGTACCTTCCGTGTTTAGATAATGGGGAAAAGGAGGGTCGGTTCGCAAAAAGCAACTGCAATAGCCTGCCAAGATCTTCTCTGAAGGCAAGGAGGTGATTACTCACGAGTCTTGCAAGCCTTTCCCTTGTAGCCTCTTGCACAGCCGTTCATACAGAGACCGTCGTAGACCTGACAGAACTCCTCTCCACCCTCACAGTGGCCACAGGTGTGGGTACACTGGGGGCCCCAGGACCCTGCTGAACATTCTGCCGGTCAGACAAGGGGTCAGAATTGTTTCATTAACCTGTAGCCTGAGGGCAGAGGCATGTAAATATCGGGCCTGTTTGGGGCTCCCATGCCTAAACCTATGATGCATATCGACACACCATTTCGCAACTGTCGTACAGTAGATCTATTTTATAACGAGACTGTCCCATGATGTATTTGGTTAGGGTTAAGGTCCGAGGCGAGAAAAAGTCCATGGATATTACCGAAGGACTTTCCCAAGGATGGTTTTTAGCACTAACTTAAGTACACCTAGGAACATATCAATTTATCTGCAAATATATTTGGAACAGGCATACACTATCCACGATAAGTAAATCAGATGTCAACCTATCAACCAACAAACCAACCAACCAACCAACAAACCAACCAACCAACCAACCAACCAACCAACTAACCAACCAAGCAGCCAGCCAGCCAGCCAACCAGCCAGCCAGCCAGCCAGCTAGCTAGCCAATCAATCAATCAATCAATCAATTAATCAATCAATCAATCAATCAATCATCATCATTATCTGAACATCTCATTCTTACACCATTTCACTACGTCTCTCAAGTGGTTTATTTCTGTTTCTATATCTGGCTCTTAGACTCCTATTCTCTTCTTTTCTTTTCAGTTACCAGTTTTCATAAAGTGCTCAGTCACGAAACGTCGACCATCTTTTTAAATATCGTCTATTCATAAGCATGCATATTTTTCAAAAGTTTTAAGTCAAACCTGGGCAGATTCACATTTAATTTCAATCGTCATCACATCATCATCATCACCATCAAACACATCGTCATCACCATCGTCTTTGTAAAACAAGCGAAAATGTTTCACAATGATTTGTGAAAGCCTACTTTCGATTCCTTTATTATCTGGACTTTAATTAGAGTGTCTCTTAACCTTTCACTGGACCAGCAGATTAGTAGCCAACTATTCTTTTACTGCAGAGATTCTTCATTCCTCAGTGAACAACAATTTTTGTATGACGGTCTAAACCATCATCATCACCATCATCATCATCATCACCACCACCACCACCAATATTATCATCTTTATCATCATCAGTATCAGCAGCAGCTGCAGCAGTAGCAACATCACAACCACCATCAAAGACAACAACAATAACAACAACAACAATAACAACAACAACAGCAGCAGCATCAGCAGCAGCAACAACAACAATGACGATGTGACGATGACAACAATGTCAACAACAACAACAGCAACAACAACAACAACAACAACAGCAACAACAGCAACAATAACAACAACAACAACAACAACAACAACAACATCAACATCAACAACAACAACAGCGAAAGCAGGAGGGACAATAGCAGCAACAATGGCAACAACATCCCTATGACCCTAACCTAAGCTCATAAAGGGAGAGTCTCAGACATTTGCCCCTACCGTATCTGTAGGCGCCAACTAGATTTACGTTTATGGATGCCAGAAACAGACCAACAGAAAAGGTCAGTCGTAACATGATGTCTGCACATCCACGCTCTAAACACTGAATAAAGCAAGAAAGACGTTGAGCCTACAATTAGTGAGACTTGCCCTGCGTCT
The DNA here is from genome assembly GCA_033807755.1 of Ellobium chinense. NCBI lineage: Eukaryota > Metazoa > Mollusca > Gastropoda > Ellobiida > Ellobiidae > Ellobium > Ellobium chinense. Next base: position 112,735 of record JAWQUT010000451.1, read on the forward strand.
GTTCGTTTAGAGGGAGATAGTCGGTGTCATACCATTGACTGAATTCTGTTATTTCAGAGTGCCTTCCCTTGTTATGAATTTCCGGAAGTATTCTCGTTTGCACGTAAACATGGCTGAAGAGGTAAGCTAATTTTATCCATTTTGTTGTTATCGAAATAGAATATTTTCGGTTCGCTTTAGTGCTCTCTAAGCGGCATTGTAAGAAGCAAGCAGGTGAAGATATTTGCTCGTCTGTTCCTCCAGGATATAAGGCGCAAGGGACTATGGAATATCGTCTTTGCCGCGTAACATCGTCCAGATCTATGTCACCTACGGACCATTCATCGTCATTACTGCAGACGAAGAAACCCAATCATCCCTTCCTCACTCCGGTAGTTTAGAGCACCATTCAGCTACCCATTAGAAGAAATAGATCTAGAAACTGCACCAACACTCATCATTCAACCATGAACAAGCTGCAGGAAGTCGTCCAAAAGTAAGTTGGCTGTTTAGTATGTTAGTAGGCCATCCTTTGTTCAGTCTGAACCACTATTTCCAGGCACCAGCATTAGTTTGAAATGCAACGGACTAGATTTAGTGTGATGTGTGTTATTAAAAGCTTTAGAAGTTTAGACAGAATGGTGTTGTCAGCCATTTCTTCTTAATCAGTCAGAGGACAATGCTCACAAAGCTGTCATCAACAGCAGCTTTTAAATGATCACATTACCATCACTTAGTTTGTAAATGCTTCAGGTGAGTGAAAAGCTGGTATGTGCTAGAAAAAGTAGTTATTTTTTTTGAGTCAAGAGAGTTCTCTTTGTGATCAGACTTGGCAAATGGAAAGATTTATAGAATAATTGCTGGAAAGTTTAGGTTGTCAATGATGGTACATACGTCTGAGCAATTCAACTAACAACTGTCTTATAGAAAACAGAGTGTAGCAACACCTCCCTTCTCTCTCTCTCTCTGTATATATATATTATATATACACGCATATACATATGCACACTCACACAGTCACACACACAAAAGCACATGTACACACACATGCATGCACACATACACATACCAGCAAAATGAGGAGTTCACAGAGTATACATTAGAGTGCTTTTTACATGTAAAATGTTTTGTGTACACTACTAGTGTTGAATAGCCATGATAAAGGCTAAATTTCTGAAATCAATCACAGGTCTGATCAAATAGTGACAAAGCCACATCTTGCATGTTAATCATTTTGCAAGCTACAGTGCATCTGGTCTTAAAATTGCTGTACTACAGTTGCATGTTAGTTGTAAACAGTTGTTAGCATTCCTTGGCCTCCATTTCACACTGAAGCAACAGCAGCGGTTGGTGTCACAGAATCTGATGTTATATCTGAAGCAAGGTGTAATGAGGCCTTGGTTGAAGAAGGCAGTGTAATCGATCCCATGTATAATCCCAGGGTTTTATGATTTGTTTACTGCAAAGAGATTTTTTGTGATGATCGGATTTGGGATTGCCTCTCGGCTTGGCATGAAAACTTGATGTTGCTTTCCTTGTATCATTTGTGATTTTATTCATGCCCCATGAATTATTTTAAATAGCTGGAATGAAAACTAAACTGAAAAGGAGTAGATATGAACTGGGTATGTGAAACCCACTTAGGTCCTGGGAACAAAGGTATTCTTATTTGCCTGTTTTGAACAAAAATGTTCTTTTTGCTGATTTGAACAGAAATACTCCTCTTACTGTTTTTAATAAAGATATCTGACTTAGGGTGGTGACTAACAAGATTGTCCTCACCAAGTTGGTGATGACTGAAAATGTGTGGTTAAGTTTAACAGACAAAAATATATATTTTGGTTTAAATTTTGTGAACCTTGATGTGCTCTTTGGCTTTTTAACGATGAGTTAATGATAACGATATAGATTTGTCAGTGAACATAGTCTCAGGTCTCTGTACAGCAGTATGATACACTTCATATCGGTGATATCGACACATGGACACAAACAGAACAAGGATCAGATCTTTCTTTTTTCACAAGACCCCATCTAAGAACATTACATTTATATATACAATATTTTAACCTTGGCATACTTTTCCCTCACCATCTGTCAAAGCTGGGAACATCACTGAAAAATTAAGTTAGTCTGTGGTTGTCTCCAAAAAGAGTCAAAGGTTTTTAGTTAATAAACAAAAATATTGATTTTGGGCGTAGTGAGGTGAGGTATCTCCTGCTCGTTGTAGTGTATTATGTATCCTGTTCATGGTGCTTATGTTAAGTTAGACTTGTGGTATGGAGAAATCTGTCAAAGTATGAGACAACACAAAACAAAGAGAATGGTATCTGTGATTGAACAGAAAAGTTTGGTTGAACAAGTGAAAATTTCTCCATGAACTGGCCAGAACTTTTCACACCAGCACACAGTTCATGACATGATAGAAAAATAATAGAATGCCTGTCACAAATAAATTTTCTCTTCACGAGATGCCAGCCATTCTTCTTCCTACACCAGTTTGTATCATCTTCATCACTTGTATTCTTGTTTCAATTATCTGTCACCTTTTTGATAAAGATATAGCAGAACCTCTTCAACTTATATTTTAGTGGTCCGCCTGTGGAATTTGAGTTTGTAAGGTATTACATTGTGTGATGTAAATATCTTACCACCAGTTAAAATCCCACGTGAGAAAATGAGATTTCAGGCTTTGAATGTGAATAGGGCCATCTGGTATCAAATTTTTCCCTGTTGCCGAAATCAACAGATAAATTTTTCTATACATTTTAACATTGATTTATGGATAAATGGTCAGTAATTATCGCAAAAAAAAAATTGAGTTTCTAAGAGACATATAGACTCAAGTAGGTGTGGTTTAGAATTGTTCCTCAATATTACTTTTCTCAAAGTTGTTTTTGATTGCAAAAGGTGACCCTCAGCATTGTATCTCAGGCTCAAAATATCGAGTCAAATAGTGAGTCCAAAATGTTTTTACTTTATGAAAGTACACACATTAAGCTTTCATGTCATATTTATAACTTCATTTAGCCAAAATGTGACTTAAGCCTCAAGCCTCACACTTAGAGGCTGCAAGAAAATTTTATTTTTAATAATTATATTAAGCAAGGGACTGGAGTGAGTGGGGAGGGAACTTAAGTATGTAATGCTGTACTGTGTATGTGGTTTCCATTCGTCTTCCCTGAACATGCTTTTGGACATTTAGCTAATTTCAGTGTCAGCTCACTGTCCTTGTAACGCTGAATTCAGGTTACCTTTCAGAAGTAGTGACATGTTGTCCTTGTTAGATAGTACAATCATATATATCAGTGGGTCAAGAGCAGGCCAGTGAGAGGTTTGGTCCATTCATTCACGTAGATACTATTGTAGTTGAAATGGGTCTCCTTCATGTAAGTACCACATGTGTATCTCATGGGTGTTACCTATTCGCATCATTATGAACATCCATATTGACTTGGTGTCCATCTCTCTATCAACTGAGGATGTAATCCATTGAAGGTAAAAGTATACAGCCCTTGAAAGCAGAACATTTGAGGCCAGATTGTAACATTTACACTCAGTCATTTGTATGGCCATTGATCATAGTAGTCACTTGCACAAAGACAATTTATATTCTCAGTATATGGTAATTTTTTGAGCTGGTGTATAAATTACTTTTAGCAGTTGGGGACAGCTGGAAACACCTATGATGTAATTCAAATGCGTGTCATGTCATGGGGAAATGCATTGTGAAGGAAATGGGTGTCTGTCTCCATTAATGTTTATGGTGGTTTCAAGCACAGAATTACTGTTCCTGTTCCCTAATTATCTTCAGATAAGTCTACCCTGAAACCATTTTTCATTTTCCATCAGGATCCTATCTTTTGTTTTTCCTTGAGATACAACAGCCCACTCAAAGAGATAACGGTATTATCTATGGTGGAGGCCTTTTCAGGTCATGTCTGTCTCTCAAAATGATAAGTGTATGTGTATTCATCATGGATGGTAAGGGTTCCTTAAATAAGTTAAAAATAATTGGGAATGAAAATAATGTTCTTTCAGCAGCTTTTAAGACATTTCTATGTTTGTGTTTAGTTTTGTGATTTATAATGCTATCCCTCTCCTCCGAACCTGAATGTTGAAAGAAAGAAAAACAGGAAGAGAAAATTTGGATTAAGCAAATTTCCCATCTTGGATAGAAACCTGTCAATCTTGAAGTTTCACTAACAGGAGTTCTTGTTAGGTCACCTGGTATCGATCATCTAGGGCATTGTTGTCTTTGCGAAATTTTCAGTGCATATGTCTTGACTCTTGACGTTGTCTCTCACTCTCTGCTTTGGTTTATGGTCAAAGGACTCTTTAATGTTGGTTGTAAATGTGATTATGGTTATATGAACAGTCAACCTTCAACATAACATTTCCTGAATGGGTCTCTGTGTTGTTAGTTGTTAGACAGTGCTTGTCTTCTCTGTAAGCCTAGGAGAGTAAGAGATCTTGTAGCATGTTATTTGCTTGCTGGTGGGACTGACTGGTGGTTGCATTCATCAGTTGTTCCATTTTGAATTTCCTCTATTTAAGTTATGCTGGGTGCATTTCTTCATCGAAAGGTTTTTTCCCTTATGGGTTTGAAGGGGGCGGGGAGGGGGACAAGGGGGGCTTTGATTCTGTGTGAACAATATGCAAAAGATAGTTATCTGACATACATGGAAATTTCCTTCCCTGTAGCTGTGCACTCAGTCAGTATTGTAAATTCTTCTATGTCTGTGGTACAGTGATACAGGGGAATATTGTTTACAACTGAACAGTCAGCAACTACTCAATTTGTGGACGACACCTGGTGTGTGATAATGCTGACGCCTGCTGTTTTGTTTCCTGATATTAGGTTATAGCCAAGTTTAAATGTTTTTTAGCCTTACACTATTATTGTTTAGTATGGCATGTTTTCACCATCACATTGTAATACGTGATGCGATGGCTTTTCAAAGTGCACAGATCACGATCTGGTTTGCTTGAAGGCATTTGAAAAAAGAGCTATCATATCAAGCCGAAACATTAAAAAATGAGAGGAAAACACATAAACCAGCCAGACCTAGAAATACATTCATGTAGCTGAACTGTAAGCCTAGATTTGTCTGGAGTTCATGTGTCTTTTTGGAGGATTNTGGTCAAAGGACTCTTTAATGTTGGTTGTAAATGTGATTATGGTTATATGAACAGTCAAGGTTCAACATGACATTTCCTGAATGGGTTTCTGTGTTGTTAGACAGTGCTTGTCTTCTCTGTAAGCCTGGGAGAAGATCTTGTAACATGTTATTTGCTTTCTGGTGGGACTGACTGGTGGTTGCATTCATCAGTTGTACCATTTTGAATTTCCTCCATTTAAGTTATGCTGGGTGCATTTCTTCATCAAAAGGTTTTTTCCCTTATGGGTTTGAAGGGGGCGGGAGGGGGACAAGGGGGGCTTTGATTCTGTGTGAACACTATGCAAAAGATAGTTATCCGACATACATGGAAATTTCCCTCCCTGTAGCTGTGCACTCAGTCAGTACGGTATTGTAAATTCTTTTATGTCTGTTGTACAGTGATACAGGGGAATATTGTTTACAACTGAACAGTCAGCAACTATTCAATTTGTGGACCACACCTGGTGTGTGATAATGCTGACGCCTGCTGTTTTGTTTCCTGATATTAGGTTATAGGCAAGTTTAATTGTTCCTTAGCCTTACACTATTATTGTTTAGTATGGCATGTTTTCACCATCACATTGTAATACATGATGCGATGGCTTTTCAAAATGCACAGATCACGATCTGGTTTGCTGGAAGGCATTTGAAAAAAGAGCTATCATATCAAGCCGAAACATTAAAAAATGAGATGAAAACACATAAACTGTAAGCTGAATTGTAAGCCTATCTGGAGTTCATGTGTCTTTTTGGAGGAATGGTTTTGTGTGTATGTGTGTGTGGGGAGGGGGGGGGGTGATCAGCTTAGGTTAAGCTTTTTCTTGTTCGAAAAAAAAAGTCCCGAAGGAAAGTGGAATCTGTGTGAGTGCAGTGGTTGATGGTAAAGCACATCACCAAATACTTACCGGTACTCTAATGTAGCAATACCGTTAACCTAGGTTTGTCTGAAATTCATGTGTCTTTGGAGGGGGATCAGCCCAGGGTAAAGGCGCAAGTCCAGTCTTGAGAGTGTGGGCCAAGGTCTGTTGCTTCAATGGTTTGATAATGTCAGTATTCGATGTGTTAGTGTGTTAGTTCTGGAGTGTGTCTGTGAGAGTGACGCCAGTCACAATAATAACCCCACAATGAAGCCATACTCTGGCTTCCAGGGTGGGAAAGCCGACAGCTAATCTTCTCGGGTAATCTTTTCGATACGGAAGAAGTAGACGGAATCCTGTATTTCCGTTGCGCACGTCAAAAATCCCTTGACAGTTTGTAAATCAAAGAAGAGTAGGTCTAGCGACCGCTGTCAGAAATATTCTACCTATTCCTTGAATCTATAACCAGAAAGATGCAATACAAGCCGTAATTGTGTTGACGCATCGCGAAACCCTAACAAACAAACAAACAAACAAACAAACAAAAACAAACAAACAAACACACAAACAAACACACAAACAAACAAACAAATCAGCCAACCAACCAACCAACCAACCAACCCACCAACCAACCAACCGAAGTACGAGTCCATTTGAGAATCTGGGCCGAGATCTGCAAGCTGTCGTGTCTGCTGTGAACTCTCTTACTGATTGAAGAGGTTTGGTGTGATAGCTGATAAAGCTGCTCGTCATAGAGCAGAGCCCAGTGTATGTGCTCAGTATGGTTTTTATTGTAAAGGAACTGCAGTGCTGCAGTGCGACTTCAAGATTGCGTTTCAAGAGACCCTCTTGGTTTATCTCCTGCTATCTCCTATACATGTATCCCAGTTCTTTCTTTCTTTCTTTCTTTCTTTCTTTCTTTCTTTCTTTCTTTCTTTTCTTCTTTCTTTTTTCCTTCCCTCCTTCTTTCCTTCCTGCCTTCTTTCTTTATTTCCTTCCCTCCCTCCTTCCTTCCTTCCTTCCTTCCTTCCTTCCTTCCTTCCTTCCTTCCTTCCTTCCCATCTCCCCTCCCTCTCTCCTTCAGTTCTTTCCTTTATCTACTCCTCCCTTTCTACTTCCTTCCATCGTATTTCTCCTATTCGTTCCCTCAAACCAACAGCCTGAGGCTTTCGTTCTTCCTTCGTATTATAAGCTGTTACTGTTGGTGCCCCCTCCCCCCNCCCCCAACTCACCTTTCATTTTTTCAGCGCGCAGCCTTTTATTATGAGAATCTGATATTACTTTGGTGACATGCAAACTGTTCTTTTGATCCACGAACTAAGTGCCAAGCACTACGGCTGGAAAACAGGTCTGATCAATTAAGATACGTGTAGGTTAAAGCTGACAGAGGACCAGATGTTACAACACCGATAATTGTTGGGCTCACATAACGCACAGCCCTGATAACACGACCTCCCTTTAGGGCTTAGCATGGACCGTGTTATCTGTGGACCGCGTCAACCATAATTATTCTCGAACAAAGCAAGACTGATGACGGAACTAGAACAGTCTACCGTGCTAACCGGGTGTCCGGGTTAAACAGGGAGCACATGTATGAAACTTTACTATGCAACCAAAACATATAATTTGTGACTCGTATCCTCGTCGTGGGAAATGCGATGTAGGTCAGGAATGCACAGTTGTTGTTTATCTTTCGTGAGTCGGCATAGATTTCTGCATGCGTAAATTCTGCATGTGATAGTGCTCGCAGCATTGTTGCATATGATAATGTTCAAACACTTCCCTTTATCAGTGCACATGCCATCGTTTGGGCAAGTTCTCTTTCTTGTCTTCCTCGTTATCTTCGTTGGTGACTTCCTTTTTCTGTATTCGATAAGTTCGACCATGCTAAAAACTCAGTACTGAGTCCAGTCTGACTTGAATAGGATCGCGTGCAGGTATAGATTGCTTTGCAGCAGGGGTGGACAAGAAATCCCAACAACTGATACGTGACATGTTGTTTCAATTGTGGTGTTCAATTTGGCCAGATTCCTAACATCTGCCTGACAGAGTGAGACTGCAGTTGGTGAGCTGAGAGAATGTTGTGTATATTGCCAACATGCATGAAGGAGATTCTTGTGCGTTACTTTCATTGAGCTACAGATCTTTTTGTTGTTGTTTGTTTTTTTTAATCAAGGGGTACATTTTTTGCTGCTGCGCACCACTTTGCGGCGGGGAAGTATGTGCATTATCGAGATTTAGTGGAATCGTTTGCGCACACCGAAATTGGGGTTCGGCAAAATGGCAGCCACCTTCAATGATTTCAAATTTGTTAGTAGAACTTTTCCAACGACTTTGTGTGAAAGGAGGATATGGCAAGAATCAACGGTAGTATGTATGCTAATGAATGAGGCAAAATTATAAGTATAGCATACCCCACTCGCAAGTCAGTGCATAATTGTCTAGCCCTTCCGCATCAGTCGCAGCCATCTTGGCTTGCCTAGAGACTGATACTTCCTTCGCTTAGAACCACCCACAGACTAAAAGTACCGCCTATTTGGCGCACCCGTGGTGACCAAACAAACGCAGCCCTGGATTTAAAAAGGAGGGATGAATAAATTAAATAAGATGGAAAATACGTTTCTTGAAAACTGGTGGTTAGTACTGATAAAATATAGTATACTTCTTGAAACTCCCCAAATATAGATAGAAAATTGAAGTTCAGATCAAGCATCCAAAATAGCTGCCGTTCAGATCTAAATAAATTTGTCCAAAATAGCTTTTAAGTTCAGGATTAAGTTCACGTGAACTGAACTAAAGTTCACGAACTGCGTTCACATGGTCTCAGTTCTTCCCAACACTGCTGTGAACAGTCTCATCCCTCGTTCTTCCTGCACATTTTCGCCTGTCCGTGTCTTCTCACCATCATGAGGTTTTCACTGCTCACTCTGCCAGTATCAGCACCCTCCCCCAGCCTCCCACCCCGGCNTCATCTCAACCGCTCCGTCGCCGTATTTCAGTACTGGCCGTATCATATTCCATCCTTAATGAAATGTGCCCAGTTTCCGGTCCGTGAGAGCCCGCCCGTCACATAGAATGTATCGTGCTGAGGGCTGTCCACAGGGGACACTTCGGCTGAAGTCCAACAACTGGACACTGGTACCCGTATGGAAATGAACGTCTGACCACGTTAGATTATTATATTTGGATGGGGTGAGAAGCATTGCTAGCATGCTATAATTATAGTCGCTGTAGAGCAAGAGGGGACCATCCCACATCAGCTGTGTTTTGAGAAATTGAGGAATGAAGTTTATGTTGTCATTGTTGCGTTATAAAGACTTGTAAAAGAGAAAAGTTGGTGGTAGAAGTCCCCACAGGCTAAAAATAGCGATTCGACCGATATTTACAGCAAGATTGAGTCAGTATTTATTTATAGAACCCTTGGCCTTTACCGCCAAAATCGTAAAAATGTGGGATGGTCCTCTCTTGCTCTACGGCGACCACATAGAACGTATCGTCGGGTGACCAAATAAAAGAAGGGAAAAAATACTTTTTAAGTTTAATGACTTCAGGAATTCAAATATGAAAATGTTCCTGGTGTTCTTTTATGTCAGGAAGTTAATTTTGTATATTATTATTTGGAGGTCTCCCAATAGGGCAACTGTGTTAGGGAATTATATATAACGTCAAGAACCAACCAACCAACCAACCAACCAACCAACCAACCAACCAACCAACCAACCAACCAACCAGTCAACCAACCAACCAGCCAGCCAGCCAGCCAGCCAGCCAACCAACCAACCAGCCAGCTCATTAATCAACCAATCAACCAGCCAGCCAACCAACCAACCAGCCAGCTCATTAATCAACCAACCAACCAATCAACCAGCCAGCCAACCAACCAACCAAACAGCCAGCCAACCAGCCAACCAAATATCTGAGAAGAAGCACACTGGCTTGATGTGGGAATAATTGAATGAGGCATGATTCCCGTCAGAAATGTCCGCTAGAACACAGTGACATAAGCAATGAATAGAACAACAAAAGCAAAAACAACAAAAACAAAAACAAAAACCCAGGAGACACCACTGGGATATTTGGTGGAAAAGAAGTTAAAGAGCTGAAAAGGACATGGTGTCCTAATTCGTTTATCGTGGATGGGGCGAAAATAACGTTCCATATATATCATGTTGAAGGTCAGGGGCACTTAGACCTCTCATCAATGTAGCCCAGCAACCGACCAGTGGAAAGTCTTTGGCAGTCAAGCCTTGAAGTTCACCAGTATTGGAATCTCCTACAAACTACATCTTTCTGTTTGAGTAGTCTGATACGCTTCATTTTGATATATACTGTTTCCCGCTTCTGAAATTGCGAAGTGTTTTGTTCTGAGAGAAGGAAGTCCAGTATTTCTGCTGAATCTCTCAAAATCACAATCTTGAATAGAAGAGTGAAATGTTAGTTAGACAAGATTGGGCTTCAGATACACATAATTTATTAGTGTATGTTTACATTCCCAAACTCTTGAAATTGATTATTTAGCAGTGTGAAGTACTTGTAATAAACACTTTCACTACATATGACGTACTTACACGTCCTAACCCTTTGGTTCAAGCAACACTTGAACGTACATGAACGTCTAAGAGGTAGGTTTTGCTATGTACTTTATAAGCTGTTCCCATAGGTCCTGTTTAATCGGCTTGTAGAGAGCTCCTACTTACAAGTTAATGAATTCATGAAATTTTGATGACATCAGCATGGTGCAGCGAAAGGGTACAATTAAGCCCTGGAAGTTTGAATTTCAAGAAGATTGTGTGTTAAGTACTGTCAGATCTCACAGAGAATAAGAATATATGTGTTAAGTACTGTCAGATCTCATAGAGAATAAGAATATATACTGTCAGATCTCACAGAGAATAAGAATATATGTGTTAAGTACTGTCAGATCTCACAGAGAATAAGAATATATGTGTTAAGTACTGTCAGATCTCATAGAGAATAAGAATATATACTGTCAGATCTCACAGAGAATAAGAATATATGTGTTAAGTACTGTCAGATCTCACAGAGAATAAGAATATATGTGTTAAGTACTGTCAGATCTCA
>JAWQUT010000451.1:124179-140658 GCA_033807755.1 Ellobium chinense
CTCTCTCTCTCTCTCTCACTCTCTCTCTCTCTCTCACTCTCTCTCTCTCTCTCTCTCCCTCGCCCGCTCTTCCCTTTTCCTACCCTGCCAAGTCTTGTCAATTGTTTTTTTTTTCCGTTTCCCTTATTCCTTCATGCTCTTTCATTGATCCAATGTTGTTTTGCATTTGTAAAAAAGGAAGGGGGGAAGGGATAGTGATCATCATAGCCACGATCCAACTCTATGATATAATTGGGTACTTGATGGATGCCGCTCTTTTGTCCTCATCGGCTTAGGAGTTTCACTGTTGGTAATGGAGATTTGCATACGCATAGGGCATGCTGTTCCTTCCACCAATTAGCGTACATAAATTCGAGTTTGGGCCAGTCTCTCGACTTCGGCTACAAAAGTTTGGAATCGTCTTCTGAAAATGTTCGTCGTTAACGTCGGTCTTGGTACCGTTGGTAGTTGTTTTTGTCTTTGTGCGATAATGATGAGAGGTGTATATTCACAGATGTGCATTTTCAGTCTAAACCCAGCGTTGTTCTAATTCGCAGGAGCATGGAGAAAAAGTTGCCATTACCTGAGGTCAGCTGGAATTGCCCATCAATGAATATTGGATCATCTAAATAGGAATATTGCTTTTCTGCATGTGGAAATGTTACCGTTAAACGAAAGTTGCGATTATCCAGATTGCGATGAAGAGGAGTCGCGTATAATTCATTACAGGGCGTTGAAGAGGTCTGTGTACCTACAATGTTGCCTGAATATCTAAATTGTTCGTCAAGTTTCTTATGTTAGTGTATCTTGTTTATTCACCCAACTCAGCATGTGCACTGTAATACACGAGAGATTGAAGATTTATTTGGTGAAAAATGTTTGCAAGCTTAAGTAATGTGTTGTATTATGGATGTTGTCGTTGATCTTGTGGGAGGAGGTGCAGCTATTTTGGTGTTATTTTTAAAAGTATTTTACGTCTCACAGTCCACCTCCTCCCCAAACCCTAACCCTCTCCAGAAATGAAAAAAAGCAAAAAACGTCCTTGTCATAACCTCATGATGCCTTTGTGACAACATTGTCATAATCTTGCCATAGATCAACATTTGTTTAGTCCTTTCTGGGCAATTCCAGCTTAATGCCAAACCGGTTACGCAAATTTCAGAAAAAGCTGTGACTTCCTCACAATTGGTATTGGTTGTTTCTAGCACGGGAATAATTATTCTTTTAACATAGACCAAAATGGCTTGTTGGAAAGTTAAATGCTTTTCGAGAATTAGCGTTTCTGACGTGGCGTTTTACCTGGAATTGTCCATCAGTCTGTATTGTGGCATAGCTGATTCATCTTCGTCAGCTCTCGCACACTTAAAGCCGAAACCGTGGTTCAAAGGGCGTGGTACTGCGCATCAGTGAATGATAGTTTAGGGAATAATATAAAGAGAACCCCATTTAAACGGAGTCAAAGTCACGCGTAAAAGCCATGAAAAATAACAACATATTATTGCACCCACTGCCTACACGCAGCATTTTTCATACATGCATGGAATTTTGATAGTTTTTAAATAGAATTGACAGAGAGGAGAACTTTGTTCCAGCGGTTTGTCTCGGTTATATTTCTGCACAGTAACGGCAGGTATACAGTCACATGTTAAATAGGCACTCGAAATCAACACGATAGATAAGAAAACCTGTTGCCAAGAGCGCAACAACAGAAGATCCGTAAGAGGAATAAAGGAGCTGAAGTGTTCCCCATCGTAGAAAATAGCAATATGCTTCATATGTGTGCATCTGACCTTTTATCAGCACACTCTTACATCGGGGTCAGTGTTCGCTTAAGTTAGCTGAGTCTGTTTTGTCTATCTGCAGGGAAAAAAAATCGCCGCTTTTTCTTGATAATAATAATAATATTAAAACCTGATGCGCATTACCGATGGGATTGCTTACCATCGTAAACATTACATTAACTCTGCATGGTGAACGCTACTACGGGTGCGTTCAGCACTTATGTAATTATGTAATTCTGACGCTGACAAGAGATCCCATCGTTAATGCGCAAGCTCTCCGATAATATCATCCATGATGGCGTACAAAGTTGTATTCCAAAATGTAGATCTTGGTATTTTGGTCTAATTTTATTCAGAATGTTGGGCTATTTCAGATGACAGTTCCCGAATTCACATGCGAGCAATATATGAAGAACTAGTCTCTTCATGCCAGTAAGAGCGCTCTAAACGATACAGTTTTTTATCTCTCAATACCGTTCTTGGCAATTACAACATTATGTGTCAACATAGCCAGTAAACACTCCATACATATTTAAACAACAACAACAACAACAACAACAACAACAACAACAACAACAACAACAACAACAACAGCTAAGCCCAAACGACATGAGTTTGTATGAGATATAGTTGATACAACCAGCATTGGTTTGAGTCTGTCTGTAACCATACCATGGAGATGTGTGACTGTGTGTATTTTTTGTTCTGTGTTACATCTGTGTTGATAATTATAATGACACTTACTGAAGTCAACTGTGTTATGTTTAAAAAAACAAAAAACAAAAAAAAAAACCGATGCCTAACAGATATGATTTTTTACAAAATAAATAGTTTGTGTTATATCTGTGTTGATGGTATATTATAATGGCACTTACTGAGGTCAACATAAGGACTGAATGATTATTAGTAAAAGTGAGTGTTACATATTATTGTTAAATGTGAAATGTATGAGAACGTTGTGAATGCACGTGACTGTAACAATGCATTGTGAACATGTGTGATGTTAGTAGCTGTAGTGCTTAAAATGTCATGTGCTGTCCCGTTGCATATTGTATTTTGCCCATGTGCCACGGCTGTGGTCTGGGCTTATTCGCAATAAACTTGTTAAACTTGTTGTTAAACTTGTTAACAAAAAACCGAAAACAAAACTAAGCCCAATAGACAAGAGTTTGTTAAATAAATAGTTCACGTAGCCATCATTGGTTGGAATCTGTCTGTAACCATACCGTGGGGATGTGTGACTGTGTGTATTGTTTGTACTTGTGTTATGTCTGTGTTGATAGTATATTATAATGACACTTACTGAGGTCAACCATGTTTAAAAAACACAAAAAAAAACACAAAAAAAAAACGATGCCTATGTGAGCAGTCGGGAAGTGTGTTTGGGTCACGGGTGAACACTAGGTTCGCACGTGGAAGTTAGGGACTGATTCAGGCAGTAGGTATTTAAGAATTAAATTGCTGTGAAGTTTTTGTCCCTGTAGTGTAGTTGGTAACACGCTCGGACTTGCAAGCTGAGATACCCTGGTTCGATCCCCGGCAGGGACAAAAATTTATAGAGTAGGTTTTTTCGGTCCTTCTTCTCAAAATTGATCATTCACAGTAATTGGTAAAAATCCTTGGTGACACACTTCCCTAAAATAATATGTAACATCTGAAAAATTATCAGACTGAGCTCACCTTCCTCCCCTTTAAATATAAGAGAAAGAAAACCATACTATGCTGTATATATGCCTTTCCACCCGGTTACACCTAACAGATATGATTTTTTACAAAATAAATAGTCTAGTTTATATAGCCTTCATTGGTTCAAGTCTGTCTGTAGCAGTACCACGGGAATGTGTGACTGTGTGTATTGTTTGTTACACATGTATTTCATGTATGTTGATATTACGTTATGATGATGCTTTGTGCCAGGTCAGCCATCTTTACTTCCGAGCAATGCTGGCAAAGTTCCTCTGGAGGTAGGGAATAATTGAATTAGGGCTGGGGATACGTCGGCTTCTGCGCACTGCCTGGAGGTGCTTGACCGAGTGGTTGGTATCGTGGGCTTATGGTTAAAAGGCTGTGAGTTCAAATCCCGACCACGTCAATAGTCGTAAATGCCTGTGGAGATAATTTCATTCTCATTTTCCATAGCCAGTCCGTTTATATTATAGATACCTGGCTATGGGCAGGGGAAGCTGTGGTCTGAAGGCAAGCATTAAGTGCTTGAAGAATGGTATTGGCACCGGGTGCTTCCCAGAGAATTGATATGGTTGCGAAATGATGCTGATTAGGCATGTGACCGTATGCATAATCCTTATATTCGTTAACGCACTGCGGACGCCACCGGAAAATCCCAAAACTTTAGGAGCGTTCACTGTTGTTGACGCTGTACCTTAATTAACGCTAAGAATATGCATGCGGTCACTGGTGGGATGATAATTATGTCAAGCTGCGTGAGAGGGCATACCTTGGATACGAGAATAATATTGAATTGCAGTATTTCAGATATTTTCATTTTAGGGCAGTTCCTGTTCACTCTATTCTACATGCTTAGGATGCCAGACTTTTTTGAGTTGCAATATTGCCGTATTTTAATCGATCCCACAGTGACATTTGTTTTGACTTGGTCAAAACGAAGATTTACATTGTCGGTTTACTTATCATGGAATAATAGTTCTTTGTATATTTTTTGTAATACAGTACAGTACAGTACAGTGTTAGTGTAGTGTAGTGTAGTGTAGTGTAGTGTAGTGTAGTGTAGTGTAGTGTAGTGTAGCGTAGCGTAGTGTAGCATGGCTGAGAGAGGTCTTTGGATTAACAATTTTCAAATAACATTGAACGTCTGTTTTAAGCACCCGCCAATCATGCGTGTCGTATAATATTTAGGGGAAGTATCGATTGTGGAAGTAAGTAATGGAAGCAACGCCAACATAGGTCAAGAACTGTATCAAACCTTTCTTACATATACAGTGCTGAGACATGGCATAAACAAACAGCATGACTCATTAAAGAGTTTTCTTTATTGTAACCAAGAACATAACAAGAATGCATAAGCCTGTGCAGTGTTGTACAGTGTACATATTTATCGCAAGGGTCCGGCTCAGCCACCAGTTAACACCAACAGTCTATGGTGTGAACGTTTTTTTTTTTTGTACGTATCCAAGGAATAACATGACACCTGTTGTCTTTATACGTTGATCATGTGGCCATTTATAGAAAAACGGACGTGTGTGTGTGTGTGTGTGTGTCTGTCTGTCTGAATGAATGAATGAATGAATGAATGAATGAATGAATGAATGAATGAATGAATGAAATGGTGCCTGACATTCATGCATGTGTCGTTTGGAAAACCCATGACATTTTAATTTACGTTTTACGATCGGACAAAAAACGTCTCAGAGGCATTAAACTTTAGGAGACACGTATGTCGTGTTGTTGGAGCGTCTTCTAAAGACGACTGTGCTGAGATCTGACATTAGGTCAACAGGACTATTAACTGTGTATGAGCATTCATGCATACAAATCTATAGGGCTCGTCTCTTTTTTATACTACGTTACATAACAAAAAAACTCTCAAGAGTTAAGCTCAGGTTATATTTTTACTTTCGCCATTCTAACGTCTTACCTGGGCGTTCCGCATGCGTGGGTCTGCTGTTTGTTAAGTGCCATGAATGTGGTTTTTTTTTTTTTGGAACACCTTTCATGTCGTTCGTGATCTGTGATTTTATTCAGAGGGATCGAGTAAAGGAAATGAGTCAAGGTTAGGCATTATATCACAGGGCAAACACAATCATCTTCCCATCCTCCCACCCGAACAGCCATCACGTATGACTGCTTTGAAACATGTAATGGTTCCAGCAAGATCCTGACCGCATTTGACTGGTTTTAGTCCTTTACAAGTGTTGCCAGGTCAGATTATAAAAATGAGCCAAACCAAACCTGAAAACAAAAATGGCCAAAAAAAGCCTCAGAATCACCTGTTTGAAAACGGAAATAAAATGTCAGACATTATCATATTACAGGTATGTGATATTGGAGAGATGGTACATGATGAAAATAAAACTCGCAACTCAGCCGCGAAGTATGCATTCGAAGTTCTCGTGACACAGATTTTAAATGAAAAATACATACTGCCTTCTCTTGGAAATAATAAGAGTAAAAAAGTATAGCCAAGTAGCCATTAGATTTTTTTTTTAAAAGGCGCCAAATGAACGAACAAGGAACTAAATTTGGCTCTTTAGGAACCAGCTTGGCAACGCTAACCCTTGGTATGTGTCTTTTTATCATACCTCCTTGCCCTCTTTGATGGCACGTGACATTGTGAAGACTGAAGAACCGATGGATATCTTATGAAGACTGAAGAACCAATGAATATCTCATTCGAATAGTATAAATAGTTTAAACCTTGCATGGTCCTTTCGAATGTTGGGCATTCATGAAAAAAAAAGGAAATACGACTTTATTTACCACGTAGGGAAATTGTTTTACAATGTCTTACATCTCATTCATAATACAAACACATAGACTATAACATTACACATCATATATATAAATTCATGTGGAACAACCTTGTCTTTCCCTGCCGGGTCTTTTGTATAAAAAGGCGTGACAGAACAGAGAGATTTGAAGCGACAGAGTAAGAGTTCACGGCGTTTTTTGAATTGTTTTCTTATTTGTATTGTATCCTTCCATGTTCTGTAAATTCGTTGGAATTGGCTGCAACGCGCCTATAGTAAACATCGAATCTGAATCTTTACCAGTTTCCATTCACTTGACAGGCTACAGATTCATGTTGAATCCAGAAAAAGACATCCTTGCTTGAAAAGAATTAAACCCTACCCAGGTCCAGACTACCACAGTTACTGTTTTAGGCTTTTAATGCGGAGCTTCTGGGGATGCGTGACCTTATGACGACAGCCCACCACAGTGTGATCCAGATAGAGCATTTGAAATGACCGATAAAGTAGGCGCTAGGTTTTGATGACCATTCTCAGTTATTATGTATGTACGAACATCCGGGCATCGCAAGCCACAAGTCCAACATTCATTACTTCCGGTTTTTTTAGCCTTTCATTATGAGAGGAACGTGATTGGTTGATGTGGCCTGTAACATCGTGGTCCATGTGACATGCGCTCAGTAAAATTTCTTGAGTCTTTAGTCTTTCTCTGGCGTTTATTGGCTGCTGTATCTTTGACTCATAATAATAATAATAATACTTTATTTGGAAAACTACCCCTTTACAGCGGGGGTTTCACTGGTCGGGGTACCAGCGAAACGTCCAATATACAATACAGTAAATAACTCTTTTAAAATGTCTATTTACATAATAGAAATGTACGTCCAATCCATAAGCTTACATTCATTTCATTAAAAAGCGTTCTTCTTTATAAGATCTCCATCTTGCACAGCCGTTTAAAATCTTGTTCTACAACAGCTATGTATGAATTTTTTTTTTGGTTTTGTTAGGCTGTCGAGTTTACTCATCAAATTTTTAATACAAGGCTCTTGGTCAAATAAGAGGATGGTTTTAGTAAAACTGGACAACTGAAAAAATGCGTTATATACATTCTCACATCCGTATAATATGCATACAATCTGTAGTTCTTGATAGAAATTTCTTTGTATGTCCTCATACTTGTTACATTCAAAAAGCAAAGTCTATGTACGGAAACGATATTTAATGACGCAACCGCACTAAGATTTACATACTTACGTTTTACTTTAAGCGGAAGTGAGTTTTGTTGGAGTTGACTAACTATGAATGGTCTAATTAGTGCTCTGGTGTCTGTTCTATCCCCCCTTCCCCCACATCTCCCCCTTCCCGTTAGTATTACAGCAAACATGGAACATGTTGGCATATTCGATGTAATACTTATATTCTTTATTCAGTATTCGGTGTTGAAAAACTTCTGTCATTGACGATGACATTTAGGCACTTAGTGATGACTGGGTACCCTTGATATGACATACATACAACCAGAACCCTCTGGTTGAGATAAGACCTCTCATTGGCAGTAACGTCGGATACATTGGCCTCCTTTAACAGTGTATCATGTTATATATGCAGTATGTGCGTGTTGGAGACATCAGTGTGTGCGTCAGCCTGTGATCTTGTAGTGTCATGTGAGGGGGACATAGAGCCTGTGTAGTGTAGTGTAGTAAAGGGTTAGTGGAATTGGTTTCTCTACCACTAATAGTACGAGACTTCGTTACTTAGAAATAACTTGGATATATACGTGTACATGTGCTTATGTACATCTAAATGTATTTCGAAAGCCGGCGTTTTGTTAAGTTATCTACCGCTCTATTCACCTTGTTTGATGTTTTCATACAGTAATAGTAATATTAGCAATAATGAAGACGATAACACTGTTGGTCATAGCATACTAATATGATTTATAGTTGTGGAACCCATGAAATGTCCTTAGAGGCGGTTTAGTTTAAAGATCCGTGTTCTTCCTTTAGCCTCACACAGTTAGAATCTAGTAGTACAATGACTTGAGGGTAAAGTTATCTGTCGTCGTTTAATTATTATGTCGCATTCGAGCATGGCTCGGAATTCAGTGTGTGAGGGATTAAACCAGGTAAAGAGATAATGTTGCGACATCGGAAAGCGGAAAGAAGTCATGGATGCATGTCTGAAATTTGTGCCGCATTCTGGACAGGTAGATTGCGTATAGTGGATAGGTTGTGTTGTTTTACTTTTGAAGCTCATTTTATTTGGTATCAACTGTGTGTATCAAGAACACTGTTCAAGCTCCAGTGGAAGACCGAAACAGCATATCTTCAGAGACAAATAAGTGTTTCGATTTTTTGTCTTCAGTGTTTCGATTTAGTTTCTTCTCAACGCTGAAAGGGATTGGTCATAATTAGGGCATGACACCTAGGCGTCCTCTTGTTGAAGTTTTCCTGGAATGAAGCACACATTACCACATTTTGTGTACTTTGGGTGAAACTCGACCATCCCTATCCTACCATGGGCTTTGCCTCTTCAGGGTTCAAGTGGATATTTGAATATTTCTGTGTGTAGTGGCTGTTGAACAGAAGCTGCAAGTAGCAACATCACAAAATGATGACGGGCAGTGGTCATCACACGTTATAACAATCCCAAAAAATAACAACAGGCAGCGGTCGTGAGGAGTAACATGCATCAGCAACAACCATACAGGTTGTGACAAGGAGTAGCCTGAACGGCAGCAACAACGGCAGTGTGATAAGTAGAAGAAATCATTATATCTGTAACAGAAGGGTGTTAAATAGTGTAGTAGAAACTATTACACATATAACAGCAAATGTTAACAATAACCTCCATAAAAACAGGCCGTCATTGGGAAAAGTAGAACAATCCTGTGTGGGTTAAAAGTACCGTAAAAGAATTTCCAGCATGGCCTCAGTTTCTGCCCCCGGAAGTAAATTCGCACCCCAGCTAGGCGAGGGTGAGGAGGAAGATGATATTCTGTCCGATGGCTTCTATCTGGACACCTGTACGGACAGCGTGCCTTTTCAGCCCTCGGCCCACTCGCGAGGAAGGCGCTTCACGCTGGCAGCTCTTCCCATCCATCTGCCCACGTTTAAGATCTTCCGCAAAAGGTACGCATGTCATGTGTTGGTAGCATTGTTCTCTGTCTTAGAAACTGCTTTGTAATGAAGAGTTCTTTGAATATGATGAAGTTGTATTTTGACGAGTATGTAGGGTTGGTTAGTGGTTACCTCATTCACTTTTAAAGTCCATGTCGGCGAAAACAGTATTAACAATGATTAATTCCTCCGCGTATCTCTGACTTTCCGATGGGAATGCAGATTGCATGCTTTTGGCTCTATGTCATTGATTCTATCGTACCCGGGCGATATTTTGTGGATTCTATGGGTCGGGGGGTGGGGGGAGGGGTTAACGGGGCCTTGATTTGTAGTTACCACTGTATTTTGTGCATTTGAAAAAAAAAATAGACCTCGCACCTCCCAGAGGAACTCTGAACTGATAATGGTATTCTTCCTTTCGATACTCTTTTGGTAGGAGGGACGAAATAAAATAAACTAGAGTTGTAGGGTCTCCTCAGTTTGTTTTTTCTCCAAACCGATAAGCCTGTACCGAGTAGACCATACGCAACCTCACACCCGAGGAACCAGTTGCTACACTAGCTTCCAGACAGAGTTGGTAATTTGTGTGATTCTTGCATGAGCGCTGCCGTGAGAATAAAGGGACACCGACCATGCTATCTGTTACAGGATTGTTAACACTAAGAGAATTAGATGAATTATGTTTTTTTTGTGTAGTCAGCTTAACATTTATGACCAGTGGCCGTATGCATAATCCATATATAATCGTTAATTAACGTATGGATTATGCATACGGCCACTGGTAAAGAATGTTAAGAAAGTTTTTAACCACAGTGAACACTTCTCTAATGTTTTGAGAGTTTTCTGTGATTATGGCATTGCGTTAACTAACGTAAGGATTATGCATACGACCACTGGTTCTCTACTCGCAGCACCTCGCCGGACATTGTCAGAATGCTAGTGATTAGCGCCTGTAAATGGCAGCGGCATTATTATTATACTCCCCAGGGAGTCGAGAAAGTGCCAGAATGATCTGACCTGTTTGGATAATGATCATGTGCAGTCGTGTGAGCGGGCATTAACCCGTATACGAGACTTATAAGCCTCAATATTATTTTAAGGTTCCACAGATTTTCTTCACACTAAATTCAGTTGTTATGTCCGTACTGATATTAACCGAAACCGTTCCTTCACCTTTAATTGGTAAGTGGCTGGGATTTCTTTACTCTGCACTTTGACCTATGACCTTACGCGACCCCTCTTGAGACCCAGCTGTGACATCAGCGATTATCGGGCTTAGTTTCCTCAAGCCTTGTGTCAAATAACTGCATTTCCATTGCACCGTTAGCCGCATCTCTTCCTTCTTCCACTTCTTCTCCCAATATCTCCTGCGCCCCATATTATCTCCCTCACCTCTGCACCCTACATTATCTCCCGCACCTCTGCACCCGACATTATCTCCCGCTCCTCTGCACCCGACATTATCTCCCGCTCCTCTGCACCCGACATTATCTCCCACACCTCAGCACCCCACATTATCTCCCGCTCCTCTGCACCTGACATTATCTCCCACACCTCAGCACCCCACATTATCTCCCGCACCTCTGCACCCCACATTATCTCCCACATCTCTGCACCCGACATTATCTCCCGCTCCTCTGCACCCGACATTATCTCCCGCTCCTCTGCACCCCACATTATCTCCCACACCTCAGCACCCCACATTATCTCCCGCACCCATATACGACTACACACACGAGCTGTTACAGTAGACGAAACATCTACATGTATGTATCCCAGATGCGATTTTGTCATCATCGTTTGTCTCATTACTTACATCCAGGAGCATACTGCTTAATATTTTGTTAAGAGTAAACACTTAGTCTCAGAGCTGCCCTTTGCCCGTAACACTGCAGCTATGTGAACGACCGGTGTGTGTTTCTGTAGTGGCGCGTGGCGGGCATTGCACTCTTAATTGGTTGTGCGAACCATAATTAGTGTGTTGACAGAATCTGAAGCTCTGGTTTCGACCTGTGTGCGGCTGTCGAAAGCCTGAAAATATCACCGAGGTGGTTTATTTTGAGGAGTCTTAACAGTGTAAGGAAAGAAAAAAAAAGTGTTAACACGATAGGGCCACTGAATGGTCAGTACATAGTAGTACATATTTAAGAGTGTTTGCTTAGCCTTGTTGAACAGCTGGGTGTGTCGTTTTTATGGAGACTGAGAGTGATATTCATTGATTTGAAGGTGGATAAAGCAGAAGGGATGAAGGTTGTGTTCTCTCCCTCTCTCTCTCTCTCTCTCTGTCTGTCTCTCTCTCTCTCTCTCTCTCTCTCTCTCTCACACACACACACACACACACACACACACACACACACACACACGCGCGCGCGTATCTATCTATCTATCTATCTATCTATCTATCTATCTATCTATCTATCTATCTATCCATCCATCCATCCATCCATCCATCCATCCATCCATCCATCCATCCATCTATCTATCTATCTATCTATCTATCTATCTATCTAGCTGGCCCTTGCCGCCAGTAAGCCAGATAGGAGTTACAAAGAGAAAGTGTGTGAATGATATGGAAGGACAAAAACTTTTTTTTGTTTGGGAGGCCTCTGACAGTGTCGATGTATGAAGTTATTGACTGGCCGTCGTACTTTCCTCGGCTCGTGCCTCCGTCTAACCCTGAGATCAATAGACGAGAGGCCCAGCCTTGTAGCGACACGCTTACATACACTAGCAGTTGGGCACAGCCACGTCTGGGTATCGATAACTCGATGTTTTGGTAAGGATCATTTACTTGTAGATGTTTTGGGGAAACCATGGTGCTTGTGGTGTTTTGTTTTTTTTTCTCGTGTTTTTCAAAGGTGTCGATTTGTGGTTTTGCTTTGATCATGCCTGTTTCCGTTTAAAAACTAATTTCAGCATCGACCAGGAGTATGATATTGCCGCCGGATATAGAGACGCATAGTGTTGCGTTCCGCGGCAAAATGACGCATTTCTAGATCTGGCAGAGCGTCTTTTGCCTTAAATTAAGATGTCCTGAATGTGTGCGAAAATGGATCATGTAATAAGGACCCTCTACCACCCTACCTCCCTTCCAATAGGATCCTCTTGCTCCTCCCAGTAGGACCTTCTATCTCCCTCCCTCTCCTCTACCTCCTTCCCTCTTTCTCCCCATCCTACCCCCCTCCCGTGCCTTCCACCTTCCCAAACATATGTTTCATTATTAAAGCACATCGAACACTGACTGTTTGATTATATCCCTTTAGGATTTCGATTCATTGATATCCTATCGCCTTTTCCCTATGAAACTATCGATATGAACATCGCCCGTTCCTAAGATAGACTACGAGAATCGCGGCTTGTTTTCCTTTATGTGCATCCTTCACGGACTCCGACAGAAGAGGGTATGAGGATTTAATATAGTTACTGTAATGGCAACGCCAGCAGTTTTGGGTCAAGTCACTATAGTCGTCATCGGCTGATGTTTGACAGCTTAATCATTTTCTGTCACACATAATATCGTTCCCATGTATGGTGATTAGGCAAAACTTTGAATTACCTTGATTCCAACGCAATTGAAAGCGACATAATGACCTTTCCGAAAAAGATGTAAAGCGTGTCACATGACTAAACTAGGCCAACCGAGGCCTTCACGTGGCTAAAGTAGGCCAACCTCCCTCCCTTTAAGTTACTTTGTAGTTTTATTTTCCAACCGTAACGTTAATTTACCAGTGACTATAGTATAAGCGGAACTCCTTCAATGACGCTTTCTCACTCTGGGGACGAGATTTTGTGTCCTGTGGCGGTATGCATAATCCATACGTTAATTAACGCATTGCGTTAACTGCATTGAACACTATTAATGTTTTGGGAGTTTCCCGTGGTAACCACCGTGCATTACCTAATGTCAGGATTCTGTTTTATGCATACGGCCACTCGTTGGATGCTTCGGAAAGAAGAATTGTCTTAAGGTTAAATTGTGGAGTTACTATGCAGACGAAACAACGGACTTGCAAAGACCAATTGCCTTTTGAACAACCATGCTACACCAGTGTATAATCTTAAGACCGTGGCTATGGGAATTAATGTTTTGACGGTGGCTGATGATGGAATTTGATTTTGGAAAATTACTCAGGAAATACATGAAAACCTCATGAAGCAAATGCCAGGTTACCTATTCAAGATTTACAATTTTGGAAGCGATGGAGATCGCGAATAAATCGCAATCCGTTCATAAGATATGAATGCAGATCTGCCAAACCTTTCGCAAAATCCATGACTATCTTAGCTCTCTTTGTTGTTATCCTGACTTTTTAAAATGCTCAGGGCTATCCCGGATTTGAGAATATCCGATATTTGAATTTGCATCATAGTGTTGTAATAGTTAGGTTGTTGGCTCGCTGTAACAAAGATCAGCGTAAATGTAGTTGTTAGGTTAGTGGCGTGAGTCGGGTCAACACAGTAGGGGTTACACTAGCGTGGAGCGTCCTGGGTAGACAGCTTAACATTATGTAATGATGAAAATAATTTCCTACGAGGGTCAAGGACATAGTTTCGAAAACCCGGCTGTTGCAAGATGGCGGCCGAAGAATAGTGCATTGCATCCGAGTAAAAATTTTGAAACCGCCTTAGATCCTGAACTTTGATATCACAGATCTCTGACTCAAGATTCAGCTGAGGATTGGCAGGTCTGAGAATGTAGAGTGCCCGATTCCGTGCCTATGAACCTGCTTGGTTCGGAAGTACATGTTTTCACATAATTCTTTTCGTCATTGTACGATAGAAGCTCATGTGGTGGTGATTTTGTGGGGTGGGGTAGATGCGGGGTGGTAAAAAAACAGAATCGCGAGCCGAATGGGTTTTGTGAGAGGCCATAGGTTTTCTCTTAACTGATTAGCTGACCGGCTGTAATGTCATGAAGCTGATATGGTGGGGGTGGGGGAGGGGGGAAGAGAAGAGAGAGAAGAGGAACTGAGACCAGGCGGAGGAAGGAAGGAAGGAAGGAAGGAAGGAAGGAGAAGAACGTGCGAAAATCGAACGTGGATGTCGAATTAACGAATACTAATCCTGACGCTTATTTCAGGCATCGCGTCCAGGCAACTCATACGGCTTGCGCGTTTGAAGCACAGGCTAGGCCTAGTTTGAGGCTCAGTGAAGTCTCTGCAGAGCTTCTTCATGGTCAAGTGACCAGATATATTGAGATGTCCTCCACATTCACCCGGCCATTTCAACTCTGTCATGCTATATGTCGTAGACTATTCTTGGGAACAGTCTGATCTGAGAATGTTAGGTCCACATTTTCCTTAGTAAACGCGTCTAGCTGTATAGGTAGGTGAAGGTATTGTCAGAATGCTAGTGGCCATCGCCAGTAAGAGGCAACGACATAGGTACGTATGCTCCCCGGGGAGGTGAGAGAGTCATAGAGTTATGATCAGCCTGCTGGGAGAATAATAATATGAAACTGCTTCAATGGATATAAGCCTGAAGATTAGACTTATAATATATACCGCATTATTATTACTTTTAGTTGAAAACTGACCAGTCTTCAATGAGTATTCCAGGAATTCGCCAGTATGATGAAGAAAAGGAGGGGGGGGNGGGGGGGGGGGGGGATGTGAAAATGGTGCCAGAAGAGATCGTGTGTGAGGATGGGACCTGTGGGAGAGACCCGGGCTGGCTGGTGTGTAATAATTTATAGCAGGAACTGATTGTCTGAGCGCGGTGGAACTGGCGGACGCCGGACATGGATAGAGACATGCAGATAGCAAGTCCTAGGAACCTCACAATGGCTATTGGCCCTCCGATACCTAATAGACCTGAGGCCGGGGGAAGGGAGTCTGTGTGATAAGGGGTAGTAAATAATATGTCTCAGATGACTCTCTCTCGCGCGCGCTCTCTCATCGTCATGTGGTCTGTGTCCTTTTCTTTCCTTATCTGTTTCTCTATAGCTGCAGTTCTGTCAATTGGTCATGTATCCCACCAGACGCCTTGGCGGCTTTAGATCCCTTTCTCTTTCTTTATCTCTCTCTCTCTCTCATTCTCTCTCTTTCTCTCTCTTTCTCCCTGTCTCTCTTTCTTTCTCTCTCTCTTTTTCGCTTGCTCCTTCGAACACGCCCATCCACCCCTTCACACATGCAGCGGTTTTGTTGGCAGCCATTCCTGTGCCATTCTCTTTTTCTCTTCCCTTCTCTTCCTCCCTCTCCTACCCCTAGCATATCGTGTTCCAGTATCGTCACAAGAGAATTTCGCCCTAGATTTCATTTCACTATAATGCAAAATGGGCGGGGGGAGGGGGGGAGGAGGTGAGCATATGAATAGCACATTGTTAGTCGTTGGGTGGAGGAAGACAATTAATTTATTGTTTAAGCGACTGCTTCGACTGTGGCCACTCCTTTTGTTCAGCACGGTATAAAATGTAAGAAAATAAACTGCAAAGGGCTACCACTAGTGGATTAGTCTTGTACATTGTATGTGCTGTTCAAAGATATCGCGGCCGACTGTGGAGTTTAAAAGGCTGTTTTGTTGTTTTTTTGTGTAGTTTGAATTGCGATTTGTCTTTTTACTGTGCCATAGGGCAAGCCTAAATCTGCAACTGAACATTAACTTAAGAGGGGAGTGAACTTAATGTGATCTGCTTTACTTCCCGATCCCACAAAACCAGTCTATGGAAGACGGTCGCCCGTTTAAGGCAGCAGATTTTTATGAAAAAAGGTGGTCGCCATATATAGGTTTAACTGTAATGAGGTTTGGAGACAGGGCCATTACATCGAGTCTTTGGATTACATGGATGATCATCGAGGTCGTACGTTTCGATTTCAGCTTTGAACTTTGAACAGACTACTTGCTGTGTGTCCTCCAGCTTCACACCATGATGTGGCATTTCGTACAGTAATGAATGCCTGTCCATGGGTCATTTTGGCCCAGCAGTCAGTAGACAGACAAGTTGTGATTAATATGGAAATCAATTCTCGTGTGGTTGATCACTTTCATCTGAACCACCTACGGAAACAACGAAATGGAATATAGATGTCGGGTATCATGACGATGATCACGAAGACGACGAAGATGACAACAAAAACAACAACAACACTTCAACAGCAACAACAACAAAAGCTGTCATCAACGTTGTTTTGTCATAAGTAGCCCCCCCCCCCC
>JAWQUT010000451.1:160536-174763 GCA_033807755.1 Ellobium chinense
TGACATCTTAATACACGTATTCTTCTTAAGATCGACATTTCTATAGCTCCTAGCGATCTTTGTATTTATTTGCTAATGGCTCTTACCATAGTACACTCGTGGATTACAAAAGTATGCAGTTTGTGGTCAAGGTTAAACGTACATTCTTGAAATTGGATTTCTTGAAACAGCTTTGGCTGCCTTTAAAGCCATTTTGTCAGAGCAGGGTAGGAATTTTATTTTGTCACTATCTTCCCTTGCCCACCTCTCCTCTCCTCTCCCCCCCCCCCCCCCNTCAAAAAAAAATCCTATGGATTTGCGTGACCGACAGTACTACCCTACTAAGCAGACAACACGACACCCTTGACACGCTAAATGTCTTAAGAGACTTCAGAGTACAGTATGCGGGGCTAGTGCAGGTCATTGCGCCTAAATATTGTATCTGCATGGAAGGTGGGACGCATGCAAAAGGGTCACAGTAGCCAAAGGTATCTGCAAGTCACAATGCTTAAATGGATTGCACGACCCGGAGTTGACGCTGTTTATATGATATCGTAATTTGAGTGCATAATTTGAAAGTACCTAGATATGAAATAACACTGCAAAGTTTTTCACCCGTCAAGTTGTAGCATGTCCAGATCAAGGATATTGCAAGCTTATACAGTAACTGAGATTCTGGGAAAATGAGGGCAGTTGGAAAGGGCTTGAGTTGGAGAGAGAGAGAGAGGGAGGGTTTGGGCGTCATCTGTTCAGTACTTGTGGCATGTTCGTGTTGTTGCCACATCAGGAATGTTTCAGGTCAGTGTCCAGACCGAAATCTGGGATAAGAAGGATATTTGGTGAGGGATTAGAGGAAGGGCACGGGGTGAAAATTTCCGGAAAAGTGAAGGCCAACTGGTCTGGAGATGCGTGGCCGATGTTTGGGTCTGTATACAGCGATGAATCGGCACTACTGGCATTTAATAATAATAACAATGATAATAATAATAATAATGCAGCGGTTTATAAGTCTAGTATCCAGGCTAATGCCCGCTCAAGAGACTTCATACTATTATTACCCCAGCAGGCCTGATTACTCTAAGACTTTCTCAGCTTCCTGGGGAGCAGACAGTGCCACTAGCATTTTGACAATATCTTCCACTGGATTCTAGCCAGGTACCCATTTTGCAGACGGGTGGACTTAAAAAATGTGAATAAAATGCTTTCCCAAGGCACTTATAACATGACCGTGGTTGGGAATCGAACCCACGACCTTTAGATCTTGAGTCCAACGCCTTAACCGTTTGGCCACGCTGCTCCATTTAGGGCATGTATCCAGCTCCTGCGTTCAAAATGTGTCTTACTTCACATTCCTTTCAGAACTTCATGAGTTTTTGTCATTGTTTTTTTTTTAAAATTTACTACTAGCCCTTAACGCCGCTACTCCTCCCTCCCAGTTTGTTCTCAACATAGCTTGGGCGAGGCGATTTGGGCGAACTCGATTGGTGTGGACTCCTTCTCACATCATAGGCCAAGAACTTCTGGTACAGGGCAATGAACGTGTCTAGAATGTCTGCCAGGGGCCAAATACTGGAATGTGTCCAGTCTACTTTTACTTTGGCGTGGGGTAAAATGTTTCCAGAATGCATCAGGGGAGTGGGCACGCGAAAAAGGAATTATATGCGTCTCGATGGCCACTGAATAGGAATGTGTTAGCATAATTATATCTTAGCTGGGAAGAAAGAAGTATTCTGAATAGTTTAGTGGATATCTCATCTGCCTTCGGGGACGAGTAGGAATTATTTGGAGTGACACCAAGGAAAAAAAAATATTAGCAGACGGTAGGAGGAGCAGGGCTCATGTTTGAAGTTTATGAAAATCTTACCATGTCCCAATAAATTAGGAGACTGGGAGGAAACAGGTTTCTGTTAATGGTATCCTCTAGTATTCACCAACTTTCATAGCCTGGCATTACACTGTTAACGTATAAACTTGATTTCTTCTCTTAAAGGGACAGGATTTTGTTCACAGTCTACGGTATTTTTGCATAAAATTTAAACCGCGTATATTTTGCCTTTTGCCTGACAGTTTCTGAGAAAAGCGCAGGAATGTTGGGATTTTCACCCCGCTCGTGCCACCATTACTCGTGCTGTGTGACGTCAAGTATCGATATAGGCTAATCAACGATTGGTCCTGACAGTTTTGCGCATGCGTCTGCACCAATCGCCTGCTAGCTTTTCTCGCTTTAGGCAGCACGAGTGATGGTGGCGTACAGGAGGGGTAAAAATGCTGACAATCCAGCAAGGTTTTCTTAGAAATGGTCGGGCGGAAGGAAAATGTATTCGGTTTAAAGTTTTTTACGAAAAATTAAGTGGATTTTCAAGGCTGTGAAGCAAGGAACTAGCCCTGTCCCTTTAAAGCCATATGACATACGATCTTATTCGCCAACACAGCCGATATATTATATGTACTTGCCTTTCTAGCCCTCTCAGCACTGTACTATCTTACTATACGCTCATTAATCATCTTCTCTCGCTCCTCTTCCCCAACCTTGCTTTGCCAACATTCATAAAACTGCATCATAATCCTACAACACGCTCTCTAATTCCCCCCCCCCNCCCCCCCCCCAACCTTTTCCACAGTCTGGCTTTCCCAGCACTCACGTTACTATACCATATCCTACTCAGCACTCACGTTACTGTACTATATCCTATAACTTGCTCACTAAACTTCTCTCCTCTCCCCCACCTTCCCCAGCCTTGCCTTCCCAGCGTTCATAGTACTGTACTATACCCTTCCACGCGTTCACTATCTTCCTCCTTCCCCTCCCCTATCCCCAGCTTTGCCACCCCAGCACCTATCCTGATTTGTTATCCCTCTGTCACCCACCCTGCCAACTTATCACCTGTCGTGTGTCTCTTACCAAGTTTCTCACTACACCGCGAAGGTCTCATTAGATGTGACTAAACCGACTGATAAATACAACTGACCTCGTTGAATCACAATTCTACAAAAGCGTCGCACACGTTGCGATAAAACAAAGACGTGATTTAGCCGAAGCTGCTTTCTTTTCAACATTTATAATCTCTCTTCTGAAAGGTTCTACTCTTGAACAAAAAGTACTATTTTAAACGGGCAGTGATTTAGCCACAATTCAATTGTAGCTGATAAAGATTAAAATGACTGTGTGATTGTGATAATATCATTTCGTTGTGTTGGTAAGCCAGTTCCTTGCACTGTTAACCCTCTAGTGCCCAGCGTATCAGACCTGATACATATGGAACAAAGAAAAAGGCAAACCAAGATCATCACCCCACCATAATAGTATGAAGTCGCATGAGCGGGCATTAGCCTGGATATGAGACTTATAAACCGTATTATTATTATTATCATTTTGATGCTTCTTTCCAGCATAGTGGATCCAGAAGTGATCTAAAAACTGGAGCTCGGACTTTCTGTGCCATTGTAAATAAGGCTGGGCACTAGAGGGTTAAGTTAGTGATGAGTTGAGGACACTATACCGCCCACCTTGCCAACCTAGGACTGTCATTCCGAGAGATAAAAAAGAGCCCTGTCTCGATTACACATTCCCGTATGATGATTACGCTATCAGTGTCGTGTTGTGAGCCATAGGGGCCGCTAGAAGCCCTGAGATGAGCTGAGCTGTCAGCAAGTAATGGCAGACAGGTCTCATCCGTGGAAATATGTTATGATGACTGGGCCGGACGTGCAACACAGATTTTCCCGTATTCTTCTCTGGATATGTCTGTGACTTCTGTGTGGTGTTGCTTAGAGATGATGATATTATAATATGATAGAATAAGCTTGGTCATTTTGGTGTAGTTCACAGGAAACTCGACAGAGGGTTCGGTCTGTTGTTTGCTGCGATGGATAAGTTTCACTTTTCCTCTACAGTGATTGCTAATGGTCAGAAGTATACAGTGATTGCAAAATGGTCAGAACTATCAGTGCTTTCTACGAAAACGAAATCGTGGGTAGAATTTCCGTATGTTTTTCGTCGCGATATACTAGGGATCAGCAATGTCGCCTTAATAGTTTGTTTGGGTTTTTTTTGGAGGGGGAAGGGGAGGGAGGGATGGGTTTGAGGGAGAAGGGAGTTGGTTTAGGGTTAACGATAGTAGGATTAGGTAGGACCTTTTATTTATACATACTCTCCCCCCTCCGCAGATCAGTATAAATCTTCTTTAGCTTTTTAGATAAAGAATGAAATGTGTCTGGAGGTCCACCGAATTTAAGCGAAGCCACGGAGCAATGTTTGGAGTAATGGTGATTGAGGTGAGGGATTTGTCTGACGTCAACTGATTTGCGCATAACCTTTTTTTTATGTTATATTGAGACTAGCTGTGATAGCGAGAGCTAAAGGTAAACATAGCATGTATGGTTTCTTAACGAAATTGCATTTTCACCGCAGTAAGACCGGAACAGTGCCTGGATTGAAGGATCTCAAAAGTGCATAGAATATAGGAGTTAAACAGTGCATGGAATGTAGGACGAAAAGTGCAGTGGTGCCATGCTAAGGGCGTAGGCAGCAGAATTATTGCTGTAGCCCCCATACGAAGTATGTTGAACATATTGCCTGTGGATCACAAGAAGTTGGGTTACTCAACATGCAGTTGATATTGTGGTGTTGTCTCTATGCTTCAGTTTTGAAGAGTGACGAGTTTTTAAGTGGTGGAAAGTTTTCGAGAAAACAGAAAAAAATTTTCTGATGATTAGTTTTTACTCTGCTGCATGTTCGGCAGGGGGAAACTTTGGCAAACACAGGCATCTTTCACTTTCAGTTTTGGTTGTTCGTTGCTACTGAAGTCATCAGGTCAACGAGTTCTGTCTGTTGGTGCTCTGTAGTGGTGGCCGTCTGTATATTGCTGGGTTTTCCAGATCAAGACACAAAAAAACAAACAACTTGTATTCAGACCCAGGCTTCAGGCTGATGCTAAATAAGTAGGATAGTATCTTACGGTCGGGGGTGGGGGAAGAGGAAGGAGAGGNGTCATCACTCTTTTATTTCCAATGATGAGCTAAAACAAGGCAGGAAAATGCTGTCTAATTACCGATCCTGCTCACAAATTAAAAAAAAAAAATTCAGGGCGTCGAGAAGGAGCGCTGCTGCACGTTGCACAGCCAATTACTCGTTTCTAGTGGTGAATCTTTCGTTTCTGTTGTTAATCGATGAATCTTTCCTTGTTATTTATGTGGTTTATCACGGTCCAGTTATCTAGAAGGATGGATATAAAAGTGCTTTTTTTAGAAAAAAAATTCGGGTTTTTTGGGGAAGGATTATGTATTGTATTATAATTTTACCCATTACAGATGTTATATCCGTGTAAGATGCTGTTTCGCTTTACCGAAAACAAATATTCTCCTTCAGATAAGTGAAGTTTTCTTGATTAAACTCGGTATCTGTTTGAAGAGTGTGCTATTTCACTAACGGTAGGAGATCGACAGTTGTAGATATGACTCAGAGTGTTTTATTGATCTTTTCATCGACAAGCCAAAGGGTGAACTATGTACAGTATCAGTGATCGGTGTCCAACGTAGTCATGATTGATTAGGCCTGATCGATGAGCTGATATCCGAAGTAGATCTGGTACCTAGTACTCGCCAGGAACGGTGTGATCAGCAACTGTATTTCTCAACACACGCGACACCGCCCAGTATTAAGGGGAGACCCATTCCATCAGCTGCATCAACATTATTGTATAACTGCTTAATAGCAATTGCCAATTAATTGCGTCATTTTTCAGATAAAGCACTGCTATATTTCTTTATGAAAGTTCCTGTGCAATGGTAGTTTCTCGTATTCGCATTATGTCCCATACTCTGGATGAGTTGCGATAATGACTAGCGACTCCATTCTAGATTCCATAGCATTTCATCTGGTTCAGTTTATTTGGATATCTATGGCGATAAAATAGAACGAACAGTGGCCAACACACCAAATAATATAGTGGTGGCCTCTCTATTTTCAAGTTTTTGATTCAGATTCAGTTTATTAGCAAATGTGAATCAGTCTGAGTAACAGCATCGCGATACCTACTACGCTTACTTTCACCACAGTGCTGTGACTAGCAAGATCCAGTAAGGCATGGTGATCCCGTTTGCACTGTTTTCTGGCTCACATATTCCGCTTTCAATAAATTCAACTCCTTTTCGGTCTCCAGCTGCATTCAACAGATTTGTGCCCAAGAGCTCAAATCTACCACTGGGTGGACAAGACACGCGGAATGGCCCTGAGAACAGTATAGATGGTGATATACATTTTGATAACCCTTTGACGTGTTTTCTCCTTCTGTTTTCGTTTGTCTTGGAAGATATGAAGTGTGGGAGTAGACAAACATCTTGCCTTTGGTTTTGTGTAAGCTGTGCCAACAGATTGGTATTTCGCGGGGAGAAACACGCAAATTTGACTGAGCATGTGTTAAAATGGAGTAAATGAAACATAACTCGTAGTGTGATTGATGTTCACTTTACCTATATTTTAGCAGTGCATGAAGTCGTAAACAGTGGTAACAGTTTGAATGAAATGTATCGGTTTAGGATGTTGATAACATTTCTGTACTTAGAAATCTCTAGTCAGAGATATCCTTACCCAAAGAAACACTAGGTCTGAGAGGTCCTTTGTCAAAGTAACTATTGGGTAGAATGACAAGCCGGTAATGAAAAGTTTGGATTAAAGAGAATCCAGGGAAGATGATTTATATTTGTAGTGAAGGAATTCTTTGGCTATAACGACCGCAGGTCAAAGTAACCTTTGTGAAGAAAAACAAAAAATCGTGGTTAGTCTTAAATCTGGTGAGAGAGATCCTTGGTCATTTCAACTCCTGGTCTTGGTCTAGGAGATATTTTGTCAGAGAGTCCTGTGCTAGGTTTGCTTAGTCCGGCGGATACGTGAAAGAATCAATCCTTTTATTCTATGGGCGGTCCTAAGTAAAGGAAACATTTGTCTTGAGACAAGCCAAGATGTCTGCGATTGATGCGGAAGAGCTGCAAATGAATGCGCTCACATGCGAATGGTGTTAGCTATACTTATATCTTTGCCTCATTCATTAGCATGCATACCACCACCGTTGATTTTTGCCACATCCTCCTCCTTCACAAGGCTGTTGATAAGAAGTTCCACTTAAAAATTTGAAACCATAGTTGCTGGCCGCCATTTTGCCAAGCTCTTACTTCTGGTCCACTCATAAGATGTCACATTTTTAAACAAACATGTAGTAGGTGCGCACTCTTCTTAACCTGG
This sequence comes from Ellobium chinense, assembly GCA_033807755.1. Lineage (NCBI taxonomy): Eukaryota > Metazoa > Mollusca > Gastropoda > Ellobiida > Ellobiidae > Ellobium > Ellobium chinense. The sequence continues at coordinate 167,756 of JAWQUT010000451.1, forward strand.
ACTAGCGAGCACCAACCAAACTCCTATCTCTGCTCAGTCTAGTCTTCTCTCAAAGGGGTCGTTGACAGCAGAAACCCCTGAACATAATAGAAATAGACTTGGGCAAGAGTAAAGTGGTCTGGGAGATGCCGGGTCAGAGAGAGATAGGTCCGTCTCAAAGAGTCTAAAGTGAAGGCGTGGTATGGTCAGAGAATTTTTGTTTGTTTGAGTCAGGGATTTACAGCGCGTCAGCTCGATTGCAGTTATTTTGTGTCTTTCTGATTGGTAGAATTTCAATTTTGCCTGGACAGCAGCCACTAGGCCTACTCTTCTACGATTTTAAAACTGCCGTGGGATTTTTTTTAACCTGCGCAACTTGCACAAGGGACCTTCTAGAGAGAAGACACAATAAATCAGTGAGATTTCTGGTCTATGAAGCTCTTGGTGCAAGACATTGTAAGTCAAGGACATGAAGATCCTGCCGGCCTTCCTCAGTGGTCTTTGTGCTATATGTGATTGCAGCATAGAAGCTCTTGGTGCAAGACATTGCAAGTCAAGGACATGAAGATCCCGCAGGCCTCCCTCAGTGGTCTTTGTGCTATATGTGATTGCAGTATGTGTTAGGGCTCGTTGGCTTTCTTTTTCGGTTTTGGGGTGGGAGGGGAGGTGAGAAGAGAGGGGAGACCTTACGAGATGTATAATTAAGTAGATGTTCTGCAGACCGGAGATCGTTTAATGATTGGCTCATTCGTTAAACTTTTTATATAGATTATCTCCCTTTGGCTGATGTAAATAAGGACTGGTGCAAGTTCCTCTCAGTAATCCTTACTGTCCCAATTTTTCAACCGATATTCTGCTCTTAGCAAATACCGGACGTATTTTTCACTTCTGTCACTCTTTCCAAGCTAACACATTTCCACTAAAGTACACTGGAGCGGGATAAAAAAAAAACACTGGCTTCAAGCGCTTTACTGTAAGCTCTATTATTTTATGGTATTTTTTTTATTTACAGTGGGATTTTATTCTGTGTCTATGTTATTTTACAATTAAAAAGCAGATGGCATCATAATGGACTAGACCTCTTGACCTCAGTAATTACAGTTGTGTAAGAACATAAGAAATTGCTGTGTGGCTTCGTGTATGGGGGAGTTAGGCACAGAATAAAAGATCTATTCTAAAGAGGGAGGCAGTGTGCAATACAAAACGCTCACGTGTTTTTTTTTTATGTACACATATGCCAAGTGGTGCACATTCAGAGCATCTTTAGCAGTGCGAGACATTTGATCAAAGACGGGAGTGCCCTTATTAACAGATGTCATTGTGCTGCTGCTGCAAGCCTGTTTTCAATACGTAATACGTGATCGTGCCCGGGCGGTTGAATGCAAACATGACAATGAGCAGGGAATGTCGCAGAAAATATGTGTCACAGGGTAAGGAGTATTTGCATGTTGGGGAAGTAAACTTTGGGCTGTGGGAAGGAAGAAGAAGCACAGGGAGGGGGAAGAAGGCATGTCTAAGACGTGTTTTTGCATCACTGGATCTGTAGTCTGCAGGCTGTAAGTAAATGTACTGCTGATTTTTACCAGGTTTGTTGTGGGAGCAGCGCGGTCGAGTAGTTACAGTGTTCGACTTAAGATCTGAAGATCGTGGGTTCCTTTGCTGTCACGGTCGACGTGCTGCAAATGTCGTCTCGGGAAAACGTTTTGATTCACATTTTTTTTGAGTTCACTTGTCTGCAGAAAGAATGCCTGCCTGCCTGACTATAGGCCGTGAAGGATTATTGTCAGAATGCTAGTGATCAGTGCCTGAAAACGGTAGCGGCATTCTATGCTCCACAGGGAGTTGAGAAAGTCTTAATTAAAAGTAATATGGCCTGCAGCTGAGGTAATAATAATGTGAAATTGCGTAAGCGGGCGTAAGTTTGGATACGAGACATACAAATCGCATTGTTATTATTGGTCGTAGTAATCGTATGAATAGTAACAGTAGTAGTAGTAGTAGTAGAAGTAATAGTAATAGTAGTAGTAGAGACATTAGGTATGAAGATGCCAGTGTATTTTTCACTGTTGGCTATATTAGGTTTTACACCTCTCATTAACTTATCCTGGGGTGCCGTGTCCGAATACTTTCCAAACATGTTGTTTAGCTCTTCCTCCAAGGTTTGACACAAAGAAAAATGCACCTGAACCAGTTAGATTTTGAGAACTTAGGCAGGGAAGCAAACAACCTAATATTTTAGGCCTTTTCACTCAGTAAACTGGGTAACCTTACCCACCTAGCAACAACCGCAAATTTTATACTTGAGTGACTAAACCTCACCTATTCTGAGTCTACACATATATTTGCACCTATCTAAGCCTTTGAAATTAAAATCCAACCCCTTCCCCCCTCCCCATGGCCAATATTCTGATTTTATAGGNCCCATGGCCAATTTTCTGATTTTATAGGGACTATTTATTTTTATGCCAGGTGCTATTGGCATCTTCATACATATAAACCGCATTATCAGTCGTAGTAGTAGTCGTCGTAATAATAATAACAGCAGTAGTAGTAGTAGTAAAAGTAGTAGTGGTAGTAGTGGTGGTGGCAGTAATAGTAGTAGTCGTTGTTGTTATTTTTATGGTAGTAGTAGTAGTTTAGTAGTAGTAGTGGTAAATCCTTTTGCGAAATGTATGCATGTTGGACGCATCGACCTGCCGTTTTGGTTGGTAGGAGTGTGGAATCAGCATGCGGCGAGAACATTTACTTTATACCCACTGCATTATCTGCTGGGGGTGGACAAAGTACATTCGCCGTCCGGATGTAATACTGTCGTAGGTCCTTCAAGTCATCATTGGACTTACGACAGTATTAATACCGCGCGGCGACATGGGGGTTGGCCAGCGTACCTGATAGCATTCATCATGTCGATCTTGCACCAAATAACCGAAGTAACTTTATAGGCGGAACAAGATGGGTTACGTTCTTTATGTGCAACTGCAGAAATAATAATAATGATAGTAATAATAGTAATAATAAAAAAATATTAATGGTTTCATTTTGTCTTGTCCTGTCCTTTGGAATTAGCAGGCAAATTTAGAAATGGATCATAGGTGGATCAAAATTGAAAAGTCCATCTCAGAATCATCAGTTATGCACATGAGGGTATAATGTCCTTCGTGGTGACTTTTATTAAGTCATGTAGTATACAACATTACACATGAACAAAAGATATGCACGGTACATCGTAAACCTGTTTTCACCTGCCTGTGGGGCAGAGCAAACTTGGTTTTTCCCATGGCCGCACTTTTGACCGACGGACATTTCGGTGATGGCCGTTTTGATCGACCGGACAGTTGGCCGACTGATTTGCTTGGCAGACTGCTTGCGATTGTGTCAGACCGCTTGCGATTGTGTCACTGGGTAAGGAATATTTGCATGCTGGGGAAGTAAACTTTGGGCTGTGGTAAGGAAGAGAAGGCACAAGGGGACATAGAGCATGTCTAGGACGTATTTGTGCATCACCGGATCTGTAATCTGCAGACTGTAAGTAAATGTAATGTTGACTTTGTGGCGACACTCCGTTTCCTGGTCTCAATTAAGGTTACAGGGCTGTAATGGGACTGGACCCTTTTTGCCTCTATGGGCTATCTTAACATTTTGAGCTGCCCTCTGAACCCCAAGTTTTAGCTTTCATACCAGATTGAAGCTCATTATGTGGCCCAAATTTTAAGACTTAGCCAACCCCAGCAAGCCCATTGAAATTTTGAGCTTGGTTGCTGTTTGTAAACAGAGCCTACATTTTTCACTGGTCAACGCCAAACCCCTCCTCTTCCGCCTGAGCACACCCTTGACCTGGCAGTTCCAGCCCAGTGCTAAATAGTGCCTGGCAAAATAAAGTAAAATGGACACAGTTTCCCATGATATCAAAATGTCCCCCCTGGAGCCCTTATTACTGGAAGCAGAGCATGCCAATAGAGGGAAAAGGGGAGATGAAATATAACCTCTAAGTTGTAGGGTAGGACCCAAAAGTGAAAGTACAATTACAGGCCTGTAACCTTAACAATGTAGATGTGATGGGTAATCGTTGAATCGATTGTGCCCTAGTGGCCTGTTTAAAGAAAATTAATGTCGATGTTTAGAAGTCGTTCATGTGGGAAAACAAGCCGACTCCCTGTTAAGACGCTTCCAAACATAGAGAAGTTTATAGTGTTAGACCTAAAGCTGTTGGCTTTGTATGAACTTAGGAAGCTTTTCGCCCACACACTTGTTTGTGTTATTATTATAGAACATATAAATACACTGCCTGGCATTGTTTGAGATCCTAGGTATGCCAACATTTTATTGTTCTCTTGCCTCGTTCACTGTATGATGAAACAATTGAGAAACAGTGCAAGCGAAGAACAATAAACGCTGATTTGCTGTCACCCATATCTGCTTTCGGATTTATGATGTAGCTTATTAGAAAAAAACAAAAAGCAACAAAAAAAAAACAAAAACCAACGCTGAAGGACCTCGTTCAACAGAAACGAAAATAAGGTAATAAATAAAAGGTAATAAATAAATAAATAAATAAAAAGTAATTAGACTAATTAATTTTAAAAAATCTTAGGCCAAAGGTCCGGCGGCCAAATATTTTGTCATTTGAAGGTCTGGGCAATCAAACATCCATCGTCCAAATGTCTGTCTTTAAACATCCATCGGCTAAATTTCTGTCGTCCAAACATAATACCAGCCAAGCGACTGGCCACAGGTTTGGTTTCTCCACTTAAAAACCCGCTCGAAGTTGATAAGGAGAAGAGAGATATTGTGGGACAATTCACTAATTTGAATTCAGTCGCACGGCTCATATCGGAGCGCTGTGTGTTTTTCCCCGAATTTCACGAGTAAAACATTCCATTCTGCATAGAAATTTTGCAGATCGTTAGTTTACTGTTGTTCCGAATGTTACAAGAAAGAAAATTGATGTAAAAAATGTCTAGTAAGTGAAATTTGAATTTACATCCATCTGAGTCAAGGTAGTGGCCACGACCAGGCGGGGTTTGTCTTTAGACGGTACGGCAACAGTTGGATGGCTCAGCTTTACTTTGATTTGCGCCTGGTGAAGAGATGAGGATTCGTGGTATATTTCGATCAGGTCTATAAAATACATGTAAAATATTGTCCGCGTGGACTTGAATCGGGGTAAACGACCTTATACATCAACTTGGACGGTGTTTGTATCTCGAAATAAATAGGGTTGTCCAAGGATGGTCGTTTACCTCATTAGTGCAGGAACATTTCAAGATATAGGATGTAAATCTTTCACTGCTTTTCACGTCTTCCACTATTTTGGAGGACTGCGGGACTTCATTTTTCTGATATCAGTAGCATTGGTGTTTTATTTTATGTTTAGCTAACGTAGCATCCGCTTAGTCTTGCCAGTTTTCGGCGATTTCCGTTCTGTGCCTTGACATCCCTGAATTTGACGGACAATGACAATAATTTAGAGCTTGCGCATGAACGATGGGATCTCTTATCAGCGTAAGACTTACGTAGGTGCATCGATGCTGAATGCACCCTTAATGGCGTTCAACATGCAGAATGTATGTAATTCTTACGATATTGAAAGATCCCACCGTTAATGCATAAGTTCTCACTTTTCGGTGAACACGAGATTACCTTATTTTTGTTTTTTTTAATCAACAGTATTTGCGGTGTTATTACTTAGCTGACTTTTGCTCTTGCTCAGTCTTTGCAGTTTTCTGCTATTTCCTCTAGTGCCAGTGACATCCCTGAAGTTAGCGAGAACCGACATTGTCTAATATTGTGTCGAATTTTATTAATTCTGCTTGTTGAAAGTTGCTAAGGACGAATTCAGCACCGATGCTGTAACGTAATTTTTACGATGGAAAGCGATTTCATCGTTAATGCGCAAGCTCTCGGTTGTGATATGCAGTGGTGTATGTAGATCTTTACCACCAATACTTGAAACAAAATCCACAGGTCAGTGCATATCGCAATTTAATGATTCGCCACACCCATTGGTAAAAGGTGTCTTTCTTCCATCACAGTTGACCCCGAGTAATTACAATTCATAGGGCATGTGATAGTCTATTAAATGTGAATTTTCAGCGATTTTTCTCTGTAGACAATTCGTTATCATGTTTTGTGAGAAATGTTGCAATTATGCGGAATGGACTGTAATTATATTTCTTGCTCATATGCATAGAATATCACTGGGTAGTTCGAAGTCGTTCGTTGATCTGTGTGGAGTTTGGGTGATTCTGATTGATGAAGTTGGGTTTTCAGAAAATTTGTTTGGCATGGCTCAGTACTGTCTTCGGTGTTTTCTACATGGTCTGTGCTCACTGTCAGGACAAAACATATTATAATAATTTTGTGTTAAGTCTGATTTGTGATGATATACTTATGTGACTTTTCGTAGGACTATGAGCGAATGGATGTATAGACTGATAGTATTTTTCCAAGAGTGAGTAGTTTTGATTGTCATGGATCTTTCGCTCAGGACCATGAGCACAGAAGTGTTTAGATAGTATTGGCGTAACCTCGAAGCAGCACCATGCCTAAGCCGAAGTTTGTTGCCTCCACGGCTCAGAGGCGGACCAAAATTAGGTCCAAACTGAGGACCATGTAAGTTTGTACCAGTTTTGGACTTTGCTTTCACTCCTTATTGCTTCCTGTGACTAGATGGTCTTTCAGATACCATGACAGAAAGACACACGATTTCGGTGTCCATACAGTACCTTTTTAACGTAAAATTTTGTAATATCTCTCAGTTTACCCCTCCCTCGTGGTCTCTTTCAATTTTATTGTTGGTGCGTATTATTCCCATCTTCCTCGTTCCTTAACTCATTTCTCTCTCCCCCTACACCTTCCTACCATCCAGCTATTGTTGTCCCCCCTCTCACCTTTCATCTTACGTCTTAAACCCCACCTCTCTCTCTCTCTCCCTCACTCTCTCGTTCTGTAACCCTTTTTATCATGTCTGTCTGTCGTTCACGTTGTTGATCCCAATCCTTCTCATTTCTTTCACTCCCCCCCCCCCCC
>JAWQUT010000451.1:176790-195947 GCA_033807755.1 Ellobium chinense
TTTTTTCCATCACATAGGGTTACCTCCTGCCACTCAAGCAACAATATCTTGGGCCATTCCAAAGATATATTTAAAATAAATTTATTTCTTTTCCATCTAATGAATGTACACATATTCACGTCATAGCAATTACTTGATATAGCCAAACTGCAGCCTAAGCCTCTATTCCTATTATGTACAGTTGTGCTTCCATAAATAACTGACTACTTCACTCTATTGAAAATACCATTAGCCATTGTGGAGGTGACATTGACCTATCTTTCTCTTGTCTTGTCAGGTTCCGGTCTGGTTCAGTGGATGCGGATAAGAATTCAGCATTCAGTGCATCCGGGGAAGAATCTGGATCAAGACCAAGGACATATTCAGCAACAGATGGAGATGGAAAGAAAGGTGGGTTCTGTCTGTTGTTACATGTCTTTATTAGGTATGTAAACCTCCTGCTCTTTTCTCTTTTTCTGCAGTTTCAACACTCGTAGCCCAAGGCACCCAGGTCCAGCCTCCTGCTGGCTGAGTGGCCATTTTAATGGATAGTGATCATTGCGTGTGTTATCTTCCAGCCAGTACAGGTGATAGTGGGCTGCAAAATTCTACTGTTGCACTCAGCACTCTGCAAGGAGATGCATATATTTTCTGTTTGCTGCATTCAAGCAAAGGGAGAGGATGGTAGAATATATTCTGTCACTGCATCACAAGGGTTAATAGCCAAGGGACTTCAGTTTGTCTGATATCAATAGCCTTCATTGTGTAATACCAGTTATATTCTATTCCACGCTAACTAAGGTTGCTCTTGCCAAGTGTTGGCAGATTTGTAAGCCTGCTGATATGTGTCTGATAATTTTGCTGGGGATTGTTTTGTATAAATCTTGCAACTTTGGCAGAAGTACAGTATCTAAATAAATTATAATAGAATAGGGTGTCATCATGCAACAGATTTGTTCAGCTACCTTTGTGTTTACTGTGTGATGGATTGTTTGGAGGTCACTGCTACCAGTAACATACTTACTGATCTCTGCTCTGTCAGCTGTGGGTGGATCTTTGATACTTGGGCTAGTACTTTCCTTTTTGTGTCCCCAGACCAGCCTCATGGCTCCCCACGTCACAGAACCAACCAAGATGTGTGGGTCACATCAGCCAGCCACCCCAGTCCCTTCTCCCCACCACCTTCGGGGGCCCAGGGTCAGTCTGCACCAAGGACACAGGGTAACACCACATGGTTCATTCCTGATCTCTCCCTTCAGAATACCTCTCTCACCTCCGAGTTTTCAGAGAAATCGGAGTCAGGTAGTCACACAGGGTCACTGGCAGGGGCATCTCATCTCACCAACCAGGAGCTGCACGACTCAGTGTTGTCTTGCCTTGGTGAAGCAGCAGGAGAGAAAGTGGCTTCTGCCACTGAAGGCACATCCCCACCTGTGAAATCTCCCTTGGAGAAGAAATTGTCCAAGAAACAGCCCAAGGGGACCTTTGAATATACTGTAAGTATCTCTAAGTCAGGAACAAAGATGTAAAAGTTTCATCCGGGGCCACGTTTGTTTGATCCTTGCAATTTGACAAAATGGGAAGCCACACCCCTTTCTTGTATTCTGTAGACAGTCCTTGGCAAAGGGAACACTTTTGATTGATGTGTGTCAGTCACAGTGAGGAAGGATGCACACTTACTAGCTGTTTGTTAGAAATGTGTAATATTTTGTACAAGTTGGAAGAAAAAAACTTGGCCACATGGCAGCAGCCATCTACGGTTTCATGTTAACTGGTGGAACATTTTATCAATGGCCTTAAATAGGAGGATGTTGCAAGGATCAACAGCAGTCTGCGTGCTAATGAGTAAGGCAAAGATATAAGTATACAAACACGATTCGCAAGGCAGTGGTTTGTTATCTGTCACTTTAGCATTAGTCACAGCCATCTTGGCTTGCCAAGTGCTTGATATTTCCTTTGCTAAGGAAAGGGCTTGGCTTCCCATTCTATCAAATTGCAGGACCAAAACGTAGTCCTGTAGACTTTAGGGTGTTTGTAGAGTGTGTTGCAATGACACTTTAATGCTAACTGTTTTAGCTTTAGCAAAGGGTGTTATTTTGTTCTGGTGTGATTCTTATTAGCATTTAACTATCTACTATGTATAGTGCAACCAAGCCACACTTCCATGTAGTGGATAATAATGTTGTTTTTATCCTTTCTATCTTGTTTTATCTTTTGGAACAGTATGCTATATGTCCTGCTGCTCTGGAAGTAGTGTAAGACTCATGTTATTTGTGCAGCTTGCTATACATATGATAACTGAAACTCATGCCGAATTTTATTGGTCATTCTTTCCTCTCTTAAGGTGAAAGATGGTGACACCCTAGTGAAGATAGCAGCTCACTTTGATGTGACACCTTCGGAGTTGTTGAAAATCAACAAGACCACCTCCAGGATTGTCTTCACTGGACAGGTAAGGACTGCAGTCACCAACAGACCAATAAGGAAAAGCCGCCTGTCTCACATGCATTCTCTGGAGGTAGCTGTACAGGTTTTGCACAGGTCTTAAAAGAGTCTTTATGTTCCCCAGTATTTATAACTGGCATGGAAACAGATCATTATCCTAACCATTTTGTCTGGAATAAAGTGTTGTCCAAGTTTGGTTGGAANGGGGGGGGGGGGGGGGGTAGGGGGGAAAGAACCTCTTGGATGAACTTAAAAGTTACCATCAGAGCAAACCTGAAAGTGTGAAAGGGAATGAAGACAAAGAAGATGAGTTTACTTTATTATTGCATGCTTTTTAATTATTATCACTAGCATGCACTCTCCTTTTATGAACAGGACACTACATATCTACATTACCAATTGACTTGTCAGTACGGGATCAGTGGCTTTACACCGCATTAAAAAGATGAAAAAGACAGCATTGGAGAAGCAGCACTCACTAGCCCAAAAGCACATCCAGGAAGTACAAATTGACTATAAACATTCTCCTGCCCATTTGGTCAAGGTTGGTGACACTGGCAGAATTTTACGGAGAATGGTTTCAGCATTTATTGCACTGGAAAATAGTGTGTGACACCCCCTCCCCCACCCCTTCCCCACCCACTCTTATGATATATTTGATTTCTTGTCTGTGCGTTTTCAGATTCTGTTCATCCCGGATCCTGAGTATGTGCCTAGTGACCCCCCAACCCCTAGGAGTGCCAGTCCTATCCCAGACACTAGGCCTAAAGTGGTGGGTGCATCAGTTCTCTCTGAACCTTTTTTTCTCCTGCTCTCTGCAATCTTTACTCCATTGTCTTTGTTTCACTGTCTCATCTTCTGTATTTGTTCTGTAGTATCTCTCTCCCACCTTCTCAATCAGTCTATATTTTTGTCCTTGTGTCTTTCGTCACTCACTGTCTTCCGTCACTCACTGGATCTCAGTATTCCCTCATGAAGTTTCACTACCATGGTCTCCCCTTCTCACCATCATCACTCATCTGTAATAATATTAAAAACCTCTGTCACTAACCCTGCAGAGAAATGCTGTCAAGGTGTTATAAAGGGTTGCATAATGCATATGTTCCTGTCCAGCAATGAACATGCGCCAAGTAGGGGGTCAGCTTTTTGACTTCGTTCATGAAATTTGCCCGACTTCTAGGTTTCACCCCCTGGCTCTAATCTTCAGCATAGACCCTAGAGAGTTCCATAATATCGCCCTTAAATCATGCATAAACCTGAATCTTAACTCTAAGCACACTTAGACTACCTGATACTGGCACCATGTACATATGACTGTTTGACTTCCTGCATTTGCAATATGAACACTCCCACAAAGAACTTGGTTTACCGTTAGGGACAGGATTAGAAAAGAGAAAGCACACATCAGAGAGTTCCTAGACAATGATAATGCGCAAGGACTATCCCAAGTTTGCTTTTTCTTCCTTTACCCCCCCACCTTTAGTTTAACCCTGCCCCTATCCTAAAGCAAGCTGTAGTCAAGAGTGTCCTGATATTTTAACAGACTTCTGAAATCCAGTGCAGTGCTGTGTGCAGGAATACAACTCTCTGTTAACCCTTGTGATGCTATGGTAGAACAAGTCCTCATTTGCATTATACTGGGTGCTATGGTAGAACAAATTCGCATGCCAACACGAATTTTGTGAGGCAGCAGTTGAAGTTTGTAGCCCCATGTCAGTTGATCGGCCAGCAGACATGTGCAAAGGTCATTTTCTGTAACAATGGTCACGCATTCAACGCATTCAACGGGAGTTTGGACCTGAGGTGGCGGGTGTCACAATCTCAAACTTCATGATATAGAATTCTCCACAAGCACATTACAAATCCTCACTGTCGAGCTCTATAGCTCTATATTAAATTTATCTGAGCATCTTAGATACCTTGTGATCTTAAATCACCACTCAGAAATAATACCGTCGTAAGTCTTTGAAGTCATTGAAGGACTTTACGACAGTATTACATCTGGAGGCGAAATGTTCCAGGTGGTCCCTTGAAATTCAAGATCATGAGGCTCTTCTGCATTACACAAAACCTCACACGTTGCACAAATGATCTAGGTCACCACCTCGCTGTCTGTCCTCATAGGCTATATCATTTTCTTCTCTGGTTTCATTCAAAGCAGAGAGAAAATCTGATGACAAAATTACATAGGTCTATAAAATTAGATCTTTTCAAGTGCTGAAAAGCAGTCTTATATTTCAGCTATTTCAGTGACAGCATTTCTGACATTTCAGTGTAGGACTTGACTTCATGAATAATATGGGAGACAAAATCAGTTTTAGGCTGCATCAGTGGCAGATACAAGATGGGGTTGGGGGCGGGCACTACATTGTGTCTCCCTTCCCACCCACTTAAAAACTTTAAAAATGAATATGAAAACTACTTCTCACCAGCCACAGAGAGAGAGAGAGAGAGAGAGAGAGAGAGAGAGCACTCCATTTGGGAATGGGTGGAGGCAGGGCAATGGCTGTAATTCTACCGTCTAAAAGCACCCCCCAGCCCCCATTCTCTTCCCCTTCTTTCCCCCCCATCCATTTTTTTCTCCTCCCACAGACATATCTCATAAATGACTCATCTCTAGTCTTTGTCTTCCTACACTTCCCATTTCGTGCTCACACCATCCTGTATTTGTACTAAGCTTATGCTATAGGAATCTCCCAGTCCTAGTTATGAGTGTGACCATGTGCAAATGAAAGATCATACATCAGTGAATTTTTTTTTTCTTTTGGTGGGTGGAGGAATGTGTGTGTGTGGGAGGGGGANGTACAGGCAACTTTCTTCAGTAGCTGCGCAGATAATCACAACTTTCTCTTAATCACAATGTTTTTCATATAAAGAATACCATCTTTTCTGTGTATTTAATAGTGGCTGGATAATCTAAACTCATTTGAAGTGTAGCTTCTAAGAAGTTTGATGAAGCAGAGTCAACTGCACTTTGCCGTTCATTTGTGCCTTCAGTAGTAGAGTTTAGAAAAAAAAATCAATTAAGTCAATAGTTTCTGGTTTGTTTTTGCAGCTTTTATTGCCCTGATTGTAATGCTGCTGAAAGAGAAATCAGTAGATACGACTTTTCCCACATAATTATTGCTTGGAAAAAAAAAATGTGTTTGCACCAGATGTGTTCTGTAGTCCACTGTCTTCTTTTATCCAGATGTGAATTGTTCTTTGTTTTCTTTTCATAGAAGAGCAACTTTGTTTATGCCATCCACTACACATAACTGCAACCACTTGGGAGTAGGTTAAAAGGAGTTACCTGATGATTTTTATATAGAAATTATATCATTTAAGATATGGGAATTGTTGAGAGTCAGTAAACTAGAAATATCTGGAATCAGATTAAATGGATATGGGTGTACTTGAGAATTTTGTGGCCAAACTGTGCTACATATCTTTGTCTTGTGGTCCATGTGCCTTTTAAGGGTGAGCAGAGAGCACTAGTAGTCCATGTTTATTTGTGGTTTGGAGTGAAATTTTACTGCAAGACAAACTACAGTAGAAAATTCACATGATGTAGCAGAATAATACTGAGGTTTACAAGTAGTGTATCCAGGCATGGCCTGCTCATGCGACTTCACATTGTTATTATCTTTTGTTATTTTTTGTTTCTTGACAGTTTTTAAACTCGTAGAAGAGCAGACCTGGTGGCTGCTGTCTGGACAAAATTGATTGAAAAAATCTACCCAGTGGTTTAATCCTTCCAACAGAAAGGCTCAGTGTAGTGTAATCATGCTGATGCACCCATAAAACCCTTACTCAAACAAACAAACAAACATCCACTGCTGGCAAATCTTATTGTACTTTTACAAATAATTCTGTGGGTTATCATCTTGTTGTAGACCCGTAATGACATTCAGAGAATCTGTTATGGAACATTTTGAGTAGCCTCTCATGTCAGGTCTTGGCGGTGATGTAGGTGAAATTCTGAGAATATAGCCGCCTTCTGCAGAACATGTTGGGCCAGCCTTTTTACCAGAGTCGTCCTGCAACAACATTGCACCGAGTGCTTTTCTGGAACTGAAATATCTGCTTATATGTATACATGTTGACAAGAGCTGAATATATACTGGTTACTCCTCTTCAAGAAATATGTTTCTGGCTCATCTCAGTGATGTTATCCAAACCATGTGGGTGGGGTGGGGAGGTGGGGGGTGGTGGAGGAGAGTGCACAGTTGTTATCTGGTGTGTCCACTTGGGGTGTGGGAACACAGTCTCAGTATTATCTTATTATCAGAGGCTGAAATCCATGCTCCTCCCTTATCTGAGACTCCTGCTCCTTGTGCGCACAAAATACATGTATAGAAGGGTGTTTGCTCAAGGGTTTGTTTGTTTTGAATGGTCTGTCCAATGAGAAATCCGGCAGTGGGACGTTTATGTATGTTTGAATAGATGGATGTGTGCGTGTGTCTAAAAAAGAAAGAGAGAGAGAGAGAGAGAGAGAGAGAGAGAGAGAGAGAGAGAGAGAGAGATGGTTGTTGAGAGGATGAATTAATTGTAGTTCTGTGAATTTATTAAGCATTCAGAGCCTGTCATAGGAATGAGTGCTATCAAAATGTTATATCTTAATGTTCCCTGTAGTAATGTATGCATAATTACATCAGAGAATAATTTGGCCTGAGCATCACTTCTTGTGTTTGTCTCCAAAACTTAATCACATTCATCAAAGCGATCTTGATTTTGAAGAACATATGATACTCTGTTACTATAACAATGGCTAATGTAGTATGACAGTAGAACACTATCCTTCAAATTACAAAAAAATGCATGCAGTGAGCCGGTTCAGCTGTTTCAATGTATAATGATGTGTGAAGCTACCAAGCAGATGTGAATGATTTCATTACCTGTGTGGCCAAAGTACATGTACATGTATGTACATAATTATATCATGTGTGCTAATTGCTGTCCCACTGCCAAAGTGTACCTTGTTTGCATATACCACAGCTGTGGTTTGGGTATCCAGTAAACTATCTTGTTGACTTCAGTCACATCAGAAGTTGTAACTTTTGATAACAGAATAGGCTGCATCAGCAATGTCCAGTAGGACAGAGCTTTGCTTTGAGATGATGGGAACATGTTGACCAGTCTTTCTTGTCATCATCTGTGATAGGGAGGTTATGTTCTACAGTTGAACACCTTTGTTTTAAATAACTCTCTGTCGGGTTTTCGAGTCAATTGTTTGGCCATGAAAGTATTGGGAGCTTTACGTAATATGTGGGTGATTTGACATGATAAGCCTGTGGTTTTGTTAATGGATCATTATTTGAGCATATTTTGTTAAGTATGGTTCATTCAGTGTTCATTGTTCACAACTTTTGTAGCCTAGGTTTATTGTCAATGCCTAATCTTTTTTTTCCTGTAAAAAACATAACACATGGGACATAGTTTTGGAGTGGGGAAGGATGAGGTGGAAAAATGCGGGCTGTTGGTAAAATTAATTATATCCCGACATGAGGAGGTCTGAGGACAGATTATTGGGCCAGTATGATTAATTGGAAAACTCTGGAGTCATTGTGGTTTGTGTTTTGTATGCATGGCTTCACTCTAACGGGTACAAAAGTTGCATTTAGATAAACATGAGAGGAGTTTGATATGTACTGTTCAGTGCTAATGTTGGGCGGGTTCAGTAGCCTTTGCTTTGTGAAATTCTCTCTCAGTTTTACTTTCATCTATTGTGTTTTTATGTTTCAAATTATAGAACATTGTTCATGAAGTCGTGTGGTTGGAATCAGTAAGAGGGACAGAGACTAATCTAGCTGTTGAATTTGTTGAATCCAATCAATAAGATATAATAGCACCTATTATGAGTTTAAACATTTCACCTTTATAGCTTTGGGTTCTGTGCTCTTTACGGGGACATAAATGTGCTTAAAATTTTCAGAAATCTGGAAATTTAATTTAGAAAATAGCACATCTTAATAAAAGTGCAAAGAGAAAGAATGACAAATTTTGTTTTAGATAGAAACCTGTACATTAATCATAGGAGTTGAAAATGTTATTAGCTGCTGACATCTCTGTCCTTACACCGGTGGAATCACAATAGCAGTACATAGAACTTAGGTGGAATCACAATAGCTCCTGCAACTGTCACTGATCGGAAGAAATGTTTTTTTTTCAGGTTGAACAGAGAATAGTGGTCTTTTTCATGTGATATACCCAGATATAGAATGAATATGCTGGTCCCCAGGGGAGAACAAAAAGGATATTTCAGTTTTTTTTTGTAACTCTGATAATTTATCCTGATAGCCTAAGTTTGTCCGGGTTTTTGGAATTGTTCTCATGGAAAATTCAGAACAAGACAAGATGAAGAATGCCCTTATTGTTCTGTTTAGAATGCAGCATATAATGGCGGCAGTGTCTCTTCCAAAAACTTGCTAGAGACATGTGTGGCCAACAGTGAAATCCTACCAGGTTGAAGCTCTACACAAGACCAGCAAGTCTTAAAAACCATTGTGGCATTTATTATTGACAATAGGCATTTTCATTTATCAGAGAGAAAATCTGAATAAAAGAAAAATGAAACAAGAAAAAGTTAATTGTTTGGCTAATAACATTTGAAAAAGGAAAACTAGATGTCCCATCCCTAGTCAGCATAATTTTTTTTTATTCATTGTAGGATCTGGGTGTTGCACTGTACATTTGCAAGTACACAGAAACTCATATGACAAAAGCTGTAGGCTACACAATTTGCCTATGATATTAAAGGCCCCTGAACGTCATGAATTAGTTCCATTAGGATTTTGGTTACATATAAGAATCAGTAACTTGGCTTGCTTTGCCCTGATAGCACTGTTGTGTAGATGATTTAGCTAATATTGGAAATGTTATCCAACCTTTGGTGTCCTGATAAAAGCTGATGTTCTCGTTACTGTGACACGAGAGAGAGAGAGAAAAAGGTGTATTGATGTAGTGTAAGAGACGACTATACCTACAGAAATAACTGCCAAGTCTTGTTATCTGAAGTGTAGTGTGAGTCACAGTTGCCAGAGACCAGGACCTGTGAACTCAAACTATCTTTCCTTCTGTAATGTCTGATAACATTTCGTTGATACTCAAACAAAAATGTTGAGAAGTTTTATATGATTTGAACATTTTTCTTCCTGTATCATTAAAGTTCCTCAACAAATTTTTTGGAGAATTTTTGTGCCTTAGGTTACTTTAGGCTTGAAACTTGTCATGGGACTCTGATTGTCTAAAGCCAGTGAAAAAGTGAATTTAAAAATGCGGTGGGGTTAGGCTGGTGAGTTGTGGGAGAAACTATGGCAATAAAGATCAAGAGAGGATAGCTAGATGCTCACATATTCGTTTGTCGTTTGAGTACTTCATCCCTATATTCTGCCGAATGTGAGCATCTATTTTTCTGACTCTTCTTCTTCTGTTATTAAAGGGGAAGTTAAGCCCTCAAATTATGACACTGTTATTACAATGACTTTCTTGTCAGTGAAATCTCAGAAATTAACAGTACAGTTAACTTGAAATTTGGCACTGAGGAACCACGTTTAGGCTTATGAAAATATATTGTGGAAAAGCTATGATAATTATTACATCTGATAATATTCTTGTAATGTAAAGCATATCCCAAATTTCCTTCACAAAATTTAGCCAGGACAACAAATTATACACAGCAAAATAGTGTGCTAAGTAGGAGAGAAAATGAGGTCACAGTTGATTACAATTTTTTAGTTCTCACTGGCAAGAGAACATTCCATTTTTACCTTCCATACCTGCATATTTTGCAGTTTTTAATTTTTCGCTCCAAAAAAGAAAACAACAACAAAGCAGTCTTTGCATATTTTTTTACATTTTTGTCGGGTTTTTTTTTCTTGTTTTGTTTGCACTGAATGTATTATATTAGCTACAATGCATAAAATGAAGATAGGTTCTGATGAAAATAACTACAAATGTAATATAGAAGTTTTTGCTCCGTTTTGGTCTTGCAGTGCACTTAGAGACAATGACGGAGTAAGTTACAATTAGTTAGTCTCAGACAATGCATACAATGAAGATAGGTTTTGTTGAAAATAATTACAAATGTAATATAGAAGTTTCTGCTCCATTTTGGTCTTGCACTGCACTTAGAGACAGTGACAGAATAAGTTACACTTAATTTGATCTCAGGCTTCTGATTTGTCTTGTGAGTGCTCGGTTAAGAGCCTTGACTTGGTAGTGTTAAGAGTGGCTTGACCCAGCTGCCATGGCAGTGTTCCTGGATTTCCTGCTGTGTAGAAAATGTCGACTGTTTGTCACAGAGATGGTAAGAAAATCTCCTCCATTTGTGAAGGTTTTTGTTCACATGTTTCTAGTAAATGTGGTAATAATTTCCATGTCTAGGAATACTGGCCGTCCATATTCACCATCCATATGCTCACTTACCTCCAGAGTATGTTCCTCATTCAGTTTACTCCTGATCAAAACCCAATAAAATGTACATGGACAATGTATTAAAGGCAGGTTCACGCAGCTCCAATTTTTTCTTTTTGCATACTATGACTGGAGTGATAACTTGTGTATCATGTTGACTTTGGCAGGCAATCTTCCACGTGAAATCCAAAGAGAGCTGCACTAGAATTGCACCAAAGTATTCCAGTATTTAACTGATCAAAATACAAATAAAAATTGTAAACATGTGAATCCTCTATAATAGACAGTCTCAGCAAATAGTTTGCTGGATGTGACATCACATTACTTTTTCAGTGCCACAGGCCTACTCTCAAACCGCATGTTTTACTATTTATAGGGACACATGAACAATAGAATACTGGTTATAGGTGATTTGGTTTAAATTGTGCTTTGTTCTTTGACCTGCATTGAATCTGGATGCATTGGTAGGCCTAAAACAGAGATGCTTTCCAAAGGATAACACATATCCTTTGGGTAACGCTAGTGATTTTTTTTTATTTACTGTGTACTTGTTTACTTGTAAAGAACTTTGCTTGATAACTGTCACCATCATGTGACTGTGCAATTAGGGAGAAATATGGTGCCAGGAGTGTTATGGGAGCCTGTGGGAAAAGCTTTTAATGCAAAATCCATTCCCGTGCCAAGGTGTGTACATGGTTTCGGGACAGATTTAGGGTTAGGGGTTAGGGTCAGAAGATGGGTTAGAGGCAAGATAAAGAGTAGGATCAAGAGTCAAGGGGAACAACCAGAACCCCTGAGAGAATCCCTGGATATTGCCTTTGTTAAGTCGTGCTGGTTGTGTCTTTAGAGGGCTTTTGTTTTCAAGTTCTGATCTCTTACAAACCATTATGGCAGAAGTGGGCATGCCTATATATGGCTTTTCCTGATATTATTATGTAGCAAGGAACAGGTTGGAAACAGACAAGAATCCTCTCATGTCATCTCACTCTCCCTTCTTTCCTCTCCTTCTTTCCATCTCCCTGTCTCTTTCACTCTTTCTCTCTCTTTTTATAATTCTCTCATTCTTACCTGTACTCTACCGTACCACCTCTGTTACCTTTCCCAAGGCCCGTTAAAATAAATCTCTGTGGATTTGTGCTTATGTGAGGTTTGCTTAGGATCACATATGGATCTCCAGGAGTATTAATATCATGTCAGTAAACATCTATATCATATCGTTTTGTTATCTTTTCATTATCCTGTCGCAGACCATGTCTATGGTACCATCGTTTCATGTTCTTTCTTCATCACTATCTCATTTCAGGACATTCCCCTGGTCAGCATGGCAGATCGACCTCCAGCCTCAGTTCCAGGTCGTGTGGTACCTGTCTGCTCCCCAACAAGCCCGTCAAAAGCTGCGGCTCCTAGCACCACTACAGCACCCTCTGCACCACAGTCTCGCCAGATGAGCAGAGATGAGGATGAATCGGACAAGGAATGTTTGCAGAAGTTCCTCAAGATGCCGGTGCGGCGTGTGATGGAAGAGGAGGAAGAGGCTGAGGCAGCATCAGATTCAGAGGTGAGTGGGTTTGTGCGTGGGGTCATGTGGGTACTAGATCAGATTTAGTTCCTTCAGGCATGTGGGTTCATGTGTGTATTGGGCCAGAGAAAGGTTCTGTAGACGATGGGTTTGTGTGGGTTCATGTGGGAATAATTTGACCAGAATTACATTCTAGTAGGTGATGGGTTTCTATGGGTCAGATGGTCAGATGGGATGGTGGCTGTGAAGTGGTGTTGGGTGGGTGTCAGTTGAGTGATAAGTTGTAAACTGGGTGAGTCAGAGATGTACATTATTAACTCTTTCACCACCAGGTCAGATTCCATGGCTGGACCAGCCCATTTTTCCACCCAAATTTATCACTCGACCTTAACAAATAACTCAGCTACTCTTAACCTCCCTGAACACAAATATACAGAGTGTTATTCATCAAAATAAAGGAAATTGAACAGAGAATAATATAAACATGGCTTGGAAGTAAGGGACTGATTTATAAAGCCTATTTTACGAGCCGGATAATCCAGCACGGTCCGAGTGGGACCATTTTCTGAGTCAGAAAATCCGGCTCATGGTAGCGAAAGAGTTAAATGCTGGATGGATGAACATGGTGCTTGTTGTTTGTCGCGTTTCTTGTTTTTTGTCCTCTGCTCTGTATCCATGTCAAATTCATGTATGTATGCCTTTGAAGTAATGGCCGTAGTCATCTGCTCATCAGTTTTTGATTCAGATCAATGTGACATGTTTGTTGATTCACTAGCCACTAGCCTTGATGCCTCAGTGCAAAACTTTGAGACCACTGGCTTGAGGGTTTTATTAGATACATATTTCATTGTGTTCTAGTTGGCGTAAGAAAATGAAATTTGGCCTATTAGTGGTTTGTCAGTGTGCAAATATGATGAAGCCTAACACTTCTTGTGGATAGAATATTTACCATGCTGTGTTGGTTGAAAAATCATCAACTTTTAGCATTTTCTGGAAATTTGTTACAAATTCTTTCAAACATAGTTATAATGGGTATAAACAAATGCAGCTCTCAGAAAACTTTTTCGGCCAGCTAGCAGTTGGAAACATCAGCCAAAACAGAAGTGCAAGTAATTTGGTCATGAGTAGGTGTGGTTTTAAATACTGGACATGTCGGCTAGATGAATTGTAGAATTTTTCTGCAGATGCTGGAGAATGCCCCCAAGCTATCTTAGGCACATTACCCACTGATATAGGAAAGCTGCAGAGTATTTCATCACCTTCTATCAACATCATTATAAACAAAAAATTATGTCACATTGCTTAGCCTCAAGTTCTACAAACATTTCTGATGTCGTGTTCGGATAACTTCATGAGTTTCCTTCCTTCCACATGACCCTTCAGGGATTCACCATCAAAGGTACGCTGCTGGTGACCCCCAATGCCGTCATGTTTGACCCAGATGTGAATGACCCAATAGTCATAGCCAGTGATGACCAGCTCAAGTACGGGACGGTAGTGTACATGGAGGAGATCAAGGGAGTGGCTCTCTTCCACGACATCTCTCCAAGGATGTTTTGGAGACAGCCCAAGTGAGTCAGACTTTTTGATTCTCATTGGTTCAATTTATCACGTTATTTATATTTTAAAAAAACCAAAATATTAACTCTTTTACTGCTACACCTTTTGCATGATAAGAGTGCCTGACAGCATCAGCTAATTACTCTACGTTATTGGCTTGTTGGACCTAGTGCTGCCTAGCCACTTTGATACAAGCCCAGAAACAAGCCTCAGGGATTCATGCCTTTGTCCTCATTTACCAACAGTCAAAATCTTTGTTTTGGCCATCATGATTTGTCAGATTTCATAGTTTCTCTTTGGTATTTCAAAATGCCTTCAATGCAAAACTGATAAGGTTCTACCCATTTTTGAAATGCTCTGTGCATTGCATACCCTCAGGCAGAATGAGCATGCTTTATTTATGTGGATTATTATAACCATAGCGGGCAGATTCAGACTTCGTGGAGAGTACGCGGTGCCTTTGGCATTTTATAGGTGCTGAGCCTGTCACCATATTTATGTCATTCATTCTGTAATTGCTTCCCTTTAGCTGGATACCCACTTTTGGTCTTTGACACCTATTGTTTTTTTTTCTGTTGGCCCTATTAACATTTTGTGTTATTCTACATATACCACTGTGATTTGGGGAAATTTCTTCCATGGAGGTTAAAGTACTTCTTTTGCCTGATCTTTTGACGGGAAGAAAAAGGGGGTCAATGCCCAAAATTTTTCACAAATGTCTTTCGAAAAAGATCACCTCAAATTCTGATTTGGTCCCCAATTTTTCATTTGGCTGGTTTTGACCGCGTGCGAATACATAGGCCTACACATCTTATTTTTTTATCTAGAAGGCTCAAACTGTACCTGAAACTTTAAAATTGGATGCTTTACTTAGATCACAGATCATTTTAGATATTTCTACACCCTATCACTGGCTGGCAGGGCCCCAAAAAAGGGGGATTTTATATATTAGCGGATTAATTGGGTTGTACACTATGAGTGATTTGCAGATGGATAGAAAAACGTGTGGACGAAATGCTATCTAAACTGTCTGTTGTTCACTTTGAATGAAATGACTATTTGTCTTGTGGTGTATTCCAGAGAGCTTCGTGCCCACTCACCTAAGCCCGAGACATACCGCTCTGGCAAAGGGAAAAGGCCACAGGTCGAAGGTCAGGATGATAAGGCAATGGAGCTGGATAATGGGTCATCTCCCTTGACTATTGACCCAACCAGGCTAGCGCCAGATGGGGCTAGTATGGGTGACACGAGTCAGCAGAGGGCGTCACCTGATGGAGGGGAACTCTCTGAGGATGGCAAGGGGGAGACTGCCACAGGAAGGACCTCAGAGGAGCTGGAAAAAATGGCTCAGATTGAAGGCGTGAGTAGGATTGCAGTGTTTTCTCCAGGTCATATGAGATAGCAAGGAGATTCCCCCTTTGTCATAAGTTATGGGTGGGGGTGGTGGATTTGTAAATTTTTAGAGGGATTTAGATTTTTCTCAAGTAATGCAAGCTTTAGAGTGCAGCAAAGAAGAGGAGAACGTGGAGCATTGAATGTATTTTGAAGGAGGATTTTGAAATGTAAGAGGTAAATCGTGTGATCATGAGATCAGGTGAAAACTCCGGGTTTTTAATATATTTTAAGATCTCACAAAAGAAAGGCTTATGATTCCAGCGTGTTTTAAAGGAAAATTGTACTTCATATTGATGATGTTCCTTCCTTCACCATATTTTTTTCGAAGATCCATAGATCATACCGCATTTCATAACTAACTCCCTATTTCAGGCATAATTTTCAGTACAGCTGTACTTGTAATTCTGCCATGCTTAACTAATTGTAACAAAAAGGTTTTAGTGTTTTCTGCAAGAAGTTTAACGTTACAGCCTCATTAAGTCAGGGATGTAAATTGTCAGGCTTTAGGAGGACATTAGGCTTTTTTCATCAACATCATATTCAATTATGAGTCTCCAATATAGGTATTTAATAGGTTGAGTTTTGAAGGTTGCTTAATTATGTGTTAAGAAATACACAGCTCAGCTGAATATCGCCTCAGAATTTATTAGACTTTCAGGTAGTTTCTTGCTAGCCCCCTCTTATATCCAAGTTTTTGCATTATTTATAATTTTTAAAATTAATTAAATGTTTATGAATCTAGTTAATTTACTAAGCATATATTAGTGGTAACAAATTTCATGTTTTTTGGCACTTGAAAGAGTTGAGGTTTTGTACCTGAGAAGTATTTACATCTGTGTGAAATACGTGTCAGTATTATTTTGACATATTGAAATAGTTTTAATTTTATTTTGTCTTCCCTCAGCGACCAGACTCACGTCCCCAGCCTGGAAGGGCATCAGAGGAAGTTGAACATGCACTCAGTCACTCACAAGGGTACACGCCCACCTCCCCCGTCATCAAGCAGATGTCCCGCAGCTCTGAACTGGAGGTGTGTGAAATTTCCCAGCTTCAAGAGGCAGCAGATGTTTGTGGGGCCACAAGGGATTTTGGGCCGCATATGGGTCGCTCATCGTCTGAAGTCCACCGTCAAACCTCCAGCAGCCTCGGTCAAGTGTCTGATGCCTCCCCAGGGGATGCAGCTGGTCGCACGTTTTTTCCGGAGCGCAGTGACTCCACCACAGACACCCTGAATACACCAACACAAGGCTTTGCTCCTTTACACTTCACAGACCGTTCACCTAAGAGTGTCACAGCTCACCCAAAACCTGTGTCAGGACAGAGGGCGCTGCTGCTGTCCCAGTCCCCTGTCCCGTATAGCGACCTCAAGTCTGAGGAGTACAGAATAGTTGAAGACGTGGAGGGGGGTCCTAGCGAGTTGCACGGGAGTGGACAGTTTGATGTGTCCACCTCTACAGAGGACCAGCGTGATCCTCAAGAGGACAGCTCAAATGACTTTCCTAGCAATACCACAAATCTTTCAGTCACAGATAAAAAGCAGCAGGACAGTGATGCTGATGATGAAAACAATGCATCAGTCACAGATAAGGACAACACTGCCAAACCAGAACAGAGGGGAGTCGACGGGGAACCAGCAGCACACACAGACACGGCAGCAGAGGGTGAGAACACATTACCAGTTGTGCAGACTGAGAGTGCGAGCAGCACAGCCGAGCAGGCAGACAACCTGGCATCTGAAGTCGGGGACCTCACCCTGGCCGACAACCAGGGGCAAGAAGCAGAAGGATCACCAAAACCGCCTGTCAGCAGTCCGCTGTCGCCATTCTCGTCACTGCGTGGACCTGCGCAACAACTTTCCAATCTGTTCAGCTACACCACTGGTTTATTCCGCAATACTGGCCAAAGTGAGAAGGAGAGATCAACATCGTCCTCTTCTACCCCACCCCCTACCCCAGACAGCACCAGCCAGGGCAAACCCAAGGGCCCCTCCATCTCTCCCACCTCATCAGCCGCCAATGTCAAGATTGAACTGAAAGGTGGTTTTACTAAAGAAGACATGAACAAGGTGCTTGGACCAGACCCTAAAAGTGAGTACACATTCCCTGTTCCAGTAGAATTTCTTTGTGGTGGGCAGCCAGCAGAGTGGCTGAGAGATAGAGTTCTCATCTCTTGGTGAGAAAGGTCCCCATCCGAAACATGCAGAGAACTGCAGGTTTCACATTAACTTTATTTTTTTAAAGTTGTTTAAACCAACAAGGGTAGTTAGTTGATTCAAAGCCGTAAAACGCCACATTATGTTTTCATAAAATTTTAACCAAGTGTAACCTGACTCTTCCTGAAAAAAACACTGTTGGAGTGTCAGGATTTTCAGTCTGTGCTCACCGCCACTTCTTGTGCTGCATGACCTCAAAAAGGGATATAGGCAAGCAGACAACTGGTACCGATGGTTTTCAGCCATTATTTCAGTCAATCAATCAATCAATTCATCATTCAATAAATCCAACAATCAATTGCTCATGCATTGGACAGTAGATTTTTAGGGGTAAAGATACTGTTTTTACCACATTTTGTCGTAGAATGTATATATTCTGTTGTTCGCCCACGTACCATTGTTGTGGTCTGGGTTTGAGATAATTTTTATTGAACTTGTAAACTTGTTAAACTTGTGAATGTGGCTGAAGGAGAAGGCAGTAAAGCTGTGGCACAGCACAGTAGTAGTTTTGGGTTCAAATCCTCAAATTCTGTCCTGGGAAAAAAGTGAAAGCATTGTGTGGCCTGGCTCTCATCTAGTGTTAGGAAGTGAGGAACTGAATCATATAATGGAATTTGGGTATCTCCTCTGTAACTTGTCCTGTTCCTGTGCATTCCACAACAGTATTTTTCCGACCACCTTTGGAAAATAAAAAATAAAAAAAAAACGGTTGTGTTTACAGAAGGGAATAGATTTGGCCATGTTGCGAATGGTTTCTGAATAACTGGTCAAAATATTAGGTGATGAGAGGTGGAGCTTAGTTGAGAGCACTATACAGAACTAACAGTTTATTGCTTTTCAGGCACTGTAGCCTCATATCACGTCTTATTTTATCCTTGAAATTGAGTTTGTTAATAAAAGACCATTAACCCTAATAGCGCCCTTCGCCGATATAATCGGCGATATAGTCACACCCCAGGGCCAAATGCCGGAATTCGACGATTTAATCGGCGTATTTGCGGGGCGCGATTTTTCATAGTTATATCCCCTTGACCGCCCCGGGACTTATTCCGTTTCAACCGGAACTGACTTTAGCTCATTTGCGTTGAAAAAAACAAAACAGTGTCAGCTGGAGAAAGCGAAAGTACGCCGTTGACCTCGATGCAAGATAAAGAGATAGCATAATAGCTTCCAGGTTTTTTATCTTGACAAATGATAGCGACAAACCTATTGAAGTTATATATTTTTGGAAAGGGCGTGAATGTATCTATCTAATGAGACAGTAAACTTTGGACTTCCTTGATTTTATTCATACATTTGGTGAGCCCAAAGATGACAGAAAAAGAAAATTGTCAGCCATTTTGAATTTTGAGAGGTCATGTGATCACATAAATGACTTGAAGGTCACCAAAGGTGAATTTTTAAAAAGATCGTCCCCTTGCTTTTCCAAAATATATTTTTTTACACTAGTATAATTGACTGACACATCATGTGGAACAAAACAAAAACATATATCAAATTCAGCAAAATCCCCCTGGCCATTTAGACAATTGCACTGGGCGCTAATAGGGTTAAAGTAGAAAATCAGAGTTGTAGAGAAAACAAGTTGCTTAGGAATGGATGGCACATAAGCATATTACCCATCTATGTCGCCTTCCATTACCCCCCCCCCCC
>JAWQUT010000451.1:195955-208789 GCA_033807755.1 Ellobium chinense
CCCCCCCTCTCCCCTTCGCCACCACCCATTTCTTCTTTTCTCCATCCAGAATTTCTCCCTCGATCAGACTCTCCCCACTTTGAGGAGTCACCCCTGTACCTGCAAATTCGACCTGGTATCCAACGCAACATTGAGATTCTTCAGCCACGAGCATTCGATCACAGAAACACCAGCAAACTACTAGAGGAGTACTGGTTTGTGGTACCTCGAGACATGTAAGTGTGTTGGTGGTGGTGGTTTCGATGATGGTTGTGATGGTAGTAGTTTTTTTGTATTTTGTATGTAACCTGATAAAGAATTACATCTTTGATTCGAAAATTGGTAATCATTTTATATCATTATAAAAGTCCATTTTAAATTTTAAATAATAAAGTATATTTCTTAATCCTTTGCTGGTTTGGATAGAACTGTTTAATTTTTTTAATGTGTTTCAAATGATGGTAGTAGTGGTGGTGATAGTAGTTTTGTGTGTGTGCATGCATACATGTATGCTTGTGTGTGTGTGTGAGTATGCATACGCCCTTATGTACATATTTGTCATTATCAGTTTTTTTGTTTATGTGAATTGTCTGACCTTGTTTTCCGATGAAGGATCAAGGAAGTGTAATCTTTATCTTATCTTATCCTTCTGACATCTGCTGTTGCTATTATACCGTGTGTATAGTGGAATCTCACATTTCATTACCTTTTGGGATATTCTTGTTCTCTTCAGGGGAGACAAGCTGTACAGCTTCTTGATGGAGTGGCAACCAGATGCCTATGGAGACGAAGAAGAGACAGAACCAAGGGAGAAGTTTTTCTATGATGTGCGTGAGGTGGCCCATCTAATTCAGCCGGTCAGGAAGAAGAAAGGTTCGTCGACCACCAAGGCAGGAGGGGACGGCATTCTGGTCCAGTTACCTGTACTAGAGGATCATTTCAGTGAGGTGGAGAAAACATGGGAGGTAGGAGATTCTTCTTTTTTTCTTGCTTTCCTTTCTTGCTTTCTCTTCATTTTTTTTCCCGTGGTGAAAGGAAAAGTTAATTTCCTTGACATATGTTACTCTTCTTATATAGTGGATTGGAACCCTAATAAGATATCCACCCTTCAAACCAATAATGAATGGCAATGTGCTAAACTGGGAATTGTGTTAAGTCGTGGTTGTGTCACCAGAGTTTCACTGTTTATAGAAAAGAACCCAATCTCTGATTGACGCAAGGAAATTTCCATTGTCTAGAACCTAATAGAAAGTTAATCTTTGCTTTTAAGTTTGCAGCTGGAAAATAAAAATTATCAAAAAAAATTGCAAAGTTTAAAAAATTGAAAGGGGTCACAGAGGTGACCTTTCCTCCTTAAAGGTCACTTCCTGCTGCCTTTTTTCTAAAAATGGCATGTTATGTCATGATTGACCTTGATGGAAATGCTACTGCATGTCAGGATCCTCGCCCTTAAATTACATAATTAGCTTCAGCCAGTTTCTCCTCCTTCAAAATTTGTGGTTTGCCTTAATGTTCCCATGGGATCAAGTACGCCTGACAGTGTAGTATGTCCCATGAAAGAACGCCAACATCTTCTAAGGATAAGATTGAAAAGATTGATTGATTATTTTTTTGAAACAACACCTCTTCTCAGCTCTGTTCCCCCCCACAGGTTAAGTTATTAGTGGATTTTGGGGAGACATGAAGTACATGCAATTGATTTGCCTGGACCACTGTCTACTCAGCTGAACTAGGCTTAGTTCCCTTGTATTTGTGAAGCAGGGTTAGTTCCCTTGTCTACAGATGACTCTCTGACCAGCAAGCACAGCTGTGTTTTGGTTGCTTTCTTCTTGACAAATTGATTATCTGTCTCTTGGGGAAGTGAACATAGAGGTAAATAATTGTCAGTGGACATAATGAAGGAAGGAAGGAAGGAAGGAAGGAATATTTTATTAGGCCATGGGCCAAAAAAACATTACACTGGCAAAAACATCAATAGTCTATCATAATACACACACACACACACAAACTACAACAAATAAAAAAAAAAAAAAGGATCATTACCATACATTGACATATTTTACAAAACACTAAAAGAAAAAAAAGCCAAAATACAGTTTACAAAATGCAAGATGGAACAAAACAAAAAGGGAAAAAATATCAGCAAGGAGGATATGGGATGAAAATAGTTGGGAGAAGAAAGTTTTAAACAGACTGGATAGGATGATAAAGAAAAGTAAGGAAATGGGAATAAAAAAATCTTGTATGTGGCTTACAGTAGCAACATGTATGAAATTGAAAAGACACTTGAGTATGTAATGGTTTCAGATTGACCAGTTTTTTTTTCCTGGTATGTGAGATCCTGGATCTCACCACAGATCATGAGTTTGAGAAAGTTAAAACAAAAATTACCCAAATGCCAATAAAGAAACAAGTCTCATGACATTTATCAGAGGGTGAACATAACCCAAAAGCTGTAAATTTGGAAATTTTACAGTCTTATCCATAGCAAACTGGCCCAAGGACAGATTGTGACCAGACTGGTTACTGACCCTTGTAATGCTATGGTTGAACCAGTTCTCACATTCACAACACTTTGATGAGTGCGACAGTCAAATAAATTTGTGTATCAGTACTACACATCTGAGGCGGTGGTAGAATTTTGAGGTATCATCTGGTGACTGGATATTATCTGTATAACAGGGTCATAGAGCCTGTGGGCTCCTGGACCTGAGAGGTTCATGCTACTAGAGTTAAATGAACCCATGGCTGGAGTGAGCGTGAACAGGCTTACATCGCAGCTACGATTGATGTGAACTGGCTCAATGCCGTGATCAACATGAACTTGCTCACCATTGTATTTGCTAGCTAAAGTAATCATTGGTATTGATTAGCCAGCCATTGTGTTTGACCAGCCCACATTTGTGACGGGCCAATCCACAGCTGTGCTGTGATTGACTGATCCACAGCTGTGTTGTGATTGACTGATCCATAGCTGTGCTGTGACTGACTGATTCACAGCTGTGTTGTGATTGACTGATCCATAGCTGTGCTGTGATTGACTGATTCACAGCCGTGACTGATATGAATGAGACCACTGCTGTGGTTGTGTGCTGTGATTTGCGTGAACTGGCCCACAGCTATGATTTTCTAAAACATCCCACAGCTGTGATAGGGCCTGAGCTGACCGCCCGAGGCTGTGATTAAAATGAGCCAGCCTGCTACAGAGAATTTTCGGGAAATCTGTATGGCAGTTATTGCATACACTCACCTCTTGCTATCACTGTTCAGACAGCTGTAAAGGGGCACATCTGGCTCACACCTGTGATCTTTATTGTATTTCAATTACAGTCACCCCCACATTATTGCAGTCTGGTTAATCACAACTTCTGTGTATTTGCAACATTTTTCAGACATCAGAGTATGGTAGTTTCTGTTCATAATCACAACTCCATTTTACTTTCATGTTTTCTTTGTCTCCCATTCCAAATCAATAAAAAGAAAATACTCTTCTTTCCAGAAAAAAGTAAAATGAAATAAACAACCTTTTGATCTTGATTTAATACCTCTCAACTCCCCCTCCCTCCATCTAACCAGATCCTGTGTAATTTCATGTTTCGCAACCAACATCACATGTTTATGAGTTTGATATACATAAAACCCTACATTTGAACTCACAAGACTGAACTATTTATAGTTGTTATACACCGTACATATCAACAACACAACTGAGAGATACATATGTACATGTGTACAACAGACAGTGGATTCACATCTGAAGGAAGGGATTATACCATCTCTTACGGAGCAAAGCACACCGTGTTGTGCCATCTATACTTTATACACGTCTTTTTTTCCTCTTCCACAAAGATCTTACTTTGTGCGAGAACTTGGGGACAGCTTTTTGTGAGGATCTTTGTTCTATATCAGAAATGGTGTTCCATGAGGATCTGAATTTCACAAAGTGTTTTATGATGGTTTAGAGCAATCTTGAGTGATATTACATACAAGACCGCCAGTGAAAAATACTTGGCTTCTCTCTATCTTCTTCTTTTTGCAAACATCTATACATCAAAGGGATGGTCATATACTGAAGACAAGCTGATAAATCCAAAAAGTCGGAAACTGTCATATTTTCCATTTGTTATGATTGCGCATACCTGAGTCAGTTTTGAATGAAACATTTTTTTCATGGGAAGTATCATCAGCCAAGCTCAGCTCACAGAAAACCTACCTATACATGACAGGGTACTTACACCTTTGCAAATGGTAAAGTAGTTCCATTTTCTGGCAGTTTATTTGAAAACTGATTCTGTCAGTATTTGAAAGACAAGCTTTTCTGTAACTTTCATGTCAGTAGGTGTTGTTGGGGTGATTTGAGCTCTTCTCTTTTTTATAGAGTTTGTTCAGAATAGTAAAGCTCATGTCCTGTTCCAACTAGTTAACTCCTACCTGGACTGTTGTTTTCCAGGCCTTTGTTTTGCCATCAGCAAGCATTTTTCCAGGTCTGTAGTCGCAGTTTCTACCTGTGAAGTAGCGTGATTTATGACGAATGATGTGTGAATATTGTGAGTGAGGACTTGTGAGTGAAAATCCCGCATCACGTCTCATGCAGCTGCTACCAGACTCATCCAGATATTCACGTGACTCTACGCATGTTACTCATGGTTCACCACTCTTGCTTGTGATGCTCATTAAGGGTTAGGAACTGATGGTGACGGTACTAAGTCTCGTCACTGTAAGCTATGATGTGGTGTCAAAAGTTTTTTGGATGCAATGTTAGCCCATGACGATGAAATGGGCCATTCAGTATGTGCATCACATCAAAACTTGTGAATTTTTGTTCTTACTCTGTGAATGTTCATCCCAGAACATAGACTGTGGTGCATTCAGCAGTTATTCTGTGAAAAACCAGGGTTGCCACAGCCGAGGGAAATCTGGAAAAACCTCAGGAAATTGCCATCGGCAATTCCATCCCAGCAAAATGCCTGAAAATCAGCAGAAATGCCTTGCTGTCTTGGACAAAACAAAACAAAAATGGAAAATTTACAAAAGTGGATTGGATGTTTATAATGTAGTTTGGTACAACTGTCCATGCATCAACTGAAGTGAAAGTCTGTTGCAACACTGGATAGATTTCATGTGGCAAAAAGTTTTTGCTAATGGACTTAATTATGTTTTATTCATTAGAAAAATGTTAAACTCTTCAGAAGTAATGTGGAAAGGTCATAGGGAATAATGTTAGGGCTCTGTGACAAGTCTGAAAAATATAATTTGTCTTTCTTAGTTATCTATAATTGTAAAAGTGAATTTGGAGGGTTCTGTCTTGCTCCACCATTGGTATGGGTCATTTAAGAACCAGATTTTCAGGATGTGTTAAGGACATTCCTGTTGGTGTTTTTGTTGGATAAAATTGGAAAAATATATTTTGTTTATTTGCGACATTCATTTGTGTAACTTTTTTTTTAATTTTGGGATGGATTTCCGTTGTTTTCGTAGAACCTGTGGTGCTTTTGATTACCTCTCAACTGTTAAATGCATTGCTCTTTGTCTCTTTTGCTTTGATAATAGTAGTTAGACCACTGTTAGTCTAGATCTTTAAGAATTATACTTCATAATATCGACCACTCAGCCATGTCAAGGCAATTCATAGAATGGGGAGTTAGTGTAGTATTTGAATGTTGTTGCTTTCATTGTTTCTGAGATTTCAGGGTGTGATGAGGGTAACTGCCTGCCATGAAAAAAACTGTTTGGGAGCAAGGGAAAAATTTTCCACTAAGAAACATTGCAATTATCCTGTGACTCTCCTTTAAAGAATTCATCTATTCTGTTATATTACAAAATAGCCTGATTAAGTGAACGTTGCAGTTAAGTGAACTGTAATCAAGAGAAGTGGACTATTGTACAAAGATTTGCAATCACATGCCATTAGCCTCAGCTTGAATCAGACGGTAACATTTATGATTTCTTTCTTTGTTTTCAGATCCTTAGTAAAGAGGAGATTTATGGAGGAGAGAAGGCTCAGGATCTTCTCCGAGAGGATACCATAGATGAGAGTAATCTCCCTGAACTCGTGGGAGGCTTGTCTCAGATCATAGAGCATGAACACATAGTGGCAGTAAGTCAAGATATATGTATTGACATTTCAGAACTTTATGCAAAACAATTATGGACTAAAATGGTTAGAATTAGGAAAGAAGTGACATGTTTTGCAGGACTGCCCTCTCCTGGCAGAATTAAGAGATCGGTTTTGGCCATTGCCAACCGACTGTGAAACAAAGCAATGGGGGAACTGCACAGACCTGCAGCTGACCACCCAGTTCATGACCCAGAGCGGTCTGCAAGCATAACCAGAGAACGCTGAAGAAGAATGAGGGAGAAGAGAGGAAGTGGAGTGAGGAGGTTTGGGGAATCTACTGGCTTATAGATAGGTCCCCAGCTAGTAATAATTACTGAAAAGTGTTCAAGCTTGTGTTTAAATTGTTCACACATTTAACTCTTTGGTTCCCCATAGGATTTTCACCAATGAACCCATGCTGTTTTGGGAATCACAATAAATTCAGCAGGCACGTTACTAAAAAGCATATATTTATTTTTATAACTTTTTTAAAGATTGAATCTTGTGGAAGGAAGTTGTTGACAATAAACCCATACATGCGCAGAAGTTTCATACCTTCGGCTTTTCGTTTTTTTGAAGATTATTTTGTTAACTAGTGAGCCGCATTTTCCGGCTTGGGGTTAATAACAGGTTTTGGCTTGAGCCGCAAAATCCAGCTTGGGGAAGTCAATGAGTTAATAGGGTTACAATACTTATATTTTGCATAAACTGCTGACAGTTATAAGTAATGTTTTCCAAAAGTTCATGACCACAATTGACCTGGCATTAACCAGACATATCCTTTCATCCCCAGCTGCTGCGTTCTGTACCCAGGAACATGTCGGCCGGCTACAACTGGGAGTTGGTGTACGCTACTCACAGCCATGGCTACTCACTACAGAACCTCTACACTCACATGGAGCATTATGAGGACTCACCAGTCTTGCTTTTCATCAAGGATTCTGCTCGGAATGTAGGGGAACCCGATAATCTTACGTTTATCTCATTTTATTGCACTCTATTTTCTTTCTTTTATCTTTCTCTTCACTCTTTGACATTGCTGAAATATAGATGGGAGTGTTCACGTGTCTAGGCCCACAAAGTATGACAAGACCAATGTTGGAAGAGCTGACCTGCAGGGAGGAAAAGGAGAAGGAATACCCACAAAGGATATCAGTTGTGGAGAGATAGTGGGGAGATGACGCTAGCTTGCAGGAAGTTCAGAAAGAATACACAGTCAGAAAAAAGCAAGGATGATCAATAGGGAGACTCTTTACTAGGTTTTGAATAGAAGAACAAAGCACATATAGATCTGTCCAGAGTGCAGTGATATTCTGTCCATCAATAAGTAAACAAGTAATGAGTATTTGAAAAATCTTTTAGTCCTGCTCTTTATCAAGGGTTTTTCCAAAGTGTACAGGAATATGAAGATCTTCAAAACCGTTTTCTCCTCATTTCTATGTTGAAATCTGTCTTGGTTCCCATAATGAAAATCCTTGACAGACTCCGATTTGTAGTAAAATGGGCATTGTAGATTCTGCATGGGCAAAACTGATTGGGTGATATTTTGTCCAGTAATTTACCATCACAACCCCTTCTCCATCCTCACAACAGGTGTTTGGAGCCTACTTAAGTAACAGCATAAAACCATCAGAGACTTTCTATGGCTCAGGAGGAACATTCTTGTTCACTTTCTACCCAGAGTACAAGGTAAGCTCTAACCTAGTGGGGATGCCAGTCCATTTTCCTGAACTTTCTTTTTGATTTTGTTTCAAACATCAGCTGAGGTGTTCCAGCACCACTAGGGAATAGGGTAAGGAAGAGAGCAACCAAACTCATGTCTACATGCATTCATGCTGTCCCTTATAGCAAAATCATTGTGATCAAATCTATTAAGAAATTTGATCTTATAATGCCAACTTGGCAACCTTTGTCTGCAAGCTTCACAGGTTTATCTGGCCAGTCAGTGACATTATATGCACACAACGAGCGGCAGTACTTAAAAAAGATAGTATGCAGCAATGGGGGTTTCCTAAACCAATTTTAAACAATATACTTCAAATTCACATAGACTAACAAAAACATGAAAAAGGACCATTCCTGGGACAAGAGGAACTTGTGTAGAAAGTTTCATGCAATTCTGGGAAGAAATAGCCACAGAATGGCTCTTTAAAAGCTGAATGAGGTTTTATTTTTAGTAATAGATAAATGTGAAGTGGTTTAAGATTTGGGTGACAGGAATGGTTGATGGAAAAACAAAGATAACATCTGTCCCTGCCATTGTCTGCTTTTAACAGCTGTAAAGAGACTGCTGTTCAAGAGTTGGACTGATGATTTTTTAATGAGTTAAGATTCTATAAGCTTTTCTATCTTAATTCTTGTCCTCTGTTGTTTCTTGCAGAAATTTGCATGGCAGGGAGATAACCAGTTTTTCATGAATGGAACAAAAGATTTCTTTGCGATCGGATCTGGAGAGTAAGAATTTGTTTACCTCATCATGATTGTTGCTGTTGTCATTTCTTTTCTTGTGATTGTATAAGCTTTTCGTTCTCTCTCTTCATTTTTTTTTGGTTGTCAGTGTTTTTACTGTTGTTAGTGTTGGTATGATTGTTCTTGTGTTCAGTTGTTACTATAGTTGTGGTTGTTATTCTTGTTGTTGTTTATGTCATTATTGCTGTTAACTGTTATTATTGTCCTTTTATATGTTATTGTTGCTGTAGTCAAAGCTGTTATCTTTATGGTTGATAACGAGAAACCTGCAATATGGCCTTGGATCAGCATTTGAGCCTAATTAACAAGAGTATGATATTTCAAAATAAAATATTTTTTGTTATTAAACATAGATTCAACGGTAACTGACAACTAGAATCCAGGAGACCAGCCCTTTATTTTGTTTGTAGGTAGAATTTGATATCAAGGCTAAAAGACTCAAAATTATTATCACAAATAGCACAGAACAGGCTAGAACAGGTTCCAGGTCGCTAGATCTTATAATATTTAAAATCCTTCCTTATGATTTAAAAATCACATCATGATGATTTTTGACCCATCTGCCAGGGGACTGTTTGGTCTATGGCTGGATGGTGACTTGAACATGGGTCGCTCTCACGAGTGTACGACCTTCCACAACGACGTCCTGACACAGGAGGAAGACTTCACCATCATTGATTTGGAAGTATGGAGATTTGTTGAGTGAGTATCATGGCATAAAAGAGTTCTATGGCCATTGAAAGTATGGAGATTTGTTGAGCGAGAACTGTGCTGGTGACCAAGTTGAGTATACTATTGTGCTAGTGACCAGTAGCTGTATGCATAATCCTTACTCAGTTAACACAATGTGGTAACCACGGGAAACTCCCAAAACAATAGTAGTGTTCACTGTAGTTAATACAGTACATTAATTAACATATGGATTGTGCATACAGCCACAAGTACTGTGACCATTGAAGTATGGAAATGTCGGGTAAGCGTTATGCGTATGATAGAGTAAGGTGGTCATTGAATTATGGAGTTTTGTCAAGTGAGTATTAGCAAATGACAAGGCATTGAGGCCATTGAAGTATGGAAGGTTGTTGATGGGGAAACGGTGACCCTTGAAGTGTGGAGATTTGTCAAATGAGAATTATGCTGGTGACGGAATATTGTGATCATCGAAGGATGGAGGATTGTTGAGTTGGTAGTATGGGAGCGAAAGAATACTGAGGCCACTGAAGTATATAGGTTTGTTGAATGAGTTTTATGCTTGTGGTCGAGTAATATGGCCATTGATGTATGAAGATTTGTTAAGTGAGTATTGTGTCTTATGCTGTGTTGAATGTGTATAATGCTGGTGACTAAGTACTGTGGTCATTTACTCAAGGAGTAGGTCCTCTTCTGATTGTAGAAACACTTGAACTTGCTGTTATAAAATGTAGAGGATGCTCTAATGTGTTTAGTAGTAAGTATATTCTGCAGCACTCATGGAACTGGTCTTTCTAAACTGTCACCTCAGGACTTGCAAAATACTCTAAAACAGTGCTGTTTAAATAATATGCCTGTTTGAGCAAATTTAATGAAGATGTGTCATTCTTATATGATAGTATGGTGTGCATAGGACAGTATGGCCTGCTTAGGACACTATGGCCTGCATAGGACAGTATGGCCTGCATAGGACAGTATGGCTTGCATAGGACAGTATGGCTTGTGTATGGCTTGTGGCAGTATGGCAGTTAGTTGTAAGATTGAATTTAAAGAAATATAAGGACCACATTGAATAGAGGATATGCCTGGGTTGAAGTCAAAATTCAGATAACAGCAGAGTGTACGGAGAGATGAGTTCTCTAGTTCTGTTGAGAATTGACAAGGAGATTTGTTTGTTTATTTGAGTGATTTTTGTTTTAACTTTCTCAAACTCATGATTTGAGGTGTGATCCAGGATTTTGCATATTAGGAAATAACTGATCAATCTGAACTTTCCTAATGAAATGACATTCTTATCCACTTAGCAAGAACATTATGTTACGCATATTGTTAGAAATCATACAGACAAAATGAAAGACTGTGGGTTTCTCGGTAAATTGGGGTGACAGGGAATTTAAATATATTTCATATTATTTTTGGATTAACATTTGTTATACTTAGAAATAAGTATAATAAAATATGTAAGCAAAGTTGGGACTTGTAAAACATGTTGTGAATTCCTGAATTTACATTTAATGTTTTTAAATTAAATGTTCTGAGGGTTAAGCCAACAATGGCAGACCCAGTAAACTATTATAACAATCAATATTGTTTGATGAAGTGGCCATGCATTGAACAAGCCTAGAAGATATACCTTAGTCCACTATCATGAGTTTGAGACATTCTATGTGTAGTGCAAGAACTAGATTCACCTGCTCACATCATTCAGCCCTCCTGCATTTTTTCCACAGTTCGAGTTTACTGTGAGCGACAATGTGTCAGCGAGTCTGTTTTCCTCCTCCTAACCCCTCAGCACCAACACAGCTGCTCCCTATGCAAATGTGACCGGTCGCAGTTCTTGGACGTAGAGCATGATCAAGACTGTTTTCAGCGATAGCCCCGGATTTCAAGGTCTTTGAGCTAACTGGGGACTAGGTTCCCTGAGCTGTTGGCAGATTTTGACACATCATTCAGTCATTATCTCTCCACCAACCAGAGTTTGTGGATAGAAGTGAAATTGTTTTTGGTTTTTTTTTTTTGTGGACACCCTGTGAAACACTTAACCTCCGCTCATGTTGTGGCTGTTAATTCTTTTGATATTTTATGTTATCACGTTACTTTGTTTAGAACATTGTGAGGCATCACATGAGTTGAATCTGTTATTTGCTTACAGGTGGGATAGGTTAAAACTTGAGATCATCCCAACTTTATGTTTTATGTCACATGCTATTATGGTACTGGTTCAGATGTACTTTAAGTTTGAAATGACATGTTTATGCTGCTTCAGTACTGCTTAGAAAATCTCAATATTGCTTAGAAAATTACCAGGGTTTGTGTAGGACGTTATGATTTTCCCTATATGGCATCCAGTCAGACTGCTAAATGGTTTGCAATATCCCGGGATTTTCTCACTGAGAGCTTGATTTAGGATTATTGGCAGGGCTAGGAAAGAGAAGCACAGATGAAAGAGTTAGCAGGGAATGATGCGGCATAGGAACTTTCCCAAGGCTGTTCTCTCTTCTCTACTTTTAACCTTTAACCCTGTCCTCAGCCCTAAATTAAGACCTAGTAAGGGAGGCCCTGCATATTGCTGAAAGGTTCCTGAATCAGTAGATGGAAGCATTTCATTACATCCCACACAGATATTTCAGACTGGCAGGTATCACAATATGTAAAGCTGGAGGTTGTGTATGCTGAATGGGTACACAGAATCAGATCAGTGTGTATCCCCTCCCCTTTCTTATCCATTCAGTGCGTGTTTCTTTCCACAAAGGTAAAGTCTGTGAAACTATGGTAGGGTTTACTTAACACAGCAACACTTTATCTGAAATTTCGGTTAACCCAAACGAACTCCTTTAAAGGCCCTTCCAATTCATAGTAAAATACTTGCAATAACCTGGTAAAGGAGTCTCAGGGAACCTTTGATAACACAACAATTGTTGCCCCAGTGGGAGAGAAAAAAGTGATGGAAAGTTGAAAATCACAAGCTGCAGCTGCAGCAATTTTCTCTCTCCTTGTCTGACGGTAGTCAGACCTGTGGAGATCATATTAAATACACGTGTCAATCAAATGTGATGACAGAGTGGCAAAATCTTAAATAGTTTGAAAGCACATCATACGCATCATACATCATACAACTATCCTAATAGGTTAAGACTATCTTCTCTTATTCAACACTGTCTGTAAACTGATGATACAGAACTCACTTTACCTGCCAATATTTGGCCAGTCCCTTCCGTTGCATGCTAAACAGGATTCTGCTGTATTACTAATGTACTTCTGAGAGTTTCATGCAAAGTGTTTGGGTAGTAATGAGAATGTATGATTTTTTTTGTCACATTTGCATTTTGGTGTGATGTGGTGAGAGACTGTAATTTAGATTAGGCCAGATTTTCCCTGCAGAATAATATTTTTGAGTGAAGCTCACACCCACCCCATTCCACGCTTCATTTGTGCATACACTTCATTCCTACCTCGTCTCTTTTTCCATCCTCACCTTGACCCTGTGTTGCCCCAACTGCAGCCAAAATCCATGCCAAATAGTAGTAGAAACTGTCTTGAATCACATCTTAAATGGAATTCAGTGCATTGACATTACGCAACAGTCAGACAGCTCCTGG